>VZRO01006754.1:38914-220466 GCA_013397915.1 Daphoenositta chrysoptera
CCGCCCGGCCGGAGAGGCGGCGATGCCCGTCCCTGGGCGCGGAGCGAGCGGCGCGGTCCCGGGCAGCCGCGGGCCGGGGCGAGGCTTCGCTGTCACCGCTCCCGCTCCGCTCCCTTTGAGTTGCTCTTGGCAGTCCGGCTGTGGCAGCCTGGAGCTGATAACCCAAAGCCAGGAGCGAGGCACCAAGTAAATAAATAAATAAAACAAACCAGTGCAAGATTGCTTTGCTCGCATTTTGCTTACGCTTTTTCTTTTTTTTTTTTTTTTTCTTTTTTAATCCTTCCTTTCGTGCCAAAAATAATGTTGCAAAATGTATGATGGAAACAAACCTGCACTGGTTCTCTGATAGACCAGATGACTTAATACGACAGTACTGCTTCTTGTAGCACAGGCAGTTTTGAAAATTCCTGGAACCGCTGAGATGATGAAATGCTCAAGTTTATTCCCTTGCTAGCGTTTCTAAAGGCTGCCAAGCTGGATGCTAAGGCTCCTCTTTGACGTGGTCTTGAGAACATTCCTCCCAAGCCATAATCACTCATGTTCTAAAATATTTTTTTTAGCTCTGTAAGATTTATTGTTTGAACATCAAAGATTGCAAAATGCTCTCCAAGTAGTCACTTATAAACGTCTCCCTGTCAGTTTAGAGTAACATTGTCACCAACTGAAATGTATTGATCCGAATACTCTTTTGTCACTAGTGATTAAACTGAAAATATGAGGACTTTTTAGGTCCTTTCAGGTGCCGCGAGGTTTCACTGAAAACCAGAAACAAAACTCAAAACTGCATTTTGATCTGCGGTTCAAGTGCTGAATTTGTAGTTCCAGCACTGAGCAAAAACCCCGGTGTTTTACATGCAAACCGATCAGCTTAGCTCAGGAAGTCTGCCACTGTCCCTGTCAGCCCGTGTCAACCTAAACATATTTTAGAGTGGAACTGCTATTTAAAATAATCTATTGCCATTAGTCCGGAGTCCAAAAGATCGTTCAGGAACCTGCTGGTTTGATTAACAGCAGTTGGGGTTTGTTCAAGCATAGACGTGGTTTCATTATATAGCACAATACAACCTTTACTCTGTACAGCGTCATTCAAACAAATTGTATGGCAAAATGCACCACCGAACTGCGTTTAGAATGCTCCATTGAATTAAGTACAATTGCAGAGAGAAATGGGGAGAAAAGCTGTAAGAATGGGAGAGATGTTTTCAGCTGAGGTTTGAAATTAGCAGCCTGTTAGTATATTTGCACTGGTGGCACTAGTGTTATACGATGATTCTGGGGTATACGCTAGCGAAAATCAGATGCAGGCTGAAACTTTCCCAGGCAAATTTCCAGTTTGTAGGCAAATTTTAATCATCATAACGATGATGATAATAATATCCCTCTAGAACTGTCACTTCTTGTCATGTTTGATTCCTAATATAACTTGAAGAGAAAGCTAATAGATCCATCTTAAAAATCACTAGAAATATTTATCCTAGACTTTTTTTAACTTTCAGGGGAATGTCTTTTTTTTCAAAAAACAGAAAGCTTAGTGTGATGTTTACTGGTAAACATTGTGGGATTGTGCTTTTTGGGGGAACACTGAAAGGAGTGTTTTATTTCCTTCAAAAATATACAAGTATATTATTTTTGCATTGGAAGTAGAAGGGATGCAAACTGTTAGAATACGGTGTTTAAGTGATGCTTATTGAAAAACCAGATAGCTTTATTTAATCACATCATAACTCTTACTTGCAGTTCAGCTTAATAAAATAATGCTTGTTGAAAAGTGATAGGTGGGTGGGTGAGCTGTTGCAGCATGAGCTGTTATTTGGGGATGGTGCAGGCCCGGCTGCAGAGCAGGTCTGGTGCTCCAGGACAAGCTGAGAGGGTCTGCAACCTTTGAATGCTGCAGGAATTGTAGATACTGACTTGCAGGGAAGTGCAGGAAGAAGGGCTGACCACAGCTCTTCCCTGAAAATCTTGAGCAAGAGACAGAAGCGGGGTCATGCAGTTGCACTCAGTGAGCCCATCATTTTGTGGGAATTTTAAATTAGGGAGTGCTGTGGAGTCTGGGTGGTTCAGTACCATGGAATTTGCCATTGCTTGGGCACTGGTGACAATCCTACACAAAGCAGCGTTACCACGGAGGAGCTGCTTGGCCTGGGGAAAGTGGATTAATGGTCTCCAGCCAGGCTGCAGTGGAAAGTTGTCATAGGAACTGGCTCGCTGTTCCGCAGGCCTGTGCCTCGTCTTCGCTCCTTTGGAAGAACACCCCAGTAACTAATAGCCTCAGGATAAGGCATACTCACATGCCATCCAGTGTAAAGCCATGGAGAGAGCAGGGCACGCCAGCTCTACCAAGGGAAACTGAGGACAGCGCTGTGCCCAGGGGGCACAACCTGAGTGATGTGCCTTGGGATGAGCTCGCAGTGCCTGCTCTGCGCCACGTCCCTGCCTCGGGGTGGCCCACAAACACTGGGTGTCCTGATATAAAACAGCTGTGGCTTCTTTAGCAGTGAGAATAATAGGAGAGAAAACTGAACAGAATGTGCCCGGGAGTGGAAACCTTGCCTGGCTCTTTGGGATGTATTTGGGATGAGATGTTTACAAGTCAGCGCGTGGGAATTCGTCACTTATTGTCTGTACTGCATCTAATTTTAAAGTTTTATTTATTTAGTGTCAGCAGCACAAATATAATTTGAAATGTTATTTGAAATGGCCACAGTCCGTGTCTTCAAGAGTTGGCTATTCTGTGCTGAATCTTATTCTTTATGAGTATCTTCAAAGAGCACGTGATACAAATATTTCCTATTTTAAAATGTCTGGTTTGTGCTATTAAAGAAATTACTATGTGTCTTGATTATTATGCTTGTAGTAATGAGCTGTATTTTGTTTTTAAATCACTATGACTTGCTAACTGGAATGGTTCCTAAAATCTGGAACTGTGCACTCTACACAGAGATCATGTGTATAACATAAATTGGCTTCTTTAACACAACTGCAGAGAGAATCCAGCATATACAATAAATAGAACTTTATGTATGGTAAATAGACCTTAAGCAACATCTGGAAAAAATTGCATAGGTCTTTAAGGTAACCACTGTAAGCAGTTGATAATCTAAACCTGCCTACATAAAGGTAGTTACTAAGTCTCATGCATGTGTTTACAGGGCTAAAAAGGTGCTGGGGAGACCTGCCTGTATGAAGCCATATTAGGAGCAATAGTTTTTTTATATGGCAGTATGAGATCGAGGAGACAGACCGAGTAATTCAGCCTAAAAAACTCACGGCAGTGTGTGTTGAATCTTTACTATTACCTGAATGTGTAACAATGTGTGTACCATACTATAAAGTCAAAAGCAGATTTGCTTTTATTTCCTGGGCAGCTGGGTTCCCAGACATAGGAGCAGTGAGTGGCTGTGTGCCAGAACTCAGTCCTGTCTTTTTCAGGTCTGGTACAGCATGGTAGAGGTTAAACTTGTGGCTTGCTGGTGACCTTAATTTATCATCCTCTGGGCATGAATACCTGCTGTGGGATTTACCAGCACAGTCAGCCCTTTTTCAGTGGTTTCACCAGAGATAACTTTCTGACTAAACTGGGGAGGTTGGAGACCCCACTGTGATCATCTGCATGCTTCTCTTAACACCTAAGGAAGAAAACAAGCAGGTTCTTACCCTGTGCATCATACCAGCTCAAACTGACTTAAATTCTGCAAAGGTGTGAGCCCATCAGATGTGGAGAGCAGGAGCCACGATAATGAGACACCTATAGAAATGATGCTGGGACTGAAACCTGTTGGCTTCTCTTTTGAAACTGAAGGATGTGTGGGCAGAGCTTCTGTAGGTGGATGGAAGAAGAAAGGGAGGCCCAAGGAGATGTGATTCTTCTGAGATTGGAAGGTGGCTCCAAAGTGAAGTTAGTAGAAACAGATGTGTGGGAACAATGTACTCCAGTGCAGCTTGTGTTGTACCCAGCCTGTAAATAAAAGAAGGCGGTTGTGGTCTCTATAACTACCATTCCGGCTCTTTCACCACAAGTGATTTATTTAAAAACAAAACCTCCTTGAAGTCATTTTGTGGTCCAAACTTAGCTTAATTTAGTTATAATTTATATGTGAATTTATATTCACAGCTCCCAGCTGCGTTTCAGATATTTTCAAAGACTTGCTATTTTGCTTATGTGCTTACTACAAGATTACCATTGAACCTTGCTTGGTACAGTTAGTCCAGAGGAAAGGGTAAAACAGAGATATCCTGTATGTATTTCTGCAGGAGGCTCTGAAGTAGAGTGGTTTTCCGCTGTTTATTTAAGAGCAGGCCTTTGGATTAGCTGGCTTTGACCCAGGCCTTGTACTTCTCCCTGTTAACATTGGCATAATAGATAAAACACTTAAGATACATTCTTGCTAGATTTTCAGGAAGCAACATCTCACTGAACCTTCCAGGAAGGTACACTTCCCCAAAATGTTTTCCAACTGGGGTGGTCCAGTTTTGGCAGTTGTGGTGGCCAGATCTGGAGTGTGAGACCTTCTGGGTGGGTTGTCCCTCTCTTGTGCTGCTGCCTTTTCTCTGGCAGCAGCTGCTGCCTGCACTGCTGTGGTAGGAACAGCTGCATCCCAGCCGTGTCCTTTGGGTTCAGGAGGAAGCGTTGAGCTGTTCAGGCAGTGTTTGCTGCTGAAATCAGTATTCCTTATCTCCTCTGGAGAATGCTAGCTGTGGATAGGAATCAGCTCATACTTTACTGCTTGGACTGTGCTCCTCTTGGCATTTGCATCAAATGCAGTGTGTCTGGCCATGGTGTATAGCGAGAGAAAATTTCCTGTCGGCTTGTAAAGTAACCTGGAAAGGAAGGTGAATTCAAAAGACTGAAGATGGTTTAGCATAAAGCACCCAGAGTTATCCAGACTAGCTGAAATCAGCTGGTGTTTGGGTTGATTCAGTTGGTGCTGAGTTACATATAGGCACAGTGAATAATTAGGAACATGAGATCAGAGAAGAGCATGTGAATATTCTGCTCTCAGAAACCAAAGAGGTCCTGAGGTTTATGCCAGAGCTTTGTAATCATAACATGGCAATTACCAATAATAACATCTAAGAATAAGTGCTAGTAAAGGGCAGGCAGCATAGGTAATTTTGGAAGTCAGTAAATAGAACAGTTGCAATTAAAAATAAATAATCTCTTAATGTTGATTTTGTTTGCTTTCTCTGTCTCCAAGATACCTTTTTTTTTTCCCTAAAGGAATAGCCGAACATGTTGGAAAAGGTATTTCAAATGTTTCTCTCTGATCTTTTTGGATATTACAAAGCAATTCCATTTCAAGATTATGCAGAGATGTATGTGGCCTTTGAAGTCACAGGAAAGGGCTGTAAAATTTGGTCCCAAGTGTCCTGCTTAAATCATGTCCTTTTTGACACCCTATGCAGTATTCCCTGAGAACTTTTAAGAGCACATGCCCATAATAGCTGCATAGTTGTTTCATTTTCATTGCTTGTTCAGTTCCACTTTTATAGTCTTATTCTCAGTATGTTCTTTTAGGTCAGGATGAGTTCATTCCCTAAAGAAAAAAACTGACCAGGTGAACATAAATTGCAGGTATTCTGAGCATCAGTTAACTTGAGACTGACCCTGGAAACTGCTCTTCCAGTTCAGTTCCTGTAGCTTTCTCATCATTGAATGCCAGTGGCTGAGTGAAGCTGGAAAGAGGAATTTAGCATAGAAGCAAGCCAGACTGGTAAATCATCTGTTAGTTCTGCTGTCTGGAAACTGAGGCAGGAGTCAAATTTCATTTTCCGCTTCATGCCGCACGCATCTGTCAGTGCACCAGTGATGTTTAAGGGCAGGTCAGCAAGGCAGCCTGTTTTGAGTCTTTCAGGGTTTGGGGATGCTGCATTTCCCCATTGCTTATCCTTGTTAAAAAAAGGAATACAAAGCCTAGCCTAAAGGAAAATACAAACACATGAACCAAGTCTCTCTGAAGGAAGAAGTGGTCAGCAGACCACTGTATTCCACCTGTAATTAAAAGCAAGACTTCAACAGACAGGGCTGGGTAGAGCTCTGCTAGGAAAAAAAGACAAAAATGAGCATTTTTGCCTAGAGCTGTAAGTGGTTCAGGTAAGTAGAGACAAACCCCATCTTCCCTACCCAGAAATGCTTGCTCTTCCCAAGTGTCTCTCCTAAGCAGTGACTGGTATACCAGCTGATCTTCTGCTAAGTCCTTTTATGTTAATTATGTGAATTTAGCCTCTAGAAGGCATTAGCTTGCCTGTACCCTTAACCACTTGGTGACTGCAGATGTCCTGAGCAGAATGTGTCTTGCACACATTCTGTTGTTTATTAGAATTCTCCTTATAGTGGTGTTGAAATAGAATGATTTTATAGAGAATAAGTATGTTAAAAATGTAATTCCGGGAATCATCAGCAGATGTACATGATACTTCATGAACAAATTTATACAAATTGGAAAGAGTTTTACTTGCTGTCATCTGAGATGGAGTGTCCATCTATAGCCTTCAATAATTTGGGGACGTTTTCACTTCTGATCAAAATAACACTGTAGTCTTTCTACGAGCTAGTTAAAAACACATTTGCAATCTAACCTTTCCTTTTTTTTTTTTATGTGATAAGAGATTAGGTAGGTTCTTAACCTCTTGTTTTATATGTGTTTTAACTTCTCTTTCAATATTGCACTGGCAGTTTTATGAGCCAAGGCCAAAAAACTCTGCTTGCTAAACTTGAGCAATCAGGAGGGAACAGATGATGAAAAACTAACAGTGTTTTACTCATCTACCACTCATTTTTCTTCACAGACATGTAGAGAGTAGATATTAACAAAGACAGTAATAAAACGCACTGTGAGTCCTCATAAATCGATGCGTGCTGCTGGGGTCAGGAACAAATACTGGAAAGGTTAGAACATGCAGAGAACTGTGTTCCCATGTTGTGACGCTCAAAGCAAGGCTGGGAGGTTTTCGGTTGCTGATTTGAAAGCAATTAGGAGGAGGCATTTCTGTGGCTGCCCAGGAGGCTTTGTGCTGGCTGGGCGTGTGGTCAGCTCTTTTTTTTAGTGGTTGCAGTAGGTCAGGTAACACGCTGAAAAAGAAGTCCTGGGTGAATCAGGGCTATCATATTGCTCTGCTAGGGGCAGATGTTTTAAAAGGCATCTCAGAACCCGGAGGATCTAAGCTGTTTGCTCATCTGCAGCAGGACAAGACTGTGCTGTTGAATGCATCTTCAAGTCTACGTCGACGAGATACTTGAGGTTCCCTGAAGAGAGAAGTCCTGGCCGGAGGGAAGGTTCAGTGTCGGGAACTCACAGCTCAGGTTTTGGGATAACAGGGATGTGCTGATGATGCCTTCTTGGTTGTTTGTTAATGTTGTCTCACCCTTCAGGCTGGCAGGTTTCTCCCAGTTTGCAGCTGATGAAGTAGATCTGTCACTTCATCGTGTTGCTTCTGAGAACTGCTTATGCTGAGACAAATGCAGAGACAAGACTCTGTGTCCTCCTTTGCCCCTGCCAGGGAACAGTCTCCTGTGTCAGCAGGATTGACCTAACATTAAAACCTAGAGAACTGGAGGGCCCGTGGAAAGGTGACTGTTTTCCCCAAATTAACTTAGTGGTTTGTGTTTTGCTTGGACAAGATAGTAAGAAGTTTCCAAAGAAAAGAGGTTGATTCAGTTGGAAAATGGTTTAATGTAGGTCTTTGGAATCACTTGATAAAGCTGAGACGGTTAGGTTATCAAAGAGAAGCCAGAAACCTAGCAAGAGCTCAAAGTAGTTGTAGATGTTCAGTTATTTTACTGATTAATTTAGTCACATAGGATGCCTAACAAAAGCTGTACAAATTAGCAGTCTTTTGGAAGAGCTTGGGTATACTGTGAAGAAACTATTAGTAAAATTAATTTACTTGCAGAGTTTCCTGTAGTGGTGCCTCAGTACTACACATCTGTCAAGATTAAATGAGATTTGGGGGCTGATAACATCTAGGTGGGGACACTATTGTGCCCTTAGGACAGATTTGTAATTTCATTTGTAATCAGGCAGACTATAATTACTATATTTGCCTCTGATTAAAAAAACAGGTCAGAAAAGTAATGAATTGTGCTCCTTATGGGGGAGGGGTGTGGGGGGGAACTTCACACCGTAAGAGCGCTTCAAAACACCTACAATCTTCACATTCCCTGATTTTCCATCTTTGTGCTTGCTCGGCTGGGAGGTCTGTGTGGCTTGTTTCGTGTCGGCAGGGAGCTGCTGCCTGCTGAGAACAGAGTGCAGGAAAGGTTTTGGGTACATGCCTTTGCCATGATGAGAGCTAGGTACCTGCCAGCCTCTGATTTGGGGAGAAAGAGGACTTTTGTGTGTCTCCGGGGAGGGGTACCTGTAGGTACTGAGCTAGGAGGAACACAGAGCAGGAGGAAGTTGTGCTTCTGGCCTTTGTGAGGACCTCAGGAGAGGACGAGAGCCAGCCCAGGGTCGATTTTGATGAGCTGAGCCTGCATGCAGGCTGTTCTCACCTGAAAGGCTGGATCAGCCTCTGGGAAGGCTTCTTGGAAGGGAAATGGGTAACCATTATTATGGATGAAAGCAGGAAGCCCATGAAGTCTGTATTAGGCTAGTGTGTGTCAGGAGCCCTATATATTAGGATAGCAGAGAATCAGGCTCCTCCTTACTAAATTGTTTCTGTATTATTTTCACAGTGCCCTTTACAGCTGAGGAGATTCATTATTTTGGTTTGGGTTTTGTGAACAAATAGCAAGTTGAAAATTGGCTGAGTTTTGTGTATGAAGTCCCTGGCTTTGTTGGGTATTATTCTATCTCTGGCATAGTTCTGTAGTCATCTGGTTTTTTTGAAAGATGGGTTTATTTGTCAAAGATCTGTCTCTTATTGTAAGTTCTCAAAAAGAAGAGAGACTAAGTTAGTATCTGAGCATTTGGTAAGCTTTTTCCTTAAAGAAGCTGGGAGGAGAAGAGAATGGCACTGGAAAAGAAAACTCTTAGCAGGGAAAGAAAATTCTCTCTGGTTTTGACAGAGCAATTCTCAGAATTATTGGATTGTTTTCAGTTGTTGATCTCAGTATTTATTTTCGATCCCTTTTTTTAATGAAGGAGGAGCCAGTGTTCCCCAGTTCTTTACTCAGCAGCGTGTCCCTTGGCGAGTGTTGTGTCTAGAGCCCTGGGACTGAGGCTGAGCAGCCAGTTGGCTCTCCTCACCCGGGCTGAGCAGGGAATGCTTTCTGCCGAGGCTGGAGGGAGATGGGAGTTCATGTTTCCAGCCTGCAGAGATGGTTCAGATGCTGATTCTGCTGTCACATCTGTTTGTGTAGCCCATAAATGTGTAGAGAGGGCCCATCCTGCAGGGAAGAGGGTTCAAGTGTCTCTAAAAAAATCATCCTTCTTCTTTTTAAAGACTAGAAAAACGCTAGAATGAAGCTTCAGTATCTTTGCTTTTCCTATAAAATATTAATTGAAGCAGGGATGTGATCTTCAGAGGCAAGAGGGTTTTTTTACCAGTAAGCTCAGTCAGTAAGGAAAGACAATAAAAATGTCCTTCCTCACCTTCCGTGTTCAGAAGATAAACTGAACTGTTGGCTGTTTGCATTATCCAAGCTGTCCTGGTTGCATGCTCTCAGAATCACTGGGCCACTGAGCCCAGTTGTGCATCTCAAATACTTTGTCACTTGCTACCATGCCTCTGGAAATGCCTGTTACGGCTGCGTTTGCTTCCCGAAACAGAGTGGAATCTAATGAAAAGCGTCATTGTTTTGAAACATCCTGATCTGCTGCCAAAAGAGCTACTGTTGTATAATCCTTAATAGCAGGTTAGAGTGGCAGTTGCTCCTTGGTTTGAAATTGGTATGTGGCAGGATGGCTTCCCAGCTCTCTCCCTGGGGATGGCATGTCTCATCTTGTTCTTCCCTTTGGGAACTGTGACTCACACGGTGTTCAGCTGTCCTGAGTTGGGAATAGACCCTTGAACAGGCTTGAACATCAGTGGTGCTGCTTAGGGGTGACAAGGGAAGGGAAGGGAAGAGAAACTGGCAGTTTCCTTTGAGAATGGGGAGCAATGCTCTGCTGAGTACCAGGGATTACATTTGTCTCTTCTTGCCAGCACAAGAGGCTGGCACCTCTTGTTCTGATGTTAAAAAAAAAAAAGATGGAATAAAAAAATTTATTTTGACTTTCCTTTCTGATTTGCAGAACTCAGTGTGTTCACTTCCATGCTGACATTTCTGCCTTTTGGGATCTTTATGTTAACCTGCAGCTTGGTTGGCACGTTGTCAGGCTTCATCTGTGTAGCAAAGATAATATTTGCAGGTATCATTCAAACATTGAGTTCCTGTTGCGGTGGGCATTGGCATCAAAGTTTACTGCCCAATTTTTAGCTTAAGCAAATATATGGTAACTCTGATAAATATTTTTTAATAAACATACTATAAATAATTTCTGCAGGGTGGACTATATGACTGCAAAGGGATCAAATTAATCTCTAGTTTTTAATCTTCCAAGACTCTGGGCAACTAAAGCAATTGCTTATGGGAAAAACAATGTGAGTAAAGTGTTTGAATTATGTTACATGTTTCTTACTGGAATTTAACAGCTGGAAACAAAAGGCAGTGAGAACATCTTCATGGCCAGGTCCATGCTTGCCTTTGGCAGGCGCTCAGTTGGACAGCAGTTTGGGAACCTCCGTGGCAGAGGCTGCAGAAGGCTGCTGAAGGCCTTTTCCCAAGGAAGCGAGTTTCCCAGGGCCATCAGGGTGCACAGTTTATGTTGGTGTTGGCTCAGAAGAGCCTTTGTTTATCCATTCACCTTCTGTCCATGTAAAACCACTTTCTGGAGGTTTCTTCTGAATATTGGTTGTGCCTCAGCCTCATATCCACTGAGACATTGGCGTATAAGGTGAGGAAGAGTCACCTGAGGCATGATACTTGGTTTGACTGACCTGCTGTATAGCTCAGACCGTTTGACTTTTCTGCATTAATTCTTGACTCTGTGAAAAAAAGGCTCATTAAAACACCCACACATTTTATTTAGAGCCCTCTGATGATGGAAAAAGTATTTCAGAAATTTGTTTCGTAGCTAACTGTCCTCTCGGTTAATATTTTTTGTGTTGGTTGATTTATTTAACTTCCAGTCACGGGGTCTTGTTCTGTCATTGCTAGACTGAGAGCCCTCCACAGTCAGGCTGCTTGCCTGTGTGCAAATGCTTCTAGACCATTTTCAAATCATCTGCAGAGCTGCTCTCTGTTCACTGGCAGCCTTCCACTCCAGCCTTACTCTCTCACAGCTTTATTCCTTTCTCAGTATAATCAGTGTCGTTCTGAATGGGGACAGCCGGCTGAAGACAGTTTTCCAGCAGAGTTTGTGTCAGTGACAGAGAGAGACATGGAGTCCTGCTTGGTAGTCTTGCACATCCAAGGATCATATTTGACCTGCAGTTGCAGCATTTCTTTGAGAGCTCATGTTTGCTAATTCTTCTCTGTGGCATAGCTCTTGTGCTTCTGGATCAAGTCTCACATTCCTTAAGTATGGTCTTCCTTTTTTTTCTAGCGCTGGGAGAATGGGGCACACTAAAGCCAGAGAAGTGGAGAAATAGCATTACCCCTAACAAATTCTGTGTAAGAAGCAGTAGTTTGGAAATAACTAAAATGGTAGTTCTGGAAGAGGTAATGAGAACCACGAGCTATATGGAATTTAGAAACTATACTGATTAGCTCACTGGAGAATGGAATTCCTGTTTCAAGGCATTAAGCTCATTTGCAGGTAGATGAGGAGAATGGGTGGTCTCATGGTACTCAGGAAGGGTCAGATTTGAGGTTTGCTCCTCAGAGTTGCACTGCAGATTTCATTGTTTTCCAAAATCTATTCTAACCATCCATAACATTGATGATAATTAAATAATACATAAAATATTTTAATGAACTAGTGCTTCTTGGAATTCCTGAAAGAATAGAAGTCCCTTGGATAGAAATGGATGGACACACGAAGAAACTCCAAATTTATATATTTGTGGGTTTTAGTGCATCTAATGCATTTGGGTCCTGGTGTATTGCTGGAGCTCTAGGGACTGCACAGCCACTCTGTGGGTATGGTTGTCAGTAGAAATAGTCTGATTTTAAAAATCCATGTAAAATAAGAAGGGTTTTGTTAAATACATTTTACAACGTATTTGATACATAAACATTACTTTAGCATCTGGCTTTAAGACAGAGATAAAAGTCAGCCTGAAATTAGAGAAAATCCTGTAATAAATGGCATGAGTACAATTCTCCTTTCATATATCTTACCCGTTCAGAAACAGCCCATGAGTTACCATCGTCTTTCAGTCAGACCTTAGTCAAATGAACGTATGACTGGGAATGTTTTACCAATTTCACTAAAAGCAGGCCCTTGGAAAAAGCAGCTTCCCGATGTAAGCACTGTGATGGTGTCCAAGAGTAACTGCTACCCCCTTCCTGTAGGAAGAGTCAGAGCCAGTGTCAGAGATTACAGGCTTGGAGCTAGGAGGGTTAGTATGATCCATGGAGCAAGGAGAGTGTTATCAATCCACTGTAATCCAGTGGATCTTTGGACACCACAAGTGGCACCTGTAAGCTCACTACACATCTGTGGTTAACCTTAACAGGTTCTTAACAGCAGCTCTCTACCTCTTTAATACCCTGTAATCAGTATACAGAATTATCCTGCTTAAAGCCAACCTCAATTACCATGAGGTGAGAGTACGCTTTAAAGTGTCTCTTGGAAGTAATCTAATATTCTAATAGAAGAATGTGTTTTGTCCTTCCTGCCATCATGCCTTGCTGTCAGAGGGGCAGCCATACACAAGTGGAAGATCTTCAAGTGAAGAACTTAGCTCTAGGCACAAGGAGGGGAGGAAAAATAAAGTCTGTTTTATGCTTTAGGTCATTTACAAGCATCACTGCTTATCTCTCATGTCATGGACATAGTAATTTTCTGAAAGCATTGCTAATTAAAAACACCTTTTGGAAACAGTTTGCCTTTGGCCATCAAGCAGACGTGTTGGCAGTAAAAGACAAGAGTGGTTTGAATTGTCACCCCAGGGCTGTGGGGGAGAGGGAAGGAGGTATGTGAACTAATGGAGGTGGTGTGTAGGGGTGCAATTCAGAATAAAATCAGAGCGTCATTTGGCATCCATGCAATCCCTGTGTCTTGGAGCCCATCAGAAGCCTGCTGCTCTGTGGCTTTTGTCACGCAAAGTACAGGCTGACCTCTCTGTGTCTGCCAGCTGATGCTGAGTATTGAAATTTGAATTTGTGTAAAAGTATCCTGTGCTAGGAACATGCAGTGTATCTCTGATTCGTGCTGACAGCGCTAGGAGCTCCGACTGACTTTTAGCACAGGGACTGAGGAATTAGTGCTTCTGCATTTGATTCCCACTTGCTCTGTGTTATTACCTTCTCTGTGCCTTGCTATCCTTAGCTGACAAAATGGGGACAGCACTTTTGGTGCCCGTAAATGTGTTATGTGAACGGGAGTTGGTGAAGTGCTTTGGGACCGCAGGTGTGAGAATGGCACTTCTGGTGAGGCCAGGAGCCTGCCCAGCCCCTGCTCGCACAGTGGCACTGGGAGGTGCCATTGAGGGAGATGACACAGTCCTGGCCACTTTCCACTGTCCATCCCAGAGGATCGGGAGGTGTGATGCTAACCTGAGTGGATTTCACTTCCCCCGGTGCTAGCTCTCCCAAGTGTCTCGCCTGAACAAAGTGCAAGCTACTTCTGCCCTCAGTGGAGGGAGCAGAATGCTCCTGGAAAGTGAGTCACTCGCTTTTCTTAACCACCCTTACATGGACAGTCCTCTAAGCTGCAGAAAAGATCCTTTTCCCCTCCCCTGCCCTAATTGTGAGGCCACATCCTGACCCGGACCAGGAATTTAACATGAGTCACGAACAAGCCAACTCTATTCCTGCTCCATTTGCTTTTTCCAGTCCTCAGGATTTTAGGATGGTTCACTCCTCCCTTGCTGAGACCCCACAAAGCATCTTGAGATGGAGCAGCGCTGCAGCAGGGAGCCAGGAGCTGCTCTAGGCTTGGCAAGGGCGTCACAAGGCTCGTCTGCCCTCCCACAGCCTCCGACTAGACACAAAGCTCTTAAGTAGCGAATTTTGGGTGTGATGATTTTCTCTCTATTCGCTTTCCACTGCGCACGTACATGTGTGGGCTGTGCTGCCAAGGTATTAATGATCCTCGAAGCAGAAGATGTGAGAAGAGGCAGATGTAGAGCACGGTGAGTCAGTGTGAGTACGCTACAACCTCGGCATAGGTTAGGGAGGCTTTTGTTTCTGGCTGTATAAGCTCTCGGAGAATATCCTGGAAATAGTGGGATTGTCACCAGAGTTTTGTTCATCTCTGCGTTTCAGCGTGCGCGCCTCTGATTTGGCACTGCATCATCAAAGTGTCGAGATGAACTCAGGAAAAAAATAGAGGCAGGCAGTGCATTTAGCATGAACATGTCAGGTATTATCAGGTGCAGAAATTTCTAACTATTTGCTGACCAAAAAAGACTTTAAAAGTAGTAGTAAAACTTAAAGAGAAATGCTTTGGAACATTTTATTTAATTTATATGAGTATTTGAAAAAAATACACTATGGATAATACTTGAAATCATCCAAAATATGACAAATGGACTTAATTCAAAACATATGCCAAAAATCTTACGTTCTTTTGGACAAAAGCATATGTGCTGGGCAAAAACTCTGTATCAAAGCTTTGCAGCTGAGATTTAAATACCTTTTCAAAAGGAAGCCTGTACCATAAATGCTATCAGATGCTTAATTAAGACAGCACAAGCAAGGAGCATGTTTGCAATAAATTATGGGGATGTGTTCTGACATGCTTTATCTATGTAAAGATTTCTATTTTTATGTGAAGCTATTTACAGATTATTGATTTCAAAAATAGATTTGTAACTAAAGAAAGATGCATCATATTTCAGTTGCTTGAAGTTGAGAATCTTGCCTGGCTGTCTGCCTGCTCTCTTAGATGTTTATTCCAGTGGCTTACAAGTGTACGGAGTGATTCTGTCCTTCTTATTTTTCTCCCTTTATTTGGAAGAAGGAATTTGTATTCAGGGACCAGGTCCCAGGTTTCTTACCCATGCAAGCAGGCTGATTTTTATGCCTTTGAAGCACAGAATAATTTCATTGAGGTCCGTGAGGCTTTTTGTGTGAGTAAGACTTTTGGGTGGCGAAGATCCCTCTCAATATATTTTGTCAGTTGTCACTGTTTTGTTTCAGGGCAGCAAGCTGTTGTCACAGTGTCAGTGGAGCCTGCTAAGCTGTAAGCCTGCCTTGGAGTACGTGTAATAGAAACCTTCATAATTTTTTGTTACTTAATTCTGTGTGAACATTAAAAGAAATATTTTAATAAATCGGGGAAAACCTGAAGGTAGAGGTAATATTTTTCATTAGAGGAACCTTTAGAATTTGAAAACTCATGCAAGCTTGTGTACCCAAGAGCCTGTCTATTTTTTCCAGCCATACCAGTTGGTCTAATAAAAGATACTGCCTCTGTCTAAAAACCTTGTCCTGCCTGCAAACTCTGTTCATTGCATCTACAGCAAAATACTGCTGGATTGTTAAAATAATTCAGGCCTTCTTTGCTTAATTATGGAAACTCAGATTTTTGTGGTTTCCTCAAGTCTCAGCTTTTTGAATCCCAACACACACAAAATGATGCTGTCTGGTTTCTCCTACTGTAGAGAAGGGTTTCATCACATAGGAGCTCAAACTGCTTCACTGATTCCCTATTGTAGAACGGTATTATAAAGGTAGCCTGCTAAAATTCTTCTGCCATCTGGATTTTAGGGTATTTTGTAGGATACTATTGGTGCCTACTATCAGCTGTCTGGCATGGATGGCCTCTGGAAGCAGTCCTGTCTTAGTACCTGTGTCAGCACCTGATGTGGTGTTGTGGTGATGGGAAGCAGAAGTGGGAAGAGGCTGGCAGAACAGGAAGTCTCTGGCGTAGGCTGTGGGTGTAAATCTTCGGATCTTGCTACGTGTCTGGCTGGGTAAGCAGAGTGGTGTACCCCTTCTGAACAGCAGGAAGCTTGGATTTGGACTTGTTTGGAAGATCTAGACCCAGAGCTGTCTAACAGTCCTAAGGCCAGCCATGCAACCGTTTTTCCAGAGCTGTTTAATGTGCCTTTTAGAGGCTTTCAGTGAGTATGTCTCTCAGATCCGAGTCTGGAGCTCTAGGCTAGTAGCTTTAAAATAGACCGAGGTGGTGATGATCTGGACCATCTTGAAATGTCCATGGGATAGATGCTTTTCCACCCTCAGAGAGCACAAGCCCTTTCTGTAGTTTGCAGTCTTGGGGTCTTACCAGATCGCTCCTTGTGCTGCGTGTCTTGGCTGAGTCTGTCACCCTTGCAGGGACACTGCTCCTCTCCCGAGCAGCCCTTGCTGTCCCTGAGGAGCCTTGCCCTGCCTTCCAAGCGAAATGGGAACAGGTCGGTGCTTCAGGGGTGTTAAGTGCTGTGTCCTGTGCTGCCTTCTGTCTGCCTTTGGGCACGGCTTAAATAGATAGCTGGTAATTACTTGTAAAGCCCTTAGTGGCTGTGGCTGGGGCTATTTTGGAAGCTGATTCTCCCTGCATGCCCTGTTGTGGAAGTTGTGGCTGGCTGGAATGGCCCGTCGCCCTCTCGCTGTGGTGACCTCCTCTCCTGGGTGTGTTGCAGGGAATTCAGGGGGAGAGCTCTCAGCAATGGCATGCGGTCTCTTGGGCTGCCTGCCAGGGCCTGAATTTGGTGACCTTTAGGATGTGGCAAGAAGATGCATTTGTAAACCTTGGTTATAGTAACTGGGAGACAAGCAGAGAATGCTGGAGGAGGAACGTATTTTTTACAGACAAGCTGTTTGATGTTTATGACCAGCAGCTACTAGGTAAATATAATAAGAAGTGCTGTGACAATTGGAACTGTTGCTCTTTAATAAAATCTAAAATGAAAAAATGATAGAGATTTCCCTGAGGAGCATGCGACACTGAGAGCGCTGTGACTTCTAGTGCTGGTTTGAACACTTGCTCTCTGCTTTGCTGGAATCGTTAAATCCCCTTCTGTAAAATGAGTGCAGTCATATTTTAGAGTTGTCCAGATGTAGCTGCTGTATCACTACCCGTGTAGTTTGTGGGCGGTTTTGTTTCTTTTAAGAAGAGCAAACAAGCCAAGGCCAGCAGTCCAGCAGCTGTGTGGGTTACACAAGAATGTGGTTTCATGTAATACCTGATTTGGTATCACTGGGTTGTGTCTCCCACCCTGTTCTCCACACCAGCTCTAATGACAGCGTTGTGGCAGGTTGAGCTGGGTTCAGCTGACCAGTGGAGAACTACTCAGCCTTTCCTCACCTTTGGTCAGTTGGTTGTGATAGGTGAGGACTTGGACTGGTGAGCTGAACTGACCCACCATGGGGCTGCCTCATCACCCCACCTGGTGCCAGGGAATGCAGCAGGACATGTGCCTGGCTGGAGGAGCAGCAGTGTGCTAATAACAAAATTGGGAAAGGTGCCCCTCTTTCCTCACTGCAGGCCTTCCTGATGAGAAGGACTGTCTGTGGTTTGGTTGTGACAGCCAGCACTTGAGAAGGGGTGCTCATGTTTGTGAAGATCTGCTGGTGAATATTTGCATTGCTCGTGTTACAGGTTTGCAGTGTGTTCTTGCTCTGCCTGAATGTGTCTGACCTGCAGAGGACAAAGGATCATCTTTCTACTTTCCTTCCAATTGTTTCTGCTAATTTAGCATCAGTTTGAAGCTTTGTCTTTGCTTAGAGATCAAATGGCCAGGGACAAGGCTCTTTGTTTTCACTCTGTGGTAAAAGTGGCAAGGTCAGTCCCAGTGGGGATTGTAGGGTTTACACTGCTGAATTTATCTCATGTATTGAGGGTAGGTTTTCCATGACCTACAGCTAATGCATATCGGTAACTGTAGCGTCAAAAAATACCCCTTTTCAGCAAAGAAAACAAGGTCTCTGTTTGTAAATGCATTTTCACCCCAATGGATAGGAATATCTTTGCAGCCATGTAGAACAGCCTTCCCAGCTCTCTGTTTTGACATCTCAAAGAGCAGCATCTTACTTGACCTGCAAACTCAGGTCATTCCACTGGGTGCTTTGCAAGACTTCCTGAGTGGTACAGGAGTTCCTTCATACCAGGAAACACAACTTTCTCGTGAAACAAACCTTGACCTTAAGCAAGCTTTTCTTTTCTATCTCTTTCAGAAATAAGTAAGCCTTTGAAGATGACAACCTCATGGAGCGACCGACTCCAGAATGCAGCGGATCTCCCTGCAAACATGGATGGGCATGCTCTGAAAAAGTACCGCCGGGAAGCCTACCACCGGTAAGCCGCGGGTGTAGCTCCAAAACTAAGCATAACCCCCACATTTCTTGGGTTTTTTTTTTATTTTGCTTGTTGGTAAAACAGGAAGGTTGTTCTTGCCTTCCTCGCAGAAGTGTTGGTAGAAGAGAGCTTAGAAGATGGCGCAGTATTGGCCTGCAGGAATTTGCAAACAGCCAAGTTGAGATACATAAAGCCAGAGAGTACTAGAGCAAGAGAGGATATGCTTTCTTACTGCAGTCAAAAGATTAATCAAAGTCACATTTTGGATAGAAGCTTTCAAGTCAGTAAATACTCAGTGGCAGAGGTTTTATAATAATTATTACAGTGCACACTGGGAGAGAAGAGCCTTAGACACTGGAATGCACAAATATGAATAAGGAGGAAATCCAGTGGGGTCAGAAATTGTTTGAGAATTACACCTAGTGTGATTAATAGTGTGACCACAGGAGCATGTAGGAGCACTAGGCCAGGGCCCAGCCTTTTCACTGGTAGGTGTACCTAGAACCACCTTTGCTGTAAAACAGTTACCATAAGTAAAGAAGATAGAGTTCAAAATAAATGGAATGTTATCACTCTTATTTTATAGTTTGGGAATCGAAGTGCAGGCACTAGGTTGTTTTTACAAGATCCCATTGGAGGTTTGGTTGAGCCAAGAATTTAGTCTAGACCTCTCAAGGTTCCAAGCACAGAGCATAAAAGACGGATGAAGTCTGTCTCCTTATCAGATGTCTGGACTGTTACAGAGTTAAAAACAACAGCATCTAGTAATTGTCAGTATTCTGTTTGTGGGAGGTGTATCTTCAAAGTTTAGCTTGGTTATTTTGAGAAGTCATACAGTGTGATGATCAGAGGATATTCAGCAGAAGGGGAAATGCATGTCTGATGTAGAAACAGAAAAAGAAGTCAAGTTTCTCAACCTCATGCTTAAATGCCGCGTTGCATTTGTGATTCACATTGGTGGTATTTCTGGGGAAGTGCTTTGGAAGTGTTAGATATCTTTTGATTCTCCAAATGGAATCTAATTTGAGAAGAACGCCTTAGTGCATCATATGATAGGCCAGGTTGTGCAAGTTGCAGTGTCCAGGGCTAAGTAATGGATCCTGTGATGCATTTCTAAAGCTTTCCAATTTCCAATGAGTATGTTTGAGCAACACATCCTAAGTGGTGGCATTATTTGAATCTCTCTGTCAGCTGGTTTGTCAGATATGGAAGCATTTAATGAATATAACTATATATAGCATGTAAAAAGAGAAGTGTTTTATACCATTGCCTGTCAAAAAATGTTCACCTTGTTGCAGTCGTTGACAGGTTTACCTTTGTGTCATAAATTTCCTGGAAACTTCAGCTGTGTTATTCCTGATTCAGACTGATGGAAATCAAGTCAGAGTAATGCCTATATTTTTTTCTAAGTAATTCCTTAACATTTGTTATGGTTAAGTGCTGACAGTTTGCTAAATGTTGTACAGGATCCAAAGGAAGTCGTGCTTGTCTTTAAGAGCTCATACATTGAAGTCCTCATCATGTTTACCCTTACTTGTGTAAGAAATCTGTACTTTCAGAAAGAATTTCCTTATGGAAGAGGAGAGTGCAGTCATATAAAGGAGGGTTTTCCACTAGGAGCTGGGATCTGGTAGTCCAAAATTAGTCTGTGGTAAAGTTTAAATACCTGTTTTTAGAATCTAGAAATGTCTTACACAAAACATACTGAGCAGAAATGCTGCTAGCATCTTGGATTTTCATGGAAAGCACAACACTGGAAATGCATTGAGGGGAGGCACATTTTTGTTTTGGAATTGCTATCCTCTTTCAAAGAGAGAGAGAGAGAGGGAGGGAATGGGAGAGAATGAGAGAACCTGATGCCAAGACTGTAGTATAACTCTGTGCTATTAATGGCTTTGGTATACCAGTTTCATGGGAGTTATTTTGATAATCCAGTATTGTGAGAATCTGAAACAACCTCATTCCAGAGGCAGTGTTGTCAGATTTCTATTTCTGGTACTTTTCATAGCCGTAGTGTTAACAGATGTGATGTTACTTTAAAAAGTGCAAACCTAACATGATAGAATATGACTGAAATTGTTTCCCCTTGATATTTGTTGTTTGATATTGGTGTTTGATATTATATCTTTTAGTGTTTTATTAACGCATCAGATGCAGAATACATTTGCTGGTCACAGCCATGAGTTGTAGGATGTAAATTTGTTTCGCTAAGGTTCAGGTATGCTCTGACTCTTGGATATTGCTGAAGCACTGCGAATTTTATGAAAAAGAGAAATAGAAAATACAAGGAGTCATTGTCAAAATTATTTTCTTTCTTCTTTTTCTTCTCTTTTTCTTTCAGTCTTTTCTTTTTTCTCTCTTATTTCTTACTCCAGTAGCTAAATGAAAAATCCTTGAAAACATGAATCTAAAGTGACTTAGAAACAAAATCAATAAGAACATCGAATTTAAACCTGTCTTTTGTTACCTTAAAGCTGGTCAAAGTTATTTTATGGGCTCAATCTGAAAGGCTGGAGGAGCTTGGCAGCTGCACCACATTTACAGATGAGCATAAGTGGGACTAGTTTTTGTTACCTATGCTGAAAGCCTAGTTCAGCTCAAAGACATTCAGCAGATTTTCTAAATGCTGCTAGTAATGCTTAGTTTTCTGAAGTGTGAAATTTAAAAAACTTGTT
This sequence comes from Daphoenositta chrysoptera, assembly GCA_013397915.1. Lineage (NCBI taxonomy): Eukaryota > Metazoa > Chordata > Aves > Passeriformes > Daphoenositta > Daphoenositta chrysoptera. The sequence continues at coordinate 59,925 of VZRO01006754.1, forward strand.
TCACTGTTTGTTTGCTTCATGCTTACTTAAATACCAGTGGAGATACCTAGGCCAATCAATTTAACATTCTTGTTCTTGTGAAGTACACCAGATTTGATATGCTTGAATTGTAAATGAATTCAGATGAAATAAGGGGAAAAGCTTCCAAAAGCAAAGTAGTTTACCTTAAAATATATATATGACTGTTCTTGTGGCCATGAAACTTTTAAAAAACTTTTTAAAAATTACCTCTGATGATGCCACTCTAGTAGTCATAATTTATTGTGGTCATTCTTACTTGGAATGTGTTTTTTTCAGGTGTTGCACTTCTTATTATATCGTAATTGATGGATGGATGTTCAACATATAATAATTGTTGGCAGAAGTCCCAGTTGGGACTGGTTTAACTGGTGTAGTGCATACTGACTCAGTATGATGGCTGTATGGTAATCATATCTGAATGCCATGGGCAAGAATGTTCAGAATCAAATTTTTATAGCTGTAGAATCAGAAAAATGGGTTGGGGAGGAGAAGTGGTGGGGTTTTATCTTCATGGTATTTCTGACAACTTTAATGAAAGCTCTTGGGTAGCTGGTGTTGCTGTCAGACCTGGTTACACAACGCTGCTGGCGCCTGTCGGAGGTGAGGTCTGAAGATGAATTAATATACAAGCTACATGTTACTCATTCTCTAGCAGAGGTCACTGGTAAGAGGATCCTGCATTACTGTGCTGTTGGCAGCACACATTTTAATTCGGAAATAAAATGGAGGTGTAGTTCTTGGGAGGCTTTTCCTTGGTGTGTGTGTGGTTGTGAGGCCACCTCCCTCGTGTGCTGCTTGTTGACTTTTCCGGGTAGAGGATAATCACTAGATCATTTGTTCTGGAGGAGCACTGTCATTTAATGTGATTGTAATTAGGCAAGAACTAGGTTGACTCTGAGCCACCAAATTGCCCTAGTGTCTATTTTTTAACTTGGAGTGAGCACTTCTAGGCACCCTCTGGATTATCTCACATAGCTCTTTAGGGTTTAAATAGCAGCCACATCTAGTTAAAAGCAAATAATGGAAAAAGTTGGTGTTCCATCCACTCTTGTTACTGACAGTTACCAAGATCCAGGAAACAGGTATTTGCACTTAAATTTATTTATCTGTGGTTTTGGCTTAACAGAGCAGTTGGGCTGAAATGGCCTTTTTGTTAAACATACTGACTTTTGGATGCTTCTACCATTTTGTATCAGAATAATTTGAGACTTCTCATCCTGAATGTGGGGTTTCTGTTGTTGTTTTAATTGTTGGGGTTTTTTCCTTGCTCTCTTGTTTACTGGCTAGTGCAGGGCATGTGGCATCATGATTCCTAATCCCAATTCTCTTGCTGACTGCTGATAGAGTATTGAATAATTTGCTTCTTAGTTTTGTACTTCAGTTTGCTTTCAGAGCACCTTATGGTGGTGATATAAGTGATTTTAGCTGTTACTTTACACTGGGATTCTGGATTTAAAAATGGTATATACTTTAACAATGACAAAGCAAAAGGATTGCCAGCTGGTTGTTTTGATTTCATGGATTAAAGATGTACTTTAGCTTGTTCAAATGTGTAGACTTTGGGCTATTCACTGCTAATCTTGTTTCTTTACTTTATTGTTACCGGATCATCAGTGATTGCAAACAGGTGGAAATGTTGTATAAACAAGGCTGTGAGACTTGAAACTGTTCATCTGTTTGGGTGGCTATATTTAAAGTCGCTTCAAAATGGTCAGTTCATTGAGGTGGAAAATGAGAACAGCTCTTTACCAGTCTGAGAGTGCTCTTTTCAGACACGTTTGGACAGGGATTTGTGGTGTTCCCATGTCCTGGGTAGCTCTGGAGGCTCTGCTGGCCGTGGTCTGTCCTCGTGTGTCCGAGCAGCTCCTCGGACCTGTGTGGTGGCATGTGTGGGACAGGGCAGCGGGTGGCTCTCTCTGCTTCGTGTTAGTGCTTTAGGCATTGGAGGAGGGAGAGGGAGTGTCAAACTCTGCAGAATGGGTGAGTTTATAAAAAAGCACTACACTTGCCAAATTAATAATAAAGAAATTGCATTGTAAATGTCCCATGATCCTTAGCTTTAATAGTTTCAGGGAGCAGACGAGTGTTATTTTGGGATGGAATCCATATGTGAGCTTCTTGGCACTTTGCTGTTGCCTGGGAAGAAAACCCAAACAATGAAAACAGAAATGGCCAAGGCTATCTCTTTGCATCTGATTCCTGCTGAATTTCAGGGGGAAGTGCTCATAGTTGTGTTTCTGGATACAGCCTCATCATGCTTTGAAGTTCCAGTCATTACTGGATCTTCCAGTTTTATGTCACTATAATTGTGCAAGGACAGTTAGACTTGTGAAATTGTGGGGCATTGTGCTGGAAATGTTACTAGAAGTGGCCAGGAAATTTTTATGCCCTTCTTTTGTTTCCTGTCTGATACTGTTTCATCCCCTAAAGTTATCTTAAGACCAAATACTATCTCTAAATACGATTACAAATATTCAGAATATTCATCTTTGGTTGAAGAAGGAATAAAATATAGAATATATTATATATATATTATATATATATTCTAAATATATTCTATATTGTAGAAAATCTGGAATTAAAAAATAAGACCAAAATGGTATGATAAAAAATAACATATGGAATTGTCAATACCTGCCTAAAGAGACAGGACTCAGCAAAAGAACTATTTCATTGGTTTTAAAAATTTAAAGCAGTTTATTTCTTTTCTAAGGCAGCTACCAAAACATCCAGCACACAAAGATGAGACATTTTGATAATATGGTAGTATCTTCTTTAGATTACTCACATGCTTTGTGCCAGATAAATAAGATCAGTGGGGGAGTTTGCTGCTGCTGGTGGAAGTCACCTGTGACCAGAACGGTAATGTCATGCAGTGACACAAGTCCCCAAGCAGACCACATCTGGGGACTCGCTGGTCATACTGAGAACATCGAGTTGTCATAACAGTAGAGGGATGTTTATTTCATTATTCGCCTTTTTAAAGAGGCCACGGGGAACTTGGGCGTGGGAGACTATTAAAAGCTAATCCATTTAGTTCCCATTATTTCTTTTTAACTCTTCTAGCTTATTAAAACATGGAAGTTGTCCATAAAGCGAAGATTAACCCAAGTTCCTAAGCCCTGAGTAAGCGGGAATCCAAGCCCTCTGGCTAGTTAGTCCCTGTTTTGTGGTTGGCTCAAGCCCAAATGTCCACCACAGGCTTTTTTAAACACACATGGAGGTCTTAGCCAGCTCCCACTGTATTTGCTGTTCCACTCAGCTCTGTTGCAATTTTCTTTGTATTTAATTTCCAGTGAAACATGCTGCCCAGTAAAATGCTAATTGCTGCAAGGTATTTCTAGATACATTCGGAAAATTATTATAAAGTGCTCTGTTCCAGAAACCTTGCCTCACATCGTTCATTTTCGTTTTCTCACTATGAGGAATCATGAGCCATGTGCCAAGTAATTGTAAAGTTCTGTGCATTTTGTTTATTTTGTTGGTCAAACTACAAGACTATGATGCCCACACATTTCATTCAGGGCACACAATTCTTTAGAGATTTTGCACAAATAAAATAAAAACATTTCTCCCTCTCTGCATTTGCTCCTCTCCAGTGTTACTTGAGAAGAGTTGGGATTTAGGTTCCTGCTTCACAATTGATTGACAAGAACAGTAACAAAATCAAGATCAGTTCTCTTGTAAAATTATAAAGGACTATGAATTGCAGAGTTGAGGCTGTCAGGGCTCTTTGACTCTCCTTGTGCGTGCTCAGCAGCTCCTTCTTCCTTGCAATACAACACATTTTTCTCTTACCCAGCACAATTCATAGAGCTGAAAAAGAAAATAAAGACTGTCATCATTGAGAGGCTTCTGCTGTGGCTAAGCTGCAGGGTTTAATCTTTGAGGAAGAACTCATTAGAGAGGTAAAATGCTTCAAGGTTTTCCTAAAACAGCTCCTCAAGTCCATTTTTCCAAAGGTGTGGATCTGTGCTAGGCTAAGCCACCCCAAGTCCAGGTGCTGCTCCCCCAATCCCAGCCACGCTCAGTGAGCCCACGGAGCTGGAATATGGTCCCTCAAATGCCTTCCCCACATGCTCTACACCTGGTGTTGCTGTAGCCACACTGCACAGGGAGTCCAAAATGCAGGAGAATCACAGGGGTATTCCTCAGAGCAGGAGACTCACAGGGGTATTCCTCAGAGCAGAAATGTGAAGCTTGGGTTTTCATCAGGAGGAAAGGATGAAGGCAAGAGAAAGGCAGTGTCCTGTTTGAGGAGATGCTCTGGGTGCAGACAGGTGTGGAGCTGGGTTTAGGCAATACCCACCTCTGCCTCTCAGCACAAGGAATGCAGAGGGTGTTCTCATGCTGTGCCTACAGTTTGTTTTGTCTTAGTGCCCAGTGCTGTTAAGTTTTTGGATCAGCTTAAATTTTAACTCCAGTGCTCCCAGTTAAAGTGACTATTTTCTGAATGGAAAAAACCAAATTCAAGGGAAGGGAGAGTGTGATTTCTTCTGATTCTGGCAAGTGAAGAAATTACTCTACATTAAAACTTGCTTGCCCAAAAATGTTAGATCATTTTAGTTTTCCTCTTGCTCTGACATTATTTCTACTGTCTGTAGTCTGGAAGCTTGGTTTTTGTTCATCTGGGTGAGCTGTAAAAATCTTGTTATTTCATCCTTTCCTTTCAAGACCAGAGGGTCTTTTCCCTCAGGTGGTTGAGGTTCTTAGGGCCCTCAGGTTGCTCTTGCTTTATAGTCATTAAAAACAACTCTTGTCTTTTCTCTGTAGCATTTCTTCTGAGGAGATGTTACCTTTTGGTAGCCAACAGATGCAGTGTCAGGTTGGATGGGGCTTGGAGGAACCTGATCTGGTGGAAGGTGTCCCTGCCCATGGCAGGGGCTTGGAATGTGATGATCTTTAAGGTCCCTTCCAACCCAAACCATTCTGTGATTCTATGATTTGATCAGTATTCTTGTAGTCAGGCCGAGTGTACCTTCAGTTAGGATTTAAGAACAGCTTTGAAATGGGCTAAGTCTGCAGCTTCTGAGAAGCACCTGGCTCTTCCCAGAAACTGTCCTAGAGATTGAATCTCCACTTTTAATTGTAGTTTCTAGGACACTGCAGATATTTACTACTTTGAGTAAAACCCCGAATTAAGCTGGTCAGTTTCTGGGAGTAAATATTTGTAAGTACCTACTTACTCCCTTGTGTCTAGGGGAGTACTGTTCATGGGAGATTGCTTTATCAGGATTTAAAGTTGAGGTCCTGAGTGCCTACAAAATAAACCAATATCTCTCTGGGCCTTCACAAGAGAAGTGAAATTGGTTCCCTTTTTTGTTTTTTTTTTTTTTTTACTTTAGTATGCATTTAATCTGCCAAGGCATATGCAAGTTTAAATTGATTAAAGTGTTCTCATTTCCTGTCCTGAACATGTTGTGTAATAGCCTTCTTTAGCTTTTTTTAATATTTGCTCTGTCTCGCTGCAGCACTGGTGGGTGAAGTAATTACCACATCAGATCAGTTGGTAGGATGCCTTGAAATCTGCCAGGATGGGGCGTGATTAGACCCTGCCAGTGCAGTTTGTAGGTCATAGGCAGTAAGTGCAAATTGGTGGAGAAAGAGACATCTTCACCAGCTGCTACCAAAGGGCGCTGCTATGGTAATTTTCATGTTTCAGTCAAAAGACTTATTTTGGATCAAAAATACACTAATGGGTGCTATTTGTTTTGTTGTTCAGAAAACTTTTCCAGATCTCCAGTATCAAGGTATGCTGGTTTGGGGTTCAGTTTCTAAATACTACAAAAACAAGGGATGGCAATCTGTCAGAGGTTTAAAGATCTTTCCACAGTTTTTGGTCAGTTTGGTGTCATCATCATCTAAACACAGGCAGGCTGGACTGGAACAGATCTTTTGGGTCACAGCTCCCTTGTTTCTGCCTTTCCCAGGCACTGTCATATTACCCTTTTGTAAGTGCATTCAGCTGTGTCTTAGTACTTGGGGTTTTTGTCCTCATTTGGGAAACTTACCAAATGTTGCAATTCTGAAATGATCTTGTGAGCTTCTTTAAATTTCCCTTCTTACTCCTGTCGTGTTCAGACAGTCAGAAAACTGTGCTGCAGGGATTAAGCCTAAAGGCAAAAGCAGGACTTTGCAGGTTAAACAGAAAATGTTGCTAGTGTCTCTCGGAGGTATGTTATTCCTTCTCAAAGCTGTGCATTCTCAGAAACAAGCTGCACAAACATGAGATCAGAAATTATGTGCTTGAATTAGCTAATAAATAATGTTTCCTGGCGGCAGCAGCAGCACGTAATCATATGCATTATACAAAGTATCAGACTGTATTTAGTACTAAATAGCGCTTCACACTGGGTCTCTTGTAAATCAGAGCTGTCTCGATGTTAAAAGACAAACACGGATTCAAACTGCAGATTCGGATAATTTGCTCCACCTACTCAAAAGCCAGCTATTTCAGGAGAGAATTTTAGTGAGTTACGAGCCCGTCTCATATTTCCAAAAGGCATTTCTTTACCAGTTTCCAGTGTTCATCCCATCACTTTGTCTTCTTTAGGTAATACATAAATCTATCAGAAAAGAGCGTCATCTACAGCCTCCAAGGCCCCTTAGTGACAAGCCCCATTGTCAAAGGCAGGCACTTTGCCAGGAAACAGTGACTCCCAGAGAGAGTGTGCAAGGTTAGGGGGAAAGTATACTATTGCCAGAGAAACTGTATTCCAAGCGGATTTGTGTGGAACAACAACAATATCCAGTGACTGGCTAAATTAGCCACAGATGTGTTTTCTAGAACACTGTCCAAGAAGATATACAGTACGTTAAGGCTTGGTTCAGACATAACGATCTTCTGAAGTCAAATCAGATCCAAGCAAAATTGCAGGGGTACCAGGGAAGCTTTAAAGGAATTCTGTAATGTGATTCAGACGAGTAGATGAATCGGGCTGCTGCGAAGCGAGCGCGGAGCAGGTCGGTGAGCGATGAGGTGAGAGGAGAGCCCGCGGCCCGGGGGGAGCAGGGCCCGGGCGGCCTGACGGGCCGCTGGGACGGGCGCCTTGTGCCGGCCGCCAGCCCGGCCGTGCCTGCGGAGCGGGATCTGCCCTGCCTCCCTCCCTCCTTCCTCTTTCCTCCTTCCCTCCTTCCTCCTTCCCTCCTTCCCGAGCGCACGGGAGCTGGGCTCTGCACTCGCTGGGCTCTGCACTCGCTGTCTCCATCATGCCTCGCTGTCCCTGCGCCTCCGGCCGCGTCCTGAGGGGATAATGACCGCGCTGAGGGCACTGCGCTTGCTAAATATTTGGAGAATTTTCACATGCTGAAATCAGAGTACAAGTGTAGGCTCTGGGACTTTTCTCATACGGGAGAATTTTGTCTTGGCATCACAGCTCGAGCGGTGCATGGGATTTCGGTCCTGAGATGGGTGTTGAAAAGCTTGGCTTCCCTCCCACAGACAAGTTCTGACTCTCATTTTTAAAGTTCAGATAAGACAGTCAGTGAAGAGAAGTCCTGTTGAATTACAGATCTGCTTTATGCTTTAAAGTTCTGGGGAAACATAAGCAGCTTAGTTACTGTCGTAGTTGGAACAGGAAGCAAGAAAAGCTTTTGTTCTATTCTCTGACCTATTTCTTTACCATGTTATTTACTGGAACTAAATTGGATATCATGTATTAATGTTGTCATCTAAAAGGGCCTGGAAGTATTCAGCCTAGATACTCTTTGCCATAAGCATTAATGGTAAAAGTGGGATTTACAAAATAGCAGTGGGCAAGTTTCAGAGGAGTTACAAATAAAAAGAAAAATTTTTAGAATAGAAATGGCATATCTTGTGTATGAAAGTTTTTCTCAGGTGCTGTATTTCAGAGCTTTATTAAATGGTTTTAACAGTATTGGTGAAAATGTGAAAATGGATCTATTTGGGTTTGTCTTGAATTTCCAGATATAGTTCCAAAGAGGAGTCAAGTGCTGTGAATTTATTCACAGAAGTATTATTCTGTTTTATTTTCCTTGTTACCTCTTATTAATACTTTGTTTTAATCAAACGAACTATATTGCTTTGCATCTACTGCTTCCAGTTTCATGTCCTTTGAGGTCTGAATTCTGCTTCAGGAGATTTTGCACTTCTATTCTTAGGAATTTTTGCAGGTCACATGCAAGGCCGTGTGTGTGTGTGCATGCATGCGTGTATGTCTTTGGACAGCATACCAATAATTAGAATAACTCTGCAAAGTCATGGCTTTGCTTCAGGAGAACTCGCAAAAAATGAGACTTGCCTCTGTTTTCAGGTATATTTGCTGATTTTGACCTATGAAAGCCAGACATCCTGACAGCGGCAGAATGTGTTTGTTCTAAAATGTGAGTATTTTGAAAATGCTCGTACCGATGGTAATATTTCTTCTCTCTTTTCAGGGTCTTTGTAAACAGAAGTTTAGCCATGGAAAAGATAAAGTGCTTTGGTTTTGATATGGACTATACACTTGCTGGTGAGTATCTTCTTAATATTTTTGAACACTAACTTAGTTCAGAATATTGCTTCTTGCTGAGCAAAAAACAGCAAAAAGCTGATTGGGCTACTCCAGTTAACAGGTGCTTCGTATATTGGTAAATGTATCTTTCACTATTCGTTGCACTTTCATTTTAGGTGTTTCCCTTAAATTTGTTATCTGCAAGCTGTATTTGGTCCCAAGCCATGTTACTGTAGTACAGTTTCAAGTGATTATGGGTGTCAAGAAAACCAAAGCTTAATAAGTCTGATTGCTTCCTTAGATTCCACTGTATTTTGGCAATGGCCCTTGTGCATGCTTGGCTTTGAATAACAAGGTGATTTCTTTTATCCTTTGTAGCAGGCTACGCCTTTGGCCAGCAGGTTCTCCTGTGTCCTGGGAGGGTCATTTTTGAATAGGTTTTCCTCTTTCCCCTTCCTGGGTTAGTCACCTCAGTGACTCATTTCAAGAAGAGGCATGGCAGGGGGAGTGCCTTGTGTCAGCTGAACGAGTTAATTTGGAAAGCTTTGCCCATTCTTTATGACAGATAAGCTTTGGGAGATTGCATAAGACCTTTTGGTTTCATAAAATTACTTGCACGACTTCTACATCTTTAGATACTCAACAGGCAAGTTCCCTGAGACTTTTGATGACAGGAAATAAAACTACCATTTTCTTACAGTCAGACTTTCATGTGGTGTATTTTAAGAGAGAAAAAGATAAAAAGCTCACTTCCACTTTCCTAGGTTATAGTGTCACACGGGCTGTAACTGAGGATGTCATGTACAATCCTGCTTTCTTTCTCATTACCACTTCCAAGGCTATGGATAAAAAGTTCCTATCACCAGTAATATTCAGTTCAGAGATGTTGTGTATATGAACTGAGAAAATCTGAGTAGAGTGTCAGGGTCACCTAATAATAGGCTAATATAGTATGTCAGCTATGGTCATCTGGTTACTGTGTACTGAGAAGGAATGAGAGATGAGTAATGTGGCTGGGGACAGGGTGAGGGTCAGAGCTGGGGTCAGAGGCTAAGTGAAGGGCAGGAAGGTTTCCATAGGCTCATGGTGCAAGTGCAAGGAGCAGTTTTGGAGACTGTGGCAGGTAATTGCAGTTTATATTTAGATCAGTTCCTTGTGTTCTTTTATCTACAAGGAGGTAGTTACATATAAAAGATTTGGTTGTTCAACACCTTATTTATACATCTGTTTAAAGTTCTTGCCACTTTTTAAGTAATGAAGTGTATCGTTGTTAATCTGTGCTGGATGTGACTGCAGGCACGCGCTTTCTGTTTGTGTTTCCCAGCTGTGACAGTCTTGTGGCAGTGCTTCTAAGGAGTGCATGAAAAATACTTGTTCAAGAATAAATGCTTTAAAAAAAAAAAAAAAAGAAAAAGTTGTGGGTTTCACTTCAGTAACGGAAAAACTACTTCTGTGCCTTGTGCAAAGGAAGTGGCAGCGCTTCCCAAGGTGATCCCAGTGGGGCTGGTGTGGACCATGAAGTTTGTTGTTAATTTTCATCCTGACAGAAGGAGAGCTTCAGCACTGTCCTCACTTATCTGACTGTTCCTTTTACTCAAATGTTGCTTGTTCCTGTAAACACAGATCAAATGTGTTGTTATCCACAAAATTATGCTTAATTTGATGAAAGGAAAAAGATGTGGATGTTTCAAGCATCCTAAAGCAGTACTAGGGACATAAAAACCTGGTGTTTCCAAGGCTGGAAGATCACAGTGCTCCAGTTGAGCAGGCAAAGTCAGTGCATTCAGGGGAGTTGAGTGACAGGGTGTGAGGCAGAAAAAGAAATGGGATGTGGTCTGAGCAGAAAACTGGAAATCTGCACCCCTCTGGGGTAAGCTGCGGTCCAGTGACTTCTTCCATGGTACAACAGAGATCTAGCTGCAGATCATTTTATGAGGAGTTGTGAGAATGTAATTAGGTTGGAAAGCCTTTTGCAGATGAGAAACATCTGCATGAGAAACATGACTGGTAAGTACAATTTCCCTTTTTTCCACTCAAACTGGAAATTAACATATGAAATTACCTGTATTTTCTTAGGTCTCAGAGTCATCCTTTCCTCTCCATGTGGGCTTTTTTTATCTGACCATTATTTGCTATTTATAGCTTGCATACAAGCAAAAATACTTATTCACTTCAGGGGCTTTAAAGAGTGCAGTGTTAGAATATGATTACAATTATAATAAATTAATTGGAAATGCTAATGAAGAAGTGGGACAAGTGAAGTATTACAGTAATATGCTGTAGTTAGAGCATTCATTAGACCCTGTTGTGTTTTCTGACTGGTCTTGTTATCCTTTACCCACTCTTTCACATGGACATGCTACTTGTCTTGATTAGAAAAAGAAAAAAAAACAATGTAAAGAGCCAGTTTATGTGTAATTTAACATCTGGAAATGGTATCTGCATACCAGATGGCGCATGCTGAGCAGAAGCCTTTTGGAGACCATTCAAAACACGTAAATAGGCCAAAGAAAAGAACAGAAGCATCTCCAGTGTCATTAGCTCCTCATTTGGTTTTCTACATTTGTCCTTTCAGACATTGCTAGGCCACTTTTCTGTAAAGTTTTTTGAAATATCCCAAGCACAATCTTCCTATTCAACAACTGAAGGCAGGCAGAGTCATTGACCCTGCCAAAATCTGCGTGTGACGTCCCCTTCTGTTGTGAACTTCCACATCAGAAATAGACTGATGAAGTCATACATTTGACATCTCAGAAGAATGATTATTTTGATACACATTTAATTACCTGTCTTGTAAAGAAATACTCCTGTCTCTTGTCTCTCTTCTTTCCAAATCAATGACCACTGGTAGCACCAGAAGTTTTCCTTAGGAGGTGGTTCGGTACCAGAGAAGTTAGAATAATTTCATGTATTTTGAACTTTAGAAGCTTGAGACAGTTTTATTCTTGTACTTTAGGAATTTAAGGACACAGACCTACTTAAAATAACCATCTTTTCTGTCTAGAATAATCTAATTTTGGTAGGGACGTGGCATTTCCATTTTGAAGTCTATAGTAACAGCTCCCATGCACACGCTGCAGTGATCATGTTCTACTACCAGCATGTCTGAGAATGTCAGCTTGCCAGCTGAGAGCAGTTTTAGTATTATCATGTTACATTGCACATGAAGTACAATTTCATGTGTTATTTTATAGAGTAGCATTTCTTGGAGTTATTAAATTAAAGAACCACTTAAATCAGAATTTAAAAGAATTCAAGGCTGTCTGATACAGCATTTCCACAGTGGTTTTGTTCGCTCTCAGCCAAAATTAGGTTAAACTTGGAATTTTTGTAAATAACTCCTGTGTTCCCTGATTGTGCTTCTCTCTTTCCTTGCATTGGGTTGAGAAATACTGTTAATGGTTGGGTTGGGCAACCAAAGTCTTTTTGTGGTGAAGAGCCTGCAGGTTTTAGCTGTTTCTTCTGAGAAATGATGGACCTTAAATAGCTGAATTTGTAATCACTGTGATTACAGCTAGAATTAATTTTGACTGCTGGGAAAATAAAACGAAAGCAAATTGAAATAACTCTCACAGGTTTCAGATTTCTTGTTTTCCCATAAAGGATTGTTGTTGTATTCTAATGGAGTGAATAGGATCTCTTGTGTGTATGGAAACTCCCAAATCTCCCAAGGTTAATGTTCTGGATACTCTAATACTAGAGGCTCTGAAATCTGTGTTATGTAGGAAACGGGCAGGCCCCTTCCTGTTCAATCTGTTTGGGAATCACATTTAGTACTTAAAATAATGCTTTTTAAAGCTAGGTGTTACTGGGAGGCAAGTGGAAGGAGCAGGAGGAACGGCAGGGTCTGACTGTGGTTTGTGTGCTTAGTTCAGTAGTTGCTGTTTAAAGTTTGCAGCGACAAGAGTCACAAAGCAAGCCAGAGTCATCAGCTATTTCAGCCCTTGCTGCTGGTGGAGGTTAAGACAAGTTTCTGTGATGTTATGCAGCCCTTCATTCCCCACCTCTGACCTTGCTGCCTGCCAGCCTGCGAGCGAGGCCCTGCCAGGTCCTTCCCTTGCTCCTTGGGAAGCCACCCAGGGCTGAATTTGCTGTCAGGGCAGAACTGAGAATTATTGAATGATTCCTGTTTAAATTAGACAGATTGAAGGTCCTTTTGTAGTTATTTTCTGTTTGCTAAATAGTAGTTTCATTTATTATGGGAATGATTCATCTCTGCTTATTCATCCAGGCAGAAGATCAACAGTCACTAACAATTCTGGTCTGCCTGCCTTTTTTCACCAGTTCTGTCAAAACTGCCCGTGCTTTGGTGAAGGAAAATGTTGCATGCAATCCAAAAGATTCACAGCCTTCTCTGTTTTGTGTTTACTGCTAAGTGCAGAAAGTAAAATAAAGGTATGTCAGTGGAGAGTCTTCACTGTGACACTCACCTGAGCCTGAGGAGTCGGTGACACCCTTTGGAAATGCAGCAGAGAGAGATTGGTTCACACAGCATTTTATTTGGCTGCTTCCTACTCACTGTGAGCTACACTTAATTATTAGTTCTGGATCCAAATAATGCAGGAGGCCTTGGCATTACCAGCTCTTAAATGGGACAGGCTGCACAATGAGGTGATGGATAGATGTCCCTTGACAGGAGCAGAGCTAAAGCAGTGGGGTTCCCAAACTGGCTGTAATTTCACACTGGGCCTTTGGCAGATGGAGAGGGATAGTAAGAATTACAAACTCAATTGTGCTTGAAAAGATTCCTCTGTGACTACTCTTCTTCTCCAAAAGTTACAGCCTTGTTGAAAGTTTTATCTTCTATCTCTGAAGTAGATAAAAGGTAATATCAGTAGACAGGATGCTTTCATTTGGAATGCTTTTCCTGTGCTTAATTCATTGCTGCTTCTGTGTTCTCCAGAAATTGATAATAAAATTATCATTGGCTGCTGAAAACTGTTTCAATAAAAAAGGAGGGGAAATGAGGATTGAAAAATACTGGTTTTATTGGGTGCAAATGTGATTAATGCAACATAATCTGATTGGAATATTGCTTGTGTCCTGGAAACATGGCCAATTTAATGCCAAGGTTTGGTGCACTGCAAAGATTTTATTTCAAAATTGCTTATGCTTTCATCTTGTAGCATTTCCCTTCTCATTACATGGGAAAGACAGCTTTAGTCTTTCCCAACTTAATCCAAAGTGCAACATGCCTAAACATGTTTTGCCCCTTCCTCAAGTAGGTGTTCGTGTCAAAGCCATCCTTGCAATTTGGAAGAGGAAAATTCTTCACACCCTCATCTTATTTTTGAAATGCTTTTCTTTACCTGTTGGCTCTGGAAAGGATACACTCAGCCAGAAGGTAGAATTGGATTGTTGCTGTGTGTGATCTGGGAGAAAAGGTGACAGCAGAATTGAGAACTGGTTCTTCTGTCCATTTACTATTTTTACTGTAGCTGAGTCTATCAGGTTCCTGTGTTTCAGTTTGCGTAACTGAGAAATGGGACTAATGAATTTGTACCTTGTATGAAAAAAATTCTGGATTGCACAAATGAAAAACAAATTATAAATGTGGGAGTTTTATACATGAAAGATTGAACTGAATACTTAAAAAAACTACTGAGCCGTAATGTAAACAACTGCAATGTATCTGAATGTCAGTTCAGGTGCTGTTATTGTCTGTTCATTAGTGCTGAACTCCAGTGCAAATGTTCTAATGAGGCTCTTCTGCTTAGATTAAAGGTTTGCCTTTAGTTTCATCATGATGTAAGGACTACAGGCTTTGAGGCTTTTTGGGGGAGATACTAAGCAGTTTTGCTTCTTTTTCAGTTTGCTGGATAATGCAGTTCTTTGTGTCATGCAGAAATAATGTGGTGGCTGGAGAAAGAAATTGGTAGATGTACAGAAGCCTTCCAGCTCTCCTAGCCAGGACCGGGAGATGCCCTGACTGTTGCACATCTGCTGTCTGCCTTTTCACATTTGCACATTGCCAGTTTGACAGGTGCAGATTTTGCAGATTTCAGAGGCTGGTTTAGCCACTGGTGTTTTAAAGCTAAAGGCAGATGGAGAAGCCAAATTGTTCCGAGTATGCTTTGAGCTGGATGTCTTTTCAAATACCAGCGCAGTGGTTATTGTCCCTGCTCTCTTTGTGTTGCTGCTCTTCAGAGCCTGACCATTTAAAGCTGTGTAATGAGCAAACGAGGTCTGGAGCTGAGGGATCTCACATGCTGGCGCTGGGAATGAGGAGTGGAGAAAGCATGTGTTGCTTGCTCTGTCCCAGTAAATCACTGACTGACAAACTGCTAATCTGCTGTCTGTGGAGTCCTGAAGAATCAGAGTGATAAACAGAAGCTGCTGAAAGAACGACTCTTCACAGTGTAAGGAAAGTTTCAAAAGCTGCTATATTCTGTTTTCTTGCTCTTAAAAACATGATGATAACACCAAGCTGGGTCAGCAGGCTGTTAGTACACCAGGCGAGTTCTCATCTTGCAAGACGATGAAAATAGGGAGGCATTTTTCAATCTAATCGACCCCCTTATCTAGTAATCTTAATACCACAACCGAAGTACTATTAAGTTGCAAATACCCTTGTGATGACTCAAACAGCTTACTCTGTAGGAGGAACCAAAGCTGAGAGTACAGAAGGCTTTAACTCTGAGATCACATATATGCCATTGCTCTGTGAATGCCTTATTTTAGCATGCTACAGAAAAACTTCTGTATGTGGCTTCTTGCCAGCATAGGCACTTGGGCTGTATCTAAGCCCAGGTGCACACTGTTAAACAAATGTGTAGCCTTGGAGGCTCACTCTCTTCAGTGAATATGGAGAAAAATAAGAAGCTGGATCTGTTTGGGCACTGATAAACCTAAAAAATGCCTTAGATATATTGTATTAATGACTACTATGCCTTTAAGTAATTTCCTTCTTATTTCTAGATGCTAGCAAATTATGTTTGAACCTGAAGCCCAAGCAACTATTTCTTCCCTGTTCATAAGTCTTCATTGAAGAAGTAAGCCCATATTTTGGCACAGTAGTTTGTTTCCATGGAAATGCAGGGATATTTCCAATATGGGATTATAACTCACAGTGGGCTGTATCTGAGAGAGGTAAATTGTGAAGGCCACTCTTTAAGCACAAAAAGCATTCTCTTGTGTCAGGGAAACAGTAAAAATTTCCTGTAAAAGAACAGATGACTGTAGTCATCTTTAAAATATTAATCCAGTGCAATGGAAAGTTACACCAACTATTAAAACAGACAAATTGAAGTTTCCTTGGAATACAGAGTCTGTCTGAGTTGCTTCTCTCAACATGCAAAATGTGACCTCAGTGCTGCTGTTCTTACCTCAAGCTATTCATTTTTATAAAGCAGAAGAAATCTTTCCAACACTAAGCTCTGCTCTGCCAGCCTCTGAGGCATATTCAAACAGCCCAAATCTTTGTTACCTCGAAGGCAAACAAAGTGCAGCAGCAAAGAGCTAAAAATATCTAGAATTTACCAGTGAGAGCACTAATAAGACTGCTTTGGGAAGAGTTAAAGCTGATGATACTTGACAACACTTGTTTTTAGTACAAGTAGAAATGCAGCACTAAAAACAACCTGAAGTGTGGACCCAGCGATTCACAGCCAGGCTGCACTCACAGGGCTGTGTCAGTCCTGCAAGCAACAACAAATCCTGTCTTTACACACCCTCTTAGCATGCAGAGCAGGACAAGGGGAGCTGATCCAGCTCCAGGTTAGAGGTTTTAGAGCTGAAAGCTGTGCTGTGCGCTTGGGGATGTTTGCAGGAGCATTAGAGGTAAGGAATTTTCCACTGCTCTCAGGCTGCAGTGGGTGCGTCGCTGCTCCACTGGCTGTGCTGCGGCCGGGGACTGCGGAGCCCTGGTGCTGCTCTGTGGGCGAGCGCTGGGTTCCTCCCGGAGCCCCTGCTGGGCATCGTCAGAAAAGGGTGATGTGGAGCCACTGAAGCTCACATCCAAAAGATTCAACCCTCTGATGGTTAGCGACCCTTGCCTTAGTTCCTGTTATCAGATTTACTGTCAAAAACATCTGTGGGCACAAAGGCGCTGTGCAAGATCTGGTTGCTCATGCAGGGCAAAGCAGCTTGTGTGTTAAGCATACAAACGTGTTCTGGGATGCACCTGGAGGTTTTGTCAAGGTGCTGTTTGCTGATCACTACAAATACATAATTTTTAGTGGAATAGAAAAGGCACATTAAATATTGAAGTGTGCTTAAAAGCTAAGCTTTGTCTTACTGCATGGGTCACTTCTGTGTTTGGAAAGGTTTCTGTGGGTAAGTGAAAATTATACTCAATATGGCAGCAGTTTCTTCTCATTTAGACTGAAAAATTAAAAGTTCAAAGAAACAAAACATAATGTTGCTACCCCTTTTGTTTGGTATTATGAAAAATCAGTTGAAATATTGAAATGCTGCAATTCTGCTTTCCATAATACTGTGCATTTTTATTTATGGTTTAGTGCTTCAGATCAAACCCCAGGAGTCAAGAGGACTGGAGTCTGTTCCTACTTGGTTTTCAACTTATTTTGACTGTAGACAAACCCTTTATGGTCACAGTTCAGCCGAGTTCATAAACAAGTGGCAAGTCAGAAGTTCACCACGTTCCTAATTGAAAACATATGAGTCGTCCCATGGGTTTCATTTGGGATTTCTTGTGGTTGCAATCAGGCACGTTTACCAGTTTGTTTACTTTGTCAGTTTGTTTACACGCACTGAGCTCCCAGGCCAGCACAGCACAAAGGTGCTCAGCTCCATTGCCTGCAGGCAGGGCACGTGTTTACGTGGGCAGAGATGACCCAAACCACTGCTGGACACACCAGAGCTTTAAATAGGAGTGTTTTTCCCTTCATATCCAGTGAGGATACTGTGAAGTGCAGTGCCTGCAGTGGCCGTGGCAGGAGTTGAGGTAACACTTGATAGGTCTTTGGAAAGAGAGATGCAAGGCGAGGGGATCTGGAGGTCTGTGCTCCCATTCCTGGGATTGCCGAGCCAGCTGGGTGTTTGTACCGAGGGTCCCACAGTACAGGTGCCTCTGCAGGGTTTCTAGTTCTCATGGGAAAGAAAATCCTCAGCTTTATTTCCAGTGCAAAGTGACAGCACCCTGCCAGGCTGTGCAAGCCAAGCGTGAGTCTGGGCTCCTGTGAGAGCTGAGCAGTCTGACTCCGCTGTCAAAACTGAGGGTAGTTAACACCCAGGTGTGAAACTTAAACATGACATTTCAGATTCCTTCCTGGGTAAGTAATGAATTATTTTAACACGGAGAGCAGCATAGCTTGAAAAACGTTAGCATTTCCCTTTTGTTACGTTTCAGTGGCAGTGCCTGGCAATACCTGCCTGATTAGAAAAGGCCCTGTAACGCAGAAGCTGAAGTCATTAGTATGCTGGAGCAGAAATCCTCCTCTTTTCCACTTGTATATGAAAAGTGGCATTGCTCTGTAACAAGTTTTGGAGATAAGATACCCTAAAAGGAGGGTCTGTGTAGAGGTGAGATAGCATTCCTCACTGCCTGGTTAAATCTGGGGAGCCTCAGACCTCTCGCCCTACAGCTGAGACAGACTTTCCTCACACTATGGCAGTATGTGAAATGCTTGCCCAACACTTACTAGTCCATTTAATTGCCATTGTTATTTCAGTGGGGTTTGGTTTTTAATTAAGTCCAGTGTCCCAAACACCTCCAGGACTGGTCACTGGCTGTTTCCCTCTGGATTCTCAGCTGAAGTTGCAGGTCGAGTGATCAGAAGTGCCAGAGGATGAGTGTTTGGAGCTTGTGTGTAATAGCCAGTGGTGTGGTTGTCGTGGTGGGGTGACTGTCACAGACACAGTGTAGTGGACACTAAGTGCCTGGCTTTGGGGCCATGTGCAGAGGAGATACTGACTGAATGGAGAGCTCTGGGGATAGATCTATCCTGTTTTGGGACACTAGGATCTCATTCGATTGTTGAGGCAGGATACATAGACATGTGAACTCTTAGAGGGGATGGGTTTGTAAAAGGGGATCTCAGTCTTCAAGGCTTTAACTAAGCAGTTTTTGTCAGCACAACACTGATACAAATCTATTCCTAATACATACTTGCATTACTTATTTGTGGTGCAGTTCAGAGCAGCACTTTGATGTTTCTCTATAAGTCACGTTTGTGTAATTTCAGAAATGTATTTGTACAAGCTTAATTATGCATGTTGTGCCTGAGACATATAAATCTGGATACCAGCTCTCCACCTGCCCATGTATGTCTCTAACTGCCTGATTTGCATGCCTTACTCACTGGAGAATAAGCAGCAACTGAAAAAACCTGTTTTTAGTTATTTTACTTTCATTTCTTCAAGACTTAACACAAAGTAGTTGGGCTGCATTTCCTGTGCTTCAGAGAAAAGGCGAAACCCTGTGCATTATCTGTCCACATTTTGGCTTACCCGTCTTTGTGTGACCTCTGGAGAACCCAGAGAGCGGGTAACATTTCTGAAGATTGAGTATTTGTTAAAGCTTTTTTTGCAACCCTTCTGGAGGAGGTCATCACCTCTAGTTTAAGAAATACTGATCTTATCTGGACACCTGAAAGTCAGCAGCACAGACAGTGCTCTCAGCACCTGCCTGGGAAAGGAGTCGAGACAGTGTGTGCCCAAGGCATCGGAGCAGGGATGCACCACCTGCAGGAAGCAGCTGCTCCCGTGAAGTGCCCTGCCAGTGGGGGTTTGTTTTGGGGGCATTGCAAGCACCTTTCCCTGGGCTGCTCTTGCCTTCTGGCTGGGAGGAAAGGAAGGTGAGGAACTGGCAGATGGAAGGGATGAAACTCCTTCAGGAGGTGGTAGGGCATCGTAAGAGAGCAACAGGGAAAAACCGGAGGCAGGCACGAATGATACTTCAGGTCATCATTTAGTGGCTGCCTCCTGCCCGGAGGAGCTGCTCTCCCTGCAGGACTCTGTTGTTGCAGCAATCTCCTGAGCTCGTTTTTCCCTTCCTAAACCAGGGTTCTTGAGAGAGGGAGCTGCTTCCTTGAAGCTCCTTGGGTAGTATGGGAAATCAGTGTGTTGTCAGTGTTCCCAATTCAGGGCTTTTACCAGCACCGCATCCATAGTGATGGGAAATACAATGGCAGGCAGGACTGGCTTGCAGGTGTGCAGTTTGAGACAGCAAATACATCTCACAAACGGGAGACGACTGAAGCAGTGCGAAAAGGGGTCATTATTGTAACTTCAACTCCTGCTTCTCTCCTAAGATCCATGAGTACCTTGTAAGAACTGTTGGCAAGCCCTGGAACAAACCATCAATGAGAGACTCCCCTGCCTGAATTTGTGTGCAGGAGAAACAAGGGAAGATACAGGCAGCCCCTAAAGGGCTTTCTCCTCCCCACAGCTTAAGCAGAGCCATCACATGCACTTCAGCCTTCCCCAGCTATTCATTTTGAAAGGAAACAGGCTTTAAACGTTTATTTTCAGAGGAGCCTTCCAGGAGGTCTGCATACTTCTGTGGGTCCTTTTTGCAACATCATTCTAACCGGTTCAGCTTTGTATTTAGTGCAAATTGGATCGCAAAGATAATTCTTGATTACTCTGTGCATACCTGTAAGTTGCAAAATAGCTGTGGTGTTCTCCCTGTGTGTGCTTGCCAGCGAGAGCACTGCAGTGCAGCTCTGTGTGCAGGTTTGGTGCTGGTTTATCCTGCGGTGCTTTGCCCATGAAAGCCCAAGCAAAAGCGTGTCCAAGCGTACGTTGAAATGCAGACGTGCACCACAGACTGACCCGGTGTGCGAGGCTCTCGCTGGGAGCACCTTCAAGGTGTAGGGCAAAATTCTCTTCTCAGGTTCCCAGAGTAGCTCCTGACTCTGTCTCCCAAGTCTCCTGTGTTGACACTTGCAGGCATTTTATGGTGTGAAAGAGAGTGTCCTGAAAGGAGTAATTTGTCACTGACTGAGGCATGGACCATAATGGCAAAGCCCCAAAAAGAGCACGAGACCTTTTCTTGAACCAGTTGCTCTGCATCTGAGAGAAACATGGAGGGTTTGTGTCACTTGGGCAATGTGCTTCTAGCCTCTTCCTCCTAATTATCCCTGAGCTGATGATCTAAGACTGCTTTGTGGATATGAGGACAGAATTTTGCCTGCAGGATGCACGATTACCAGCTGTGCCTCTTCTGTAAATCAGCTGTAAGTGTATTTGGAATAACTGCCAGGCCAGCTTCTGAGCTTACCAGAGGACAGAGCTCCAGCAGACAAAGTCCCACATGGCACAGAGCTTGTTGCAGTTTTAAAATCAGTCTGATTTTTTTCTTTAACAGGGGAGCCCAGTGTAACTCCGTCAAGCCTGGAGTGACACTCTGAATCTGCATCTGCCTCATGTGAGTTAAAATCCTGGCAGCAGCATTTTGCATAAGCTGGAGCCTCTGTAGAGAGCTTTTTTTTTCTTTTTCTTTTTTTTTTCTTTTTTTTTTTTTTCTTTTCAGGAAGGCTATAAAATTGTATGTGTCTTGGCAGCAAAGGTAAACACAACCACACAAATGCATGAGAATTGCGTACCTTACTGCACAACCCCTGCTCATTCCAGACCAGCTTCCCTCCTAGCACGTCCTGTGTCAGTCAGGGACGCACTCATCACAGACCTGAAGGCTTGCAGTGTTCACTCCGGGGTACTGCTTTTTACCTTTTAATGGTGTATCGTTAAGCCAAATGATGGTATTAAGGGGAAGCTGGAATGCTGTCAACTGGCTTCTGTTGTTTTAAAACCTTTAGTTGTTTTCTTTCCATCCTGGTTGCATAATCCATGAGCAGTGGGTGCTGATTGCCCTGCGCTGCTGAAGCATTTGCCTGTGTTGGAACAGGACTATTAAAATAACAATTCCTCTGGAGCTGGAGACTTGGCGTGGTGGCAGAGACATGGCCATCAAGCAGTAAGAAAAAGAAATCAGAATAAGTTGTAGCATGTGCTTTGGTTTTACTGTCATCCCATGTGTGTTGGGCAAGGACGGTGTGAAAATGTGTTTGTGGCTCTGCCTCCTCCCCTGTCACAGAGTTGGGGATGCTCAAAGACCCTTCTCAGCTGGGTGAAAGAGCTGGGCATGGGAGACTGCATGGCAAATAGCTGAATTCATATGTTACCATGGCACACAAATTATCTCCATCAGAGATACCAGGATTCAGCAACCAGGTCTGACGGAGGGGATATTCCAGCAAAATTTAAAACCATGTTTTCATCATGCAGCTGCAGAAAAAAGTATTGATCTGTCCTCTCTACTCTGTTTCCTCACGGCTTCCTGAAGTTTTCAAGACATGAGAGAGAACAACCAGCCTTGAGTACAATATTGAAATTTTTTCATCTAGTAACACCCGTGACTGGGGCATCTTCCCCAAATGTGCTGCCAGACTTGCAGCAATGTCAGCCTGCCCATACTTGATCTGAGGAGATGGATGGGTTGTCTGCCTGGAGGAAGCTCCTGTTACTCTAACAGGCTTATGAGAAATGTCAGGGGGTTGTGGCTCATTCAGCTGATGCAGCCAGTGCTCTGGTGTAGGGTGCTGTCAAGGTGGGCTCAGGGAGCTCTCAGTCTCTTCCCAGCTGTGTGTCTAATGAAAGGAAAGTTTATCTGGAGCAGTAAGTATGCTGGTAACTAGAGAACATTAATTGTCCCTTCCACGAGTCCAGTTTCCTGTGTCTCTGTTTAGTTCATGTGTCAAGGAGAATGCTCTCATTTTCCAGATACTGTGGAGTAGTAGAAAGACTGAGATGGAATCTGAGGCATGAATGAGCTAATAGTTTAGTTTTATTCAAAGAGACATCAAGGAAGCAAAATCTAGAGCTTGAGAGGTAAGGGGAATAACTGTCCCCCCAAAAGCAACATATAGATTAATCCTAATTATTGTAATGTCCTGCCTCAGCAGAGACTTGGGATGATAAAGGCTGAGGTTGGTACCTCTTCTTCAGCCTTTTTCCTAATGGTGCTTCAGCTTGTTTCCTCAGAGAGTTGAAAGGTGGTCTGTGGTACTTTTTCTAAGACAGAGAGGCAAATACAGAAAGAAATAGAGTGAGGGCATTTTGTGAGCAGCTGACCTCGTGTCCCACACAGCTGTTCTCTGGTGGAGTGTTAACAAGATACACAGATTGCTCATCAGAAAGCCCTCCACTTTCCCTGGAAAGGCTCTGCTGGAGCTGTTGATGAACCGCTTCTGCTTGTCCAGAGGAAATCCCAGTGTGCTCCTTGAGGTTCCTTGTGTCTGGGCAGCATCACCATGGTTGGTGAGTTCAGAAAGAGTAGGGTTTCCTTGGAGAAATGTTTTGTTTGGAAGTGATGTTTTATGGATTAAGTCGGTAACATGGTCAAATCCCCTGGAGGCTAAGAAGGAGCAGTGCAGCAGCTTCATGGACAGCGGGGGATTGGAGTCTGCTTCACATAATGGGGAGCTTTGCAGAGCTTTCACGTTCTGAGAATATGTGCAGGTGTATTTATAAGCGTTTTCCCTAGGAAGTGCCTTTACTGTCCTGAATCAGAGGAATTCCTTGTTCCAGATGATGCTCTGGTGTCACTCTCACAATTTTGTTCATCACCTAACTGCCTATTGCTCCCTCCAACTCTAGCTCACTCCCCAGAATGGCCTTGTCAGTCACTGCTTTCTTCATTAGCTGTACTTTTTGATTGCTTATTCCTATCTATAGCTCAATCAATCCTTCCTTTCCTAAAGGACAGAAAAGACTACGTGCCTTGAATGTTGTATCATGTTGTTGATGTTTGCTATTGGTATAATATTGCTTGAATATTTTGATAACTGCTTTATTGATTTTAGTTATCTGTTTAAGACCATTACAAGTTTGCTTTTTACATTTTTTTGTGCTGTTAGTTTAATGGGGGAAATTAACTCTTGGGGTTCTGGTGCTTTTTAGATTATTAAGAGATATGAGAGCCCTCTGTCATGGGTACTGTGATCACAGTCTTCTGACAGTCTTGTTTCATCTAAAGTCCTTGCTTTTTTCTTTTTTTTTTTTTAAGTATTTTTTATATTTGCTTTCTCCTCTCAGATTGAACTTCTGTATCCCACAGTGAATATATATACTGGTGATTACCTGGGCAGTATAGACAATGTGTATTAATATATATTGCGAGGCCCACAGATGTATTAGGTCTCTCTCAGGAAAAGCAGTCTGTCTTCTAATGAGTTTACTGTGTAACTTGTACATTTTCAGTTAAATTTGAAATATTCAAGTGTTTGAGGCAGTTGGACCCATTGAACCCATAGTAACCGTCATGGCAGTCAATTTATTGTATTTATTTACTGTAGGACCAATTTAAGACAGAAACATTATGATATTCCACTCTTAAGGGGAAGGGAGCACCCAAGATTTGTAGGTTCTTGTGGTCGAAAGGAACGACAAAAGTCAGAGGGTCCACAAAAGCTTACAGTGTTTTATTAGTAAATTACACTTGGCACGAAAATTGGTATGTTAGTCCCTGACCTTCAACTATAAGCACACAGCAGTGGGGTTTGGATAAAGGGGCAGGGTAAAAGGGAAGAGAGAAAGAGATGAATTAAAGAGGGGGAGGGAGAGAGAAAGGAAGAAAGCGAGAAAAAGAAATCACCAGTCCTGGCAGCAGCACTGATCCAGCTGATGGGATGTGCTGGGATACACACATGCCTGGGCTTTGTGGGGCTAGCTTTATAGAGAAGTTTGCCCCACCTTGAAAACAGAGCTCTTGCTTTCTATGGAAATTAGTTACCATGTGCACTCCGTTATTCCAGACCTTTCTGAAAATGGGTCGGAGGGTCTTGGGTGGTCTTGATCTCCCCCCTATAGTCCATGCCCACTTCTCAACCTCATTCCTGCACTTCAGCTATGCTGTGCTTATCTCCAGGAGCCAGAACAAGGACGTTTGTCCCAGAAAAGTGCTGCCCTTACCTCCACATAGCCCCCTTCTCCAGCCACATCCTGTTCTTTCTCACAACATGTTATTACCAACAATCCCTGGTTGTTACTACCAACAATCCTTGGTCAGCTTCACAACAATCCAGCTGTCTCAGTGTGTGAGACATGCACATTAGCCCCTTATCTTCTGGGCTTCTGCAGACCTGCAGCGAGCGTAAACACACTGCCAGAGAAACCCGGTGATTTCCATCTGTCCTGATTGCCTTTTAGATGTAATTTAATGATCTGATTAAACAGTAACATTTTCAGTACATGGGAAGGTCATTTGCAGGAGGAAGAGGGGCCTCATGTCAGGAATGACTTAGTTGAACAAGTCCATTTCTTTTGCATGGAGCGAAGGAAAGGTGTGTGTCCCGGATGAGCAGCTCCTCTGACATGTGAGAGCAGTGATCTTGCTTTAAAAAGTCGCATTTTGATGCACAAGGGTAATAACGAACAGATTTTTACAGTACCATATGGTGTTATTAACAAACAAATCATATGTTAACTTGACAGCTCTACCTTCAAGCTAACTTAGTCTGCAGCAAACATTAATTCCCCTGAGATGAAATCTGGAGCAATACTAAGCTTTGGGATTGTATCCAGAGCAGTAACAGTAGCACAGAAGTGATGCATTTCAGGCTTTCCAATACATGTGTTCCCACAATTTATTGGTTTTTTTATCGGCTCTGCAAAAACACAGCAAACCAAAACTCAATTGGAGCAGGTGGAGCAGGGAGTGTTCATGCATCTGCCTAACAGGACTGCAGGGAGAGGAGCTGCTGTTTGAAATACATTTTTCTTGATGCAGAGAGCTGTGATAAACTGATGGATATTTCATCTTGTGCACTCTGCTGCTGAAATTCAAACTGCAGCTCTGCTTCACTGCAGCCCTGGGGCAGGAGCTAATTCCACTGCTCCGGGCTGGGGGACCCGAGGCAGCAAATTAGGGAATGGTATGTGGAGGAGGGAGGAGGGAGAATGGGTACATTACTTTTAATTGCCTTCTTGTTTAACCCCCTAGCTGTCTTCAAATTTTCTAACTGAAATCTCATCTTGGTACAGTGTATAAATCCCCTGAATACGAATCTCTTGGATTTGACCTGACCGTAGAAAGATTAGTTTCCATTGGATACCCTCATGAGCTGCTCAATTTTGTGTATGATCCTGCATTCCCTACCAGGTAAATGACTTATAGATACCGACCCCGCCTGCTCAAGGCCTCAAATGCTTGTTCTGTAAAGTTCACAGGTGACCTGTGAGGCCAGGTTTTCAGTGGTGGATGTGAAGCCTGTGGCTGGCCACAGATCATGGGGAAGGGAGAAGACTAATCCGGTATGTGGGGGGTCTTTGCACACATGAATCCTTGCCAGCAAAGAGGGAGTGTGCAAGAAAAGAACCCTGCTGAAAACATGGTCCAAAAATAGCCTTTTAAAGCAAAGACAGCAAAGACACAATTGGAATGGGAGTGAAATCAGAATCAGGGGGAGAAGAAGCTGTCACTGTCCAAGAGGCTGCTGGGATGTCCCAGAACTTTTTTCTTTAATGATTTTAATTAGTAGTGTCCTGGTACGTAAGACAGCCTGAAAATCAAGCTGACAGTAAACAAGAATAAAAGTGGAACCAGTCCAGTTCACTTGTCTAGATGAGTCAAATGTCAAAAGCATTTGATTTAGTAACTTTTTGATTTCATAACTTTGCACTAAGTTAATGGTGCAAAATTACTAAATTCCTACATTTTGTCTTTCGGTGGGAGACGTAAAAAGGACATTGCTTGTTTTGAACAAAGCTTTTGATCTAACTCTGCACCTTTAAGTTCTTTCCACTTGTGCCTTTGTTGGATTTTGCTTCTTTGACTCCTTTGGAGTTTCTTTACAAAAGACCGGACCAGTGGGTCTATTGGTTTGTTGTAGTTTCAGCCTGGCAGCCTCCTTCCTTCTCTCCTCTCAGCATGTTTTACACTGAGAGTTGCTGCTGGCTGTGCCCTTGCCTGTAACAAGGCATAGCCCTTCACAAACCTGTGATGAGAGCTCTGTTAAATCCACTACCTTCATCCCAGGGAGGGGACAGAAGGGATATCTGTGTGGGAAGGCTGCGTTCTCCAGGTGCAAGCTGCTAGATAAGTGAGAGTTTTCCCAGAGTCAGAACGGGGAACGTCCAAAGCATTTTGTGCCATGGTTACATGCCCCATCTGGCTTTGTCTGTGACAGAGCCATGAAAGAGCGGAGAGAAATTCCTTTATCACACCTTACTGTTCCCTGCAGCCTGACAGGGGTGCCAGGTTTGTGACCTGTGCAGGAGGCCCACGGCTCCCCTGGGAACTGAGCCCTCTCGGGTTAAACGCTCTGGGGCAGTGGGGAGCAGGTCAGGTGTCTCTCCCACCTGCTGGTGCCGGGCTCTGGTTGCTCACCTGCCACCAGCTAAAAGGGACAGTAGGGACCCCATCTGCATCATAACACCAGCTCCATTCTGATGCCCCATGCCAAGAGAGCAAAGCTGTTCTAGAGCTGTTCTAGCTGCTGTTAAGATGGTCACCCCTTAATGCACTTGCCTCTTCATATCCTAAATTGCTTTCTTAACAGAGGCCTGGTGTTTGACACCCACTATGGAAACCTGCTGAAAGTTGATGCCTATGGGAACCTCCTAGTGTGTGCACACGGCTTTAATTTCCTCAGAGGGTGAGTGCAGACTCTTGGCTGTTCTTTTTGACTTTATGCACTCTGTTGTGTCAATGGTCCTTGGGGCACCCATTGTATAGGAGTCGCAGGGACTCCACTAACAGCAGATGCTGTGTTGGTGTTCCTACAGCTCCAGGATTAACTGGGGATGCAGTGAGGGTCTCAGGTACAGCAACAGCCCAGATATTTACAAGGGAAAGGCCTGTGCCACCACAGGCACATCCGTAGTGTGCTGGGCATAAAAGAACATGTGCTGTGGGGAGGAGTTGATGGGATCATCCAGGGGCTGTTCACCTGTCCTGGCACAGTTTAACATCAGCAGCTTGTCACTCAGGACAAAGCCATTGCATGAGGACCTGTGCCCCATGAGGCTGTCAGCTTAGCTGTTGCTGAGAAAGTCTGAGGGCCTGAGCTGGCTCGGGGTAGGAACAAGCTTGCTCTACCCCTTTGTGTTTCTGACCTTTGAGGGTGTCAGAATGGGGCATTGTGTGCCATCTCCTGCAGCCTTCCCTGGCTGCTTATGTTCCTTGTCCCAGAGAAGGTGCTTTAGGAAGCAGAGAACTCTGCACTACCATGTGCCTGATGTGTCCCAGCAAATCCCCCCTCCCACATTCCTGCTGCAAGGGCACACGAATGGAAGGCAAGGCAAGCTCAGGGCCCCCAGGGTGACAAACCTTGTTGTTGCAGGCCTCCAAGTCCTTGCATCAGGACTCCAAAATTCAGAAAAAAGCCCTTATATGTGCACTGAAGTTCCTCTTTGAGCCTGAAGTGATCTTTAGAAGCTCCAGAAATTAGGAGAGCAGAATAATGATATGAATTCAGTCCTTGCCACCCTGCTGATGAATTGCAGAGGGCCCCGAGCGAGCCTCCTGCAGCAGAGCCCTGCACGCCCCTGGCTGAGAGCTGCTGGGGGAGGAGTGGAGAGCAACACATGGGTAGTGGGGGAGAGTTTAGGATAAGCAAACAATGAAAGTGCAGATGATTTAAAGCATCCTCCTAGCCAGCAGCATGGGGCTTAAGGTCGAGGCATGGACTCTGGACCACTCTGTGTCCCTGTGTGGGCTCTGCTCAGTTTGCTGACTCAGCGATGAGGGCTTTGTCCTGGCTCTGCTGGAGTCAGCGGGGCCCAGGGAACACCCCTGGATGCACTTTTGCTCTTGTGCCAACAGTGCATGTGGGGAAGCTGGGTGTTGATTAAAGCACAGCAGACTTTGGTTGGTGGACCCCGCTACAACTCCGTTTTGCAGGCCAGCACATTTTATCTTTGTTACGATTTGTGGTTTCACTGTTGTCAACTTTATTTATTCTCAGGCCTGAAACACGGGAGCAATATCCAAATAAATTTATCCAGAGGGATGACACAGATAGGTTTTACATTTTGAACACGTTATTCAATCTACCAGGTGAGTCTCACGTGAGCCAACACAGGCCTCTTTCTCTGCCTTTTAAGCCAGTAAAGCTTTGCTGATGTTGTACTCTGCTTTTCCGTTGGGTTTTTTTACATGAACTTTCTTCCTTTGGGCACAAGGCCCAGAATTAGCTGGCTGTATGATGTTATCCTTGTGTTATAATCTCCCTGTGTTTCCTTGCAGAGACCTACCTGTTGGCTTGCCTGGTGGATTTCTTTACTAACTGTGACCGGTACACGAGGTTCGTATTCCCTCCACTTTGAGGTGATGATGGAACAGTAATATCGTTATTATGTTATACAAGAGCAATACAGCACAGATGGAGCTGCTTTTCATGTCGGTGAAGGCCCCTCAAGTGGTTTTGGTGGGGAAAAGCTCAGGCCTCCTATAATTTAGTGGTGATGAGTTGATCTGTGTGTACAGCAGAGGCTGGTTATGAGAGTTTCCTTCACAGGGTTCATCAGTACCAACATACTTACTGACACTGGTGTTTGGGGCACCTTCTAGGACTGCACACTTTTTACAGGCTGCTCACAGGAACCATTCAGTTCATTTTGAACCTGTGTCCATTGGAGCCATGTCTGAACTGGTAACTGAAAGGCTGAATTTCCTCAGCCAGTTACCACCAGTGCTTCATGTCGTAATAAAGGACATTGCACGCTTCAAGGTGAAGGGCTCTGTGTGGTGTAAAAGGCTGTGCAGCATGAGTATTTACCTTGCTGTCAAAAAGATATAAGCATGAAAACAAGCTGTGGCTTGAACTGGCAAATATGAATGCTGCTGTGCTGCTCATCACCTCATGTGATGGGTCATCTTTGCATATATGTGAGCAGAAGGCAAAGGTTTAATGTGATTTCACGTGGGAGCAGAGGAACTGTTTATGCTGGCAATCCATCAGGTGAAGTACCTTTTCTCAGGAGAGGCATGATGATTGCTGTCATAATAAGTACAGGTCTGTGTAATCCTTGATTTCTTCTGATGCAAGCTGTCATGGCTGTCTCAAAGATACCTCTGGAATATCTTGTAATTTCTAATGTTAACTCTAAGTGTGCAACATAGAAGCAGTTCCTCCTTTCAGCAGCGTTACATTTAGTTGATTTCCATGACACTCCCTTCTTTAGCTCTGGAAAGAGGGAGAAAGAGCACCACTCTGTTTATTCCCTCAGTACCATTCATCTTCTGTAAAATGCTGCAAACTGCATTTTTGCAGTTTTCTGCAGTCTTTTTACCTTCTTGTAATGCTGTGGGTGAGAAGTAAGAGTTACAGTCACAGAAAGCCGTAGTACTGCTGTGGAGGCACAGACGTTCCGGGGTAACACACAGCTCCTGTTAAACTCCAGTTGTAGCCTTCTTTCAAGTCTGAGCTGCAGTAAAGTTGTAGATAAGAAACCACAATGTTAAGATGAAAACACAAGCTCCAAACAGCATTTTGAACTTGCTCCTTGGCGTGTTCCTTACCTGCTGTGACTGACTGCTAAAATCTCTCTGTCTCCTCACAGCTGTGAAACGGGGTTTAAGGATGGAGACCTCTTCATGTCCTTCAGGAGCATGTTCCAGGATGTCAGAGATGCTGTTGACTGGGTTCATTACAAGGTGACTGCAGGAAGTCCTTGGGACACGTGTGGTTGTAACTGGGCTAGAGGGGCTGGTTTGTCACTCCTGAGTTCAGATGTTCTCTGCCTCCTCTGGGCAAGGGCCCTGCTTTGCCGCCTAGTGAGCAAATCATAGATTGCAGCTGGATGGGACTAAGTCAAGATCTCAGCTGCCCTCCTAGTATGGGAACGTATCTGGCTTGGCTTCCTACTCCTTTTTACTGTGCCCAGATTCCATTTTTGTACTGTAATTCATGGGTTTTAGAGCATGATGCCATGCATTTTAGTGCATGATTTGAACTTCAAGTCCACAACTTGTACATTGTCCTAATTATTAAAGCAGTATTCTACTGCAGATTGTTTACATTGGCATTATCCTATGTTATCTAAAAAATACCTGCATTAAAGAGAGAAATACATCAGCTGTTCTCTAATTAGAGAGAAACATTTCATCTTCTGCATACACTTGTCAACAAATTTAGAATATAATTTTGTGAGCATTAACATGTGGTTAAAGACCTGATTTTCTTGTTCTCCCTCATTCAAGCAGTCTATTGGGTGGGATGGAGAACCATCACAGGAGAACTCTCCTCACAGTTGTACTTGTGGTGGTCCATTTACGCATGCAGAAGTCAGGAATCTATTTTTCTTTCCTTATGCAGTGTTGTGTGATACATGTTGGAGTTGCCCTTTGACTAAAGCATTATGGTCAGTGTTGGAGACAGGTCGTTAACTGTCTTGTTTGGTATGGCAAATCTATTTTTTGTTTGTTTCTATTGTATTCCCTTCTGAAAGGGTTAAAATGCTGTTGAAGTGGATTATTTACCATGGTGAGGGAATCGATGGATCACAGAGTTTGTGATGGTCCCTGCTACTCAAAGCCTCTCATCTCTAGAGTCACTGGTTCAGATTCGCCCTGGTTTGTACTTTCACAGCATTTTAAAGTGTGAAAGTTGGCATTACTTTGTTGTCTCTTACGTCATAAGTTTCCATGACCTCACTGGGTTCTGTTGTTTCTATTTCAGGGATCGCTTAAGGAAAAGACCCTTGAGAATCTGGAGAAGTACGTGGTGAAAGATGTAAGTGTGAAGTTACTTTCCTTGTGCTATGTGACATTCGGTACTGACTAAGCAGGCAAGAAATAAACATGCTGATTTGCTTTACTAAATCACAGAACAGATAAGGCTGTGATTTCTGTTGTAATAACCAAAGACAAAGTGGAAAGTTTGGATGCAGCCTTTGTTCTGCCCCACGTGATTTCGTATTGATGTGCACAGTTTTTTATGTAAAATATAAAAGCCAGAGGAAATGTTATCCAGGTGAACACACTGGCAAAGCTCATGTTTCTTTCAGTAGTGAAAGCAACTGTGTTCCCTGCCCGTGTTTTTCTGCCCAAGCAAACCTCTCTTTAAAAAGCAACAGTTGAGCGTCTTTTTAGCCACAAATATTCTTTCTCCACCCAACAGAAAATTTACACTTAACCATGAGGGACTGAGGGAAAGATCCTGAAAGATTCACCAGTGTCTAGTGTCTTGATAACCCCAAAATGTGTCTTGAGCACATCTAATTGAGCAAGCTCCAGTGGTTCCCTTACTCCTGCCACCTCTGCAGTGTGCAAGGCCCCTCTGGACCACTTTTGGAATAAGTATTTTTTAGTTTACGTGTGCCCTGTGGTAGATTATCACTTTAAAAGAGTTAACCTTGTTTCTAGTTACATGCCTACAGAATTCTTAGGTAACTGTTCAGTGAGGTAATCAGCTATTTTGGCAATGGACTGAGATTTCAGATTCAATAAAAATAGCCCCAGGAATAAATTCTCCCTGATTTGAGGTTGGAATTATAATGCGTTCCAACTTGTGGCTCGTGAGCTCAGATTTCACCTGCCTCTGGGCCCATTTCGGGAACGGACTTGGAGCTGGAGCAGATCGGTGGGAGCAGCACAGGGTGCCAGGCACTGTGGTTGGCAAAGGCACCGCAGCCCTGCTGAGCCCTTCCCCCTCGCCTTCCTCCCCTGGGCTGTGCTCTGGAGGGGTTCCCTGGATGGACCAGCAGCTTTCCTGGCTCTGGCCAGTGCACAACACGTGAGTTTGCTTGCTCGATGGTTTGATTTGCCTTTTTTTTTGTCTGGTGGGATCATAGTTGAGTGTTTTTCCCATGATGAATGTCTGTAACTTTTGTGTGTGACTTGGATGTTCCCCTTGGCTTCCAGGGGAAGCTGCCACTGCTGCTCAGCCGTATGAATGAAGTGGGGAAGGTGTTTCTCGTCACAAACAGCGACTACAAATACACAGATGTGAGTGCTGCTTGAATTGTGGGGTTGGTATAGCATGGAATAAGCATAAGCCAGCCGGTCATTTGGATGGGTTTTGATGGAATATCTTCTGGTGGAGAATTGTGTGTTTTTAATCCACCTGTAGGATGGGTTAGTGGTGGATGCAGATTAAGTCTTGACTCATCTGTTGTAGTCCTGGTTCTGGTGCTGAGCTGGTATGGGCCTGGCTTAAGTCCCTCTGTGCCTCACTCAGTTCCTCAGCAATTAAAAGGCTGAAAGGGGAAGTGATACTCAGTTTTGGATTTTAGCATCCTTTAAAATGCAGACTTTCCCTTTCAAGTGAGATAGATAGTCTGAGTACAGACAGGTCACCAAACCAAGGTCCTGGAGAGGTCTGAGACCCAGAAAGGGCTGTCGGCTAAGCTGAGAAATAAACACGGTTACTTCCAACTCCAGGTGAATGTCAGGATGTTACAACACTGATAATCTAAAGATTTATATGCTATTTAAAAGTGTTGCAAGATATACCTGAAGCAGTGTGCAATTTTCTGAGGAAACTGTGTTATTTGATTATAAAAACTACTGGTTGGATTCCTGTCACTGTCCTGTTCCATTTATTTTGTCTCCAAATCTTATGCTGACTTCTGTATAAATTCTGAAAATAAAGTTATGTGAGCAAAGAGATAAAATCAAAAAGTATGCTTTTATAAACTACACAATGCATGTTTAAAAGCACATTTTTGAATACTTCCTTTCTCTCTTTTAGAAAATTATGACTTACTTGTTTGACTTTCCACATGGACCAAAGGTATGTGAATTCTAGACTGCAGTTGCAATAGACACTGATGTGCCTAATTATCTGTGTAGTTGGGAAGCATTTTAATCCTGCTTCATTGGCTGTGTGGGATTAGTTGCTTTAATCTGGTTAAAATACACTTGCTGTTTTGTGTCCTGTTTGAATGGGATCAAAGCAAATACAATATAACAAAGAGAAAAGGGGTATCATCTGGTCTCAACTGATAATCTGTGTTAATGATAACATTATTTCAGTGATAAAACATTTCAACTGTGGTATTTTGCAGCCAGGTTTCTTAGAAATAATGCACAGTGGTTTAGATGTTGTTTAAAAAAGCCATGATGGAAAGGAAATAGCTTTGTAAAAGAGCAGAAACGTTTATGGCTGATCGTACCTTAATTATCGTAACTCCAAAAGTTTTAGTTGTGGTTTTTTTTGCAACTTTTGGAGAGAAGCTTCTGATACAAATTCTTGCTGCTCTTTCAGTCTCTCAGTNTGTACCTTAATTATCATAACTCCAAAAGTTTTAGTTGTGCTTTTTTTTTGGTTTTCTGAGGTCAAAGCTCAGCCCTGCAACTTTTGGAGAAAGGCTTCTGATACAAATTTTTGCTGCTCTTTCAGTCTCTCAGTGAGAGGCTATCTCATGTTCAGAAGATGTGTTCTCACACTGCTTTAAAGGCAGAAGGCATCCAAGGGAGAAATTATGCGAGTGTAGAAACTCACCACAACTGATAGCTAAAGAAGGCCCTTGCTGTGGTCTTGATCTCACAAAGTGCAGAATCATAGAGCAGAATGGGCTCGGTATCCTTTGGGCAGGGCTGTGATTCAAAGCCATGCTCTGTGGAACAGAGTCCAGGCATTCTCCCACTCTTGGCAAAAGTACCAGCACGGCCTTGTAAGCTGAAGTTGTGCATGTGTCTGGATCTGCACAGGATGTCACCTTCAGGAGCAGTGGCAGGGTGTCATTTACAGCATCTTTTTACATGGCAGCTGTGCCCTGACAGGGATGTTCAGTGCTGTTCTCCTGGCTCACACCACGTCCTCAGCCCCCACTGCTAGGCTGGGATGGGATGGGCTTGTGGCAAAAGGGGAATGCTTTAGGAGATGGTGCTGGCAGCCCAGCACTGTCCCACAGGAGGCGTGAGCTAAGGGATTTTGATGGACCAGCAATGTCACAAGGTTATGGCTATGGACAGTGACACTCCAGTTAAACTCCCTGTGGTTTTTTGTGTCATGCCTGATTCTGGGGTTTGTTTTTGCCTTTGTAGCCTGGGAGTGCCCATCGGCCATGGCAGTCCTACTTCGACCTGATCCTGGTGGATGCACGAAAACCCCTCTTCTTTGGGGAAGGCACTGTACTGCGGCAGGTGGACACGGTGAGTGGTCAGTGGAGGGTACCTCCACAGCTGGAAGGGCTCCTGCACCTCCTCTATGGCATCTCTCAGTGACAATGGGCAATGCAGTGTTTGGACAGGACCTACCCTAGAGGTTGTAGGCTGGAGTCTCTTCTTAGTGATTCCCAAGCAACCCCATCACCTCAAGGCTTTGCTGGCTTCCCTAACATACTGCAGGCGACAGTAGGAAAGCAACCTATGGGCTGCTTGGGAGTGAGACACGCAGACAGACAAAGAATGAAGTATCAATAGTATCAATACAGAAAAGTTCCAGACCATCAGCTGCTCAGCACTAACACAACACCTCCTTCCACAGGTGACTGGGAAGCTGAAGATTGGTACCTACACTGGCCCGCTGCAGCACGGCATTGTGTACTCAGGAGGTGAGGCAGGAGCCCTTCTTGTTCTGTGGAGTGGCTCTGACGTGGCCTTCAGCCACTCCAGCTGTGAGTGGACTTGTACCAGGAAAGGTTGTGCTTCCCAAAGCGCGTTGTTTTGTGCCCTCTGCACACTCCACCAGAAGCTCTCCATGATCAGAGCTGCACAATGCAGCAAAGAGATGGACCCATTCCTCCTCAAATGTCCTTTTCTTCCTTGCCAGGGAGGGTCTGGGAAATCCCTGCAGGGCTTGTGGTGGATGGATGGCTGCAGCTGGCCCAGTGCAGTGTCCCCAGCTGTACTTAAAGGTGCTGCCACCAGCATGACCACGCTTGGAAGGTTCTGCCAAGCCAGGGAAGGGCAGTAGATGGATACAGAGCTGTCTGTGACACCCAGGGCTCCATTACTGTCACATGGGCTGGGAGGCAGCATGGCCTCTGTTGCTGTCGTTCATGTCGGGGTGTGCATGGGCAAAGCTTCTCCTGGGTGAACTCCCAGGAAGGTGAGCAGTGTCCAGGGCAGCCATGGTCAAGCAGTGGAGGTTTCTGGGAGGAAAATGCACCTGTTTTGGCTCACTGTTCTGAGCCATGCCATTCTTCTCTCAGGCTCTTCGGACACAGTCTGTGACCTGCTGGGGGCCAAAGGGAAGGATATCTTGTACATCGGAGACCATATCTTTGGAGACATCCTCAAATCCAAGAAACGCCAGGGCTGGCGGACCTTCCTGGTGATCCCCGAGCTGGCGCAGGAGCTGCACGTCTGGACAGACAAAAGCGGTCAGGAGCCGGGCAAGCCCCTGGCCAGGCTTTGCTCTTGCTTGTCTGATGCTGCACCCCTGAGATCGCCAGGGCCTAGGGGTGCAGGGGAGAGATCACCCTGGCTTGCCACTTCTCCTTTTGGCCCTTTTCCCTGGGTCTGGATGCTGGTGGCAGGAGCTGGGGTGCCTCTCTGTGGGCTGGCCTTGGGGTCCCAGGCCTTTCCTGTGCTCTTTCCCAGGCTTTTGTGTGTAATCAGCCAAGTGCTGCCTTGGCCATGGGATAAGCAGCTGGGTGTGATTTAATTGTTCCTCATCCATAACCCCAGAACCTCCTCCTCTTCTGCACATATGGAGCTGTGGCTTCTATGTTAAAAAATATCTGACAAGACCTGGGTTATTCTCCCTGTAATGCCTGAGCCATGACTGCTCTCCCATCTGCAGGGAGTCCCTATTCACCAGCCGCTTCTTCCTCGTTCCTCCCACTCCCTCTGCTGCTCTGCCGCCAAAGTGCTGTGTGTTTCCCATCCTCCAGCGCTCCTGCTTTTCTCCCAGGTTTGCCCTTTGGTGTGTAAATAGGGCTGGGGGTTATGCAAGTTGCCCCATGGCTGGTTGGAAGGCTTTGGTGAGAGCTGCAAAGGTTGAGCCTCGAAAACAAAAGGGCCAACCAGGAACCAAGCCCAAAGTTCTGCCCAAGGCACAGAGTGTGATTGACCCCTCTCCCTGCCCAGAGGCCATGAGATGCCTCCAGTGTCCCTGCTCCAGTGTCCCTCCGCCGCCATGCGAGGGGAGTGGGCAGGGAGCGGGTTGACTTTCAGCCCTTTTCATTACAACAGTGTAAACTTACCCTTTTCCCCTTTCTTTTCTGGATTTTCCAGCCCTTTTTGAAGAGCTGCAGAGTCTGGACATTTTCTTGGCCGAGCTGTACAAGTGAGTGTTCAAACAGTGACAACTTTCCTGCTGCCTCTCCCGGCTAACGAGCGGCAATGACAAAACCTCGGGGTTGGGTTAGCGGCACTGCTGCCGGAGCCTTGACTCAGGCCTGGGCTCTGCCCACAAGACCAACCTTCCCCTCCAGACCAGCCTCCCTCCCCCGAGCCCCATCCCACAGCACCTGGTTCTGAAAGACTTTTCACACCATGTATTTACCTTCTCGCCTGTAACTAGGCATCTGGACAGTAGCAGCAATGAACGCCCCGACATCAGCTCCATCCAGAGACGCATTAAGGTACCAATCATCAAAATCCCTTTTCATCCTTCTGGATCCCAAAGGGCTTAACAACCCAACCCCACTGCTCAGTCCTGAAATGCTTTGCTCTGCCTTTGGGTGGGCACAGCAGGCTTGGCAAAGCCACTTTGTCTCAGCTCACTGGTGTCACTGGTACTCCTGAAAGGCAGCCTGGTCTGGAATAGGGTCCCCCTCCCCATGCCCACAGCAGCACTGGCTGAGGGTGCTCACTGCTGCAGCACATGGCACTGGCACACACAGGCTCAGAGGGGCTGCAGCCTCTGGTTCAGCCAGCCCTGGGGTGCCAGCCTAGGGCAGTGCTGGCCCTGAGCCTGCTGCCACCTTCCTTTGTTACCTGGGGCTCAGCTGTGCCCTGATGCCACGGGATACAAGCACAGAAAGCCTTGCTGGAGATCCTTGCAGGTCTCACGTAGCCCCCAGCCCTCAGGGTGCTCCACCTCAGTGTTTTCGTGGCTCTGAGGTGCTGCCTGCCTGGCCCAGGATCTAACCTGCCCTTTCCTCATAGAAAGTGACCCACGACATGGATATGTGCTACGGGATGATGGGGAGCCTCTTCCGCAGCGGCTCCCGGCAGACGCTGTTTGCCAGCCAGGTGATGCGCTACGCCGACCTCTATGCAGCCTCCTTCATCAACCTCCTCTACTACCCCTTCAGCTACCTCTTCAGAGCCGCCCACGTCCTGGTGAGCTGCAGTCTCAGCGGGGTGGGCAGGGGTCCCAAAGGTGCCCACTGTGTCCATTATCACTTCCACAGGACACAACAGCACCTTGGAAGGCTGGGTGGTATTTGATAGACCGTAGACCAAACGGTTGCGTTCTGGGGTTTGCTCTCCATGTGCCTCAGGGAGGCTCCCTGGGACTGGGACACCCCTTGTCACCTCCTCTCTCTGTTCCATGTGCAGATGCCACACGAGTCCACGGTAGAGCACACGCACGTCGACATCAACGAGAAGGAGTCGCCCATGGCCACACGCAATCGCACCTCGGTGGATTTCAAAGATTCCGACTACAAGCGGCACCAACTGACCCGTTCCATCAGTGAGATCAAACCGCCCAACCTCTTCCCCCAGGCACCTCAGGAAATCACACATTGCCATGATGAAGATGACGATGAGGAAGAGGAAGAGGAGGAAGAAGAGGAGGAAGAGGAATAAGAAGGAAAAAACAAAGTATTTCTGAAGATAAACCGTGACTCTAGCAGTGATCAGGAATGGATTCTGTTGTTGGGGCCCTTGGGGTGATGGGTTGGGGGGTGTGATTCTTGCAAAGGCACATTTTGAAAGTATTTGGAAACTTCTAACAAATTAACACTAATTAGGAGGAGACCCTTGTTTTCAGTTTTGCAGACGGTTCAAAAAGCTGATGGATTCTACCTGGGTGGTGCATTCAGATTGGACTGCCTGCCTGTGCTGTCATGCTACTCCCATTACATTTTGGGATGCTGCATGTTTCTCCCTTTCCCATGATGTGTTTCATTTGGTTTCCATTTGAACAGTGTCCTGTGAACGGTTTTTGGCATTTGTTACATTCTCTGTGGAGACAGAAGGGATGTGCTGGGCCCTGCAGGAGACAAAATTATCCAAATCCTGCTGCCCGTTAGGTTGCTGCCCTTAACCCTCTGCTCCTGGGTTACCTAATCCCCCCTCCACATGTTAGCCAGGGTGTTGCTGTGCCTTCCAGCACCCAGTTTACCTTCTGTTGGTGTGAGTTTCTCTGTGTAAGTGGTTTGACTCCTCCAGCCATCATGGATGGCAGTGAGATTCCAGCTCTTGTACATCTGCTGCCATATGTGTTTCACCTTGTAGCCGCTCGTTATCCTCTCCCAGTGTCTCCAAGCTCTCTCACCATCAGCATGTGATGCATGATTTCCAGGGCATTTCTCAAACAGCTGAGCTGCACATTCTGTTCTCAGCTCCTCCAGTTCCAGCAGTAAATATTAACCCAGGAGCTTGAAGCTGCTGCTTTAGCATTAACATCAGTCATTCTGTGTTCCTCCTGACCTTTCTGTCCTCTCAAGTTTAAGTGAAGCATCCCAAAACCAACCCCAGCCACCATCTGGAGTGAAAGGGCCCGTTGTGCCGGGGTGCTGCGGGCCACACGGGCCTGCCCTAACCGAGGAAGCAGCAGGTGGCACAGGGCAGCCCCCGGGTGGAGCCGGGAGCTCCGGGCCGCCCGGCAGCTGCCCTGCTCTTTGGCCCGGTGCGGAGCGAGCGGAGCAAGGCTGCGTCCCTGGCCAAGGAGGGCGACGGCTGCCGTGTGGGGACCGGGGTGTCCCCAGGGATGGGCAGGTAGTCCTTGTGCCTGAAAGCCAGCCCAGGGAAGGCACGGAGCTGGCACACAGCTGGGCAGCAGTGCCCTGTGGTTTTCCTCCGAGTCATGGGTGCAGCCTCCCTTACTCCAGCCTCTGCCGTTCGCTGCAAAGGGATTACAACGAGGGCCCTCTTGTAATCAATTTGACTGTTGTTTCAGTACCATAAACTCATTTAATTTCTTTTTTCATTTTAAAGTACCTTAGTAGAAAATAAAAGAAGAAAAACCACACCACCAACATCTGAGCAGGAAAATGCTGCTCTAGTGGCAGTTGTTCAAGTCAATAAATGATGTTTCTAAGAAATGCTTGGTGCTTTGTGCTGTGTTGTTGAGATGAAGAGGGCTGTGTGCTGGTGGGAAGAGGTCTTTGGGATCCCAGCAGGATGGGGTGACTGGGGAAGAGTAAGAGCATCTTTGGGAATTGGTCATGTGAAGCACTGAGGAGCAGTGGCAGTGGGTCTCGCTGTAAGGGCATGCCTGGTCCTCACATTGCCCCAGGAAGCACTGGTGGGGCACGAGGCTTTTGTTACCACCTTCTGCATCAGCCAGGAAAGCATGGGGAGGGCAGAGAAACATTTTGGCTTGGACACAGACAGTGAGGAGGGGCTTTTGCATGGTGGGAAGGGCAACATCCCCACACTGCCACTACCTCCAACAGTGTCTTGCCAGGGCTGTTTCCCACAGACATTACCAAGGACCACTTCCTGCCCCTCCACCCCTGCGAGACACGTGCCCAGGGTGGCACCAGGGCACAGCACAGCCTGTGCTCACCAGGAGCTGCAAACCTGCTTAAACAGACAAGAATACGCAGGGAAGGCCAGTGCTGCCACACAAGGCTGTGCCTGGCTAACACAGGCAGCCCCGGGCACTGCTGAGCTCAACCCTCCCCTACAAACAAAGTCATCGTGTCAACCAAACCAGGCCTGAGGAGGTTCCCCATCAGCACCACCACAGAAGGATATTCAGTACCAGGGCCCAAAGTGCCAGACAGAAAAACAACACTAAATGGCAACAGCTGGTGGCCAACACTCATCACCTGACACTTAACGGATTGCTGACAACTCCAGAACACTGAGTCCCTGACACCTGAGTTTTGGGGTCTGGAGAGGAGCTAACATGTACCCACAGCAAGGCTGGCTGCAGGAAGGGTTCCAGGGAGCTGTTCCCGAGCCCTTTCACCAAAGGCCATGCTGGGCTCTGCTATGTTTAAACTTTGTTTCTCCAAGTATAGCCACTTGAATTTTTAAAGCTTTAGCTCAGCAGCTGGGAGAGGCATGCGGCTGCGGGAAGGGAGGTCTGGGGAGCTCCGTGCATTCCTCCTTCCCAACCGGTCACCACAAATAGCTCACTCCCAGCACAGGGCTATTTCTGACTGAGATGGGGAGAAGAGTCTTCAAGGCTGGAGCAATGGAAAGTATTTGACCCTCACTTAATGGTGGGAAAATGTTGGGCAAAGCCTGACAGACACACAGCCTGTCCATCCTGTGCTGGCTCCACCATGAAGTTGTGGTAACCCATGGACCAAGAGCCAGGGTGAAGCTTCTTGCCCTGGCTGGCACCGGGGACATGGTCACAGCCCAAGTTTCCAGCCCACACCTTCCTCAGGCAGCTGCCCATGGCTGGTCTGCACCAGCTGCCCCTTCCCAGAAGCTGGTGGCCTGGCAGTACCTGTGTCTCCAGTCACTCTGCAGAGCCTCAGGAAAAGCTCCTGCTGCTCTCCCTGCAGCCTGTCCCCCAGCCCAGGGACAGACATGCTTTGCTTTTGCCCACCAGCAGTATTCTCTCCTGCAGCAAAAACCTGGTGGAAGCAAGGTGAGCATGGAGGGAACAGGCCTCACCGCCTGCCCCGAGCTCCCACTGACCCGATTTCTGGCTTCTCCCACTTCCCCAACCACCTCACATCCACCTCCCCTGCTCCACAGAGCCAGAGGGGGCTCACAGGGGCTGCACCAACCAAACCCTACCAGGGACAGGAGCCCGAGGCTCTCTGCCCTTAGCCATAGCCCTGCAGACATCGTGTGCTGGGCACTGCCACTTCTGACCAGGTCACAGTCACCAGAGCTGCTCCCAGCTCCTCTTCCTTTACGCCCCCTCCTCACTCATCAGAGCAAGGCCCAGCTGCAGCTCAGTATCGGGATATGCCCGACCACGATGGAGGGTGCAAAGCCCTGTGCCAGTCCCTGAGCAGCAGCCATTCCAGCCTCCAGCCTGAAGCCCCAGCACGGCAAACACGGATAAAGCAAT
Organism: Daphoenositta chrysoptera; assembly: GCA_013397915.1. Lineage (NCBI taxonomy): Eukaryota > Metazoa > Chordata > Aves > Passeriformes > Daphoenositta > Daphoenositta chrysoptera. The sequence continues at coordinate 101,356 of VZRO01006754.1, forward strand.
TCTGTAATTGCAGAGCCACTGGTCCACCCTGGCCCTGCACAAGGGTGATTTCCTTACAGGAGACCAGCCCTGGGGGCCACTGGGCTGTGGAGCCCTGGCCATGGTGGGAGGTACTGCTGGAGCCTTGAGGACACAGAACCCTGGGTACAGCTTTGGGCACTGCTCCCGCCCTGCTGCTGCAGTGTAGCCTGGACCTGAGCAGCCAAAACCCATCCCACCTCCCTGAAGGGATCTGGCCTCTTACACCCTCCCTTCCAGAAGTCCTGAGCTCTCTCTATCCTGCTCCTCCTTCCCACTGCTAATTACCACCAGAGCCAGCCCCTAAATTGGCCTCCACATTAATTCTACTTACGTCGTGCTTGCAGCATCCCACCACCCTCCACCGGCTGCCCGGGACAGGCACACACAGGGGAGCACGAGTGCTCNNNAGGGGGAGAGAGCTGGAGTGCTCAAGGCCCTGCCACTCTCTCCTGCTGGCTGATACATCATGAAGGAGCGAGGTCCAGAGGAATGGGGCCATCCTGCAGCACAGAAGCAGGGACAGAGGCTGCACTGGGTACAGCGAAAATCCCCCACAAGGTTTGAGCAGCTGGTGCCCAACTTGCTAACCCAGGGCTTGGCAGCTCAAGACCTGAGCACGGAGGAAAGCAGGGAGAGCAGCTGGGTGAAACAGCTGCGAGGAGGAGAAGGGCTGAGGGATAGCAGAAGCACGATATGGGCAAATGGCAGGGCTGTATCTGACACACAGGAAAGGGGCTGCTGCTCCACCAGAGTGAGCTGGAAGTGATGGTGGGCAAGGGACTAAGCACAGGCTCGCCCTCCTGCTCAGAAATGTCTCTGATGCTGCAGGCTCCACGCAGCTCCACTGCCGAAGTCCCAACATGAGGGGAGAAGGCAGCAGCACCCAAGTGCAGGGGGATGGACCGACTCGCTCCACCAGCTGCTCCCATCCCGCGGAGTCACCGCCATCCCCAGCCACATCCCCCACTGGTGACCCCCAGTCACGCCCCGCCTGGCAGGAACACGCGCTACAGACAGACAGCAGCTACACTTAGAGACAAACATGACCTGTGGAGAGCAGGTTGTAAATAAGGGGTTTTTATTACTGAAAGAAAAAGACCCTCACCCTTGAGGGAACTTCAGAAAGTCAGCTGCTTGCCATTGCCACCAGCTTCCCAGCCAGCCCCTGATCAGCAAAACCACCAGCACAGCCCACCCCAGCTTGAGGACTCACGGGCCCAGACCCACCAAAGCGAAGAGCAGCGCCTGGTTCTAAAGGAACAAGATGTGGCCTCTCTGTGGCTCTTGGCAGCTGAAGTGGAGATTAAAGACTGTTAAATGTGCCAGTAGCAGAGATGTGGGTACGGGATCACAAACATCAGCCCCACCACCCACATGCCAAAATCTGTCCCTTGGAAATGAAGGGGGAGCATAGAGGAGGGAAAAATGCATAAACTGGAATGTTCAACAGAAAAAAAAAATCATCATTTATCTAAAAAGAATAGAAATAAACAAAATGCTTTAAAACAAAATCACAAAATATACAAATAAATCTGGTACAAAATAAATAGGAAAGATTGGAAATCTACAACAAAATTGGAATAATTATAAAATTAATTCGTATGACAATCAGTATATGAAACGTATACACTTCATTCAGGATTTCAGTTGTGCTTATTCAGGTTTATGTACACACACAGAAATACTGTAGTCAGAATACTACAACTCTGGAAACCCGAAGTCATGTACAATATGATACAATTTGCAAAGACCACATACGATGGCAAATAAGACACAGGGGAGAGCTGGCTGGAGTGGGATCAGACAGCCATGAAAACGCACTGCGAAGGGAGAGCTGCCACACTCCTCAACGGGGGGACCAAGGCCAAGCCAGCAGCAACCACGACAGGCCTTGGGGCAGCCAGGAAGGAGAAAGGTTTGGTGTGAGACCTCCAGCTGCTGAGCACCAGCTGCTCATGGCTTCCAGGAACACATCTCAAGTATTCGGGGTTTCAGATTCACTGTTGGGCATCCAGGCACCTGCCCGGTGATTCAGGTGTCAAGGCTGGCTCTACTGGAGAAAAAATATGCCAAGAGCTCCAAGGTCAGCAGGCCCTGACCCTGAACTGCTTAGGAAGACCCTTGTGCTCAGGAGAACATGGATCAAACGGGACCAGAGCACTGCTGCTGGGATCCTGGTGGGTTTCCACTCTCCAAATTCCATGTGGTCTCCAAGGAAGGCAGAGTCCCTTGAGCAGCATCTCCTACCCTCAGTGTGAGAAATGAAGATAGAAGGGCTGCAGCACGGCCCGTTCCCAACTGCTGCCCCTCCTTCTCACCTCCCTGAACCATCAGCTGAAGCCCAGCGAGAGGAGCAGAGGAGCAGCTGCCACAGAAGCCAGGCTGCTGAATCCAAGCCAGCACAACACAGAGGACAGAGTGCGTACCCTGGGTGAAAACCTGCCAGCCCAGCCAGCCCAGCCCAGCCCAGCCTGCTGGACCTGAGATTTTAAAGCAGGAACGACACTAGAGCTGACCTAGGCCTGGCCAGTCTGTCACTTCTGAGAAGAGGAGCTCATCAGGAACCCCTCACCCTCCCACAGTGATCTTTGGGACATGCATTCCATATTGGCACTTCCAACTAACGGCATCTGACACCAACTAGTTTCTCACTTGTATTTGGAAGGATTTGGTTCAACAGTGATGCCCAGAGGATAAAACACCACCTCCTATTATAAAGCTCTGTGACCAGCAAACAGTTGAGAAGGGATGCTAGACTCCTACACCAAGCACCAAATGCTGGGACATGCCTTTCCTCCCCAACAAATCCTGCTACCAACCAACTGCCACACTGCTTTCAGGAGGAGAAGACAACAAAGAAATCAAATCCACCCCTGGAGCATTGGAGCCACCTGCAGCCTTTGCAGGTTTCAGGCTCGTAACAGCTGACAAACCTCCAGCCCTGTTTCATGACAGGCCACTTCTGTTGAGTCCAGCCAAACCTCTGCTGCTGGGGGAGGACTAAACACCAAGCACTTCTTTAGCCAGAAATCTGCACTGGAGGAGCAAGAGCAGCCAGGGCACCATCCTCTGCAGGATCCTAGTGATCAGCCCTGCTCAGAGGAAAACAGAGCCCAAAGGCAAAAACCTGAGAGGAGAATGATGTTTTTCAGCTGGAGACAGAAGACCAGCAGCTTTGAGTACCGTATTTCCAAGGTGAAGAACTGCTACAGAGCCTGACCTCAGGATAACAACAAGAAAACGCCACTTTGACTGAATTCAGTGTGACCAACCTATGAAACAACTCCATCTGCCAACTGTACAGTGCCACTCGCTGGAGGCAGCTTTCCAGCAAACCCATCCCATCCCTGCAGCTCAGGAAAATATGCACACACCAGATGGAAAAGCTCAGCTGTACCGCCTTGGACCCACATCAACAGCATCTCCTCGTCTGGATGCAGCCCTGAGACTGGCCCCAGAGGAACACAACCCAGCATGAAGCCGGGCTCCAGGACAACAGCAAGACACCAAGCAGCATTGCTGAGGGGGCTCTGCAGGAAGCCATGGATGTCCAGGTCCCCTGTGCTGCCCACACATGGGAGTGAGGCCAGAATAACCACAGACATCACACCAACAAGAGACCTGCAGCTGTGATGGATCAAGTGTAACAGCAGTGCAGGGATGAGGGTTGCTGCCCAGCCCAGCCTGTGGTGCAGAGCCTGTCCTCCCTGCAGGCCAAGCCAGGATGAAGGCTGCTCTCCCATCCACGCCATGGGAAGATGCCCAATTGTGTTAGTTAAGCTCGTCATTTCACCGCTGGGCCAAACCAACCCTCAGTATCCAGGGAACAGGTACTTCTTTGGGTCTATGTAGAGCCCCAGTGTAGAGCCAGGTGGTGGGATGGGCAGCATGTCTGGGGCTGTACCACACCACAGCCCGGGTTCCTGCCTTGGGACAGGGCACAGTGTGGACACAGGGACCCCTCAATGCTGGGCGGGCACCTTTGGGATGAAGCCTCAAGTAACCATCACAAGATGTACTCTGCAGCATCCTTCCCCACCCCCAGCCCCAGTTTTCTATCGGTAATCCAGACACTGGATAACTTGACAACTGGTACACAGGTACTAGATTTAAAACCACAGATGTGTGTATTAGATATTGTATAAAATATGGTACATCTTTCATGTGGGAACGATTTCTATAGAGAGTGTAATTCTGCACAAGGAAGATGCATGTTCCAAGGGGTCCTGGAGAACATGGCTGTGTTCTCCATCATGTAGGATACTTACACAGGATGCTTGTGAGGAGACAGGGCTGCTCTTTGCCATCAGCACCCCCACACCCCTTGGCTGAGCTCTGCAGAGATCACAGGAAGCACCACTGCTGCCCAAGCAGCCCCTCACACAGCACTACCTCTTTGGTTTTCTTTGAGCTGATTTGAACCAGAGCCTGACACCACCAGTGCCAAATCTCATCCTCATCCGAGCTGGGCCCTGAAGGCTGAGAAGCAGCAAAGGGTGATGTGTGTGGGCCATCAGGGCAACTTGCCCTGCTCCCCCTGAGCTTTCTCCAGGTCTGAGTGCAAAGGGCCATATCCTGAGACTCCTACTCTTGCCAGCTCCACACACACAAAAAGGCACTTAAAGAAAAGAAGAAAAAGAAACAAACAAAAAGCCCCCAGTGGTGAGGAAAAGGGGAGTAAGTCCAGGAGAAGAGAGGAGAAACAGAAATGCGAGCACAATGTGAATGAGTGGCTGACCCCTCTTCCAACAGGCCCAAGAACTGCACACCTTCAGCAGCCAGCTCCAGCTGCCCCCGCACAGGTCTCAGCATCATCCCATTTCTGCTCAGTCCAGGGCAGGAGCTTACAGGGGCAAAAAGAGCATGAGAGGGAACTATACATGACACAGGTTTGGAGCAGAAGTGGTGAGCAGGAGAAGGATCTGCCTTGTGGAGCTTCCTCTCCTGGTACCTCTGGATGGTGGAAGCACCTTTTCCTGCCACGCCAGCCTTGGGGCCCCTGCCCACCAGCCAGCCCAGATACCCCGCCAGCATTCCTCATCCCACTGTGGGATAACCCATCCAGAGCTCCTCCAGGGCAGCAGCCTTCAGCTGCACAGGGATTTCAGGGAGTGGACAAGCTGGGAACAAAACAAGCACTTTGTAAACTCTGGAGGGTCTGAGCTTGCGGCACAGAGCGGCTGAGGCTGGTTTGCTAAGCCCCCCACTGAGCCCCTCTCCTCTCAGAACTAATGTGCTTCATATGATCTCCACATCACCAGAGTCAGTCTCATTTGGAGAAAGATTCTCACTGGAAAGCAAGAACATTCCTTCACTCTTTACAAAGATTTGGCAATACACAGAATTAAAAAAAAATAAATCATAGTTACAACAGATTCAGGTTCATTTCGTTTAAAGGAAATTCAACCAACAGGAGTGTAAAAGATATAATTCACAGTTGTGCATTTAAGATATTAGTGTTGAAAACCTCACTTCAAAGAACTCTTGTGCAAAATTGTATTGACAGTAGAAACCATGGCTAGATGCCCTCCCAGCCTCCCCTGGCCAACAGGCCACTGTCCACCCTGCTGCCTGCACCCGGAGGCAGACGAGAGGGGAACCAAGGCGGCAGCAGGAGTTGACATAGGGAGATGCAGTATCCTTTCTACAAGTCAAAGCCTGGCCAAGGTCTGAGGTCAAGTCCAAGGATTCCCAAAGCCACCAGCTGGTGCTGCGCGGCACGGTGACGGCCGCGTGTCCCGGTGGCACCCGAGCGGGCAGAGCCAGCCGCTCTGCCCGGGCAGGACACCCCTGCCAGGGCACGGATCGGGTGCCTGGCACCTCCGCTGCCGCCAGGAGAGCCGAGCCCCGGCGTCGGGAAACGCCGGCCCGAGGCTCAGAGGGATCCTGAGCTGGGCGCGGGGCTCCTCCCTGCGATGGGTCCCACCAGGAGGGCCGGGAACCCCTCGCGTTTGTTAAACAGTAAAACTGTAAATACCCTGAGAACAGGGAGACTGGATTTTTTCCCCTCCAGGGAGAGGACCATGCTTTGTTCTTCAAGCTAATTAGTAGTAGCAGCTCCTAACCCCTCTGGGTCAGGTACGTATTTTCCATATGAAACACATCTATAATCAACTATTTTTATGGAAATTAAGTGAAATTACGTCACTTTCCATTATTTGATCTGTACAAATGATGAAAAACAGTCATGCAAAAAATTGCCTGCAAATTTTGGAACAGTGCAGCATGGGCAGAAGCAGGAGGTATTTGCTTTGGGATCACATGGCTTTGGTTGGAAAAATTGGCGCTTTTTTTTTCTTTTTTTTTTGTTTTTTTTTTTAAAAAAGGGAAACAGACACTGAAACAAATCCATAACCTGCCATAAGAAGCAGAAGTCAGATCCAGCGAGCAACCTCATCCCGGAGAGAGCTGCCTTGACTTGAGCCTTCCCTCCTTTGGCAGGTTTGACAAAACGGATACTGCATCTCAAGTTCACCACTGTGTCAAACACTTCCAACAAACTTTTACATTCAGCAACACTAGATAAAAACTGGCGAGGTGAGTCCTCGCCGAGGACAAACGCTGTAACATCTGGACATTCTGCTCTGTGGGAAAGGTGCAATATTGGCAGCTCTCTGGGAAGGTGCAGGGCTTAGTTCAGCCCGCGCTGCTGCCGAGCCATGTGCTCTCAGCAGTGCTGGGCTGGTGCACACCAGAGCAAGGGTGGGATGGAGGCTGAGGACACACTTTTAGATGGGAAAAAGGCAAAAAGCTACATGTGAGAGCAAGGCTTTGGAAGGCCTGTTTCCTCCTCACTGGGTGCACAAGTTGGATACTGTGCAATCTCTATGCCCCTTGCAGGGACTTCATCCTCGTGGGTGGCTCCCACCAGGGTGGACAGCAAAAATTAGGGCTGTCTTCTGAAGCTGGAAGAGAGAGGAGGAAGAGGGACACAGGCAAACCCAATTGGCTCTGACACCACACACTCCCAATTCCCATGGGGAGATCCTGCAATGGAATATTGCACCTTTCCAGCCACCAGTCACACAGATGGACCACGGCAACTTGCAGCGAGTGCCTTCCCCAGCCCACGAGCAGGGGAGACGGGGCAGCCTGCAGGCACAGAGAGCTCTGGCAGTTGCATTTGGGGCTGGGGGCTTCTTTGGGTCCCCAGAGATTATCCAGGTGTAAAGAAAGGGAAATGCTACATAGCCTGGGGCCATAGCAGGCTCTTGAAACAGAGAAACCACAAAGCCTGATTTATCAATCCAGATACTGAGGGCAATGTTCACATTTTGTTTGAGACGGCACTGGAAGGGGAGAAGATTGGGGGAGACAACTTTCTTTTTTTTTTCATTTGAGGACTTAGACTCCGTCTGTGAGAATAGGGAATGGGTGATGCACAACTGCCATAGGGTGCCTCTTGCTGGCACCCAGTCTGCATCCAGGTTTTTGGGGTGGAGGAAGTGGTTTCTGCTGTCCAAGGCAGGTGTTGCCCTGCACTGGTAGCAGCTGGGTAGGAGGCTCTCTGCTCTGCTACCTTGGTAATCCCTACAACGGCTGTTAAAAGGGGCAAGAGAGAAGGAAATGCACTAAATCCACTCAAAGGAATGAATGTGGCTGGGAACAGCCTGGAAATGAACCTCTTTGAATCCCTGAAGTGCAATACACTCGCGTCTGGAAAGTTTTGTCAGCTCTTGGAGAGGAGAGGATGGTTCTGGCTCCTCAGCAGTGCCCATCCTAGCACTGGCAGAGGTTTACTGTCACCTGGAGCGTGTACTTTGGGTGCAATTGTAGCAGCATCTTTTGTGTTAATATTAGAGATTACAGGGGGTGCAGGGACTGATGTTCTGATACTCAGCAAAGGCTGCACATCTGCTCTGGCCAAGGTAACAGTGCCCAGACTGCTACAGCACGGGAGTGTTTAAAGACTTGGCATCTCAGGGTGCACACATTACCTCACCATGCAATTGTCAGGAACACCAATGAAAAATCACCCAGTTACTTCACTATGGAATATCACACCCGGCTTTCATTTCACAGGACTGCAGTTTTGCTAATTAATCCTTCCCCCCAGTATCATCTTCAACATACACAAAGGTTTTGGAGGTTACAAAACTGTAAGTGTAACAATGCTTTTGCCCGTTAAACAAAGAAACCTTCTGAAATTTGAAACATCATTAAATACCAAAGTAACCACTCCTTCCCTGAAAATTAACTGGAAAATGTAATAATCCTCATCTCTTGGTCCTCCAGGTGGCTGAAACCAGAGGTTCCTTGAAGCTTGCTCATTCTTAGGACACAAATAACATACAAGTACCAGTTACTAACTTTTTCAACAGGGCAACAAAAAGGACCACAGAGGGGTGAGAAGAGGCCTAAGGACATTGGAGCCAATTCACAAAACCACGACAGAGCCCATTTGAGGTTCATGAGGGACAGAAACAATTTAAAACTCTGCAAAATACTTTTTAAAAACATGATCTCTCTTGAAAAAATAATGGAGGAGCTTTTAAACTTCTCCATATGTGTTTGAGGAGGAAAAACCCAACAAGGATCAAAAGTACAGATAAAAAATAAACATAATTCTACTTTGCAAGAAGAATTTTCATCGTTCTCAAGGGTGGCTCACCATTCCCAAATTATGTTTGGGTCTTTAGTCTCTCTTGCTCTTTGCTCCTTTCTTCCTGTTTCTTCCTCTTCTGCTCCCAGAACGGACGCAAAAGTCTTTGGTCTCAGAACACTGGATGCAGCAGTGTTGCAAGCACGCACTAACGGTGTTCACACTCGGGGAGGAGGCAGGAAGGAGCGAGGGCTGGTCCTGCTGAGGAGATGGGATGGGTGGGTTGTGGGGAGTCAGCTCCTAGATGGCTCCTTCACTGTGCATACTGTGGTTGGGCTTGTTGTGAGTCACACAGTTCTGTTCGTTCAGCAGGTTTGCTGTCTCGTCTGGCAAACCATCGTGCAGCTCCGTAAGAGTCAGTTCGATTTTAGTGTTTTCACTGTCCGAGGACTGAGGTGTTTTGTCCATCCGGGATGCCATCAGGGCATTTTGGTACTGCTGTCTTGAGATCTGCTCCAAGAACAGGGAAGAAACAAAAAAAGTCAGTCACACTTCTATGTCTCCTGTGGGACACACTGAGAAAATAAAGTTCCCTCCCTTTCCAGATGACCACACTTCAACCCCTCTTTACCTGTTTCCATAAAACATCCCTGCGCTTTGCAAGCCTAGAGCATCCCAGCTCAACACCCACAGCATGGTGACATTTCCAGGGAGGGTGGAAGAACAGTGCTGTGCAATCACCATGCTGTTCAAAGGCAGGGATTTATTCCTATGCAGAGATTTTTAAATCAGACCTCCATTTCCCTCTAACCATGCACACCTTTAGGACCGGAACCAGAGATCAGTGAAGTCTTTCTCCCAGCTTCAGTGAGCTCCTGGTGAGGCTCTAAGTATCCCTATAGAGCCAAGCCAGCTCTATAGAGTATAGAGTACAAGCATTCCTGCTCTTGTCTAGGCCAGCAAACACAGCAGGAGCTACAGCCTTATACAAAAGGATATTTGATTCTAGAAAGGACTGGGATGCTCACAGAGATGAGCCCGAATTAGCAAACCATTAAGTTTTCCACTGGTCTCTGCAAGAGCTGTCTGCACTCAGCAGAACAGTGATGACAGGAGCTGGCCTAGAGCACAGAGTGTCACTGCCCACGATGCCCCAGAGACAGGGAAGCCCATAGCCCCTGTACATCTGCATGTGGTGGTGGAGGGTGGAATTCCAGCATCTGTGAACTCCTCCGGGCCAACCCTCTCAGCCAGGACAGGCAGCAGGATACATGTGCACTGGCAGCCCCATGAGCCCACAGCAGTGGGGGATCTTGGCAGGCAGGAAGGTGGAAGAGATGAAATGACTTCTAGAAAACTGTAAGTTTCAGTAGCAACACAAGAGAGGGACTGGAAATGGAGAGAGTCAGATGGACCAGGCCACAACTCCAAAAGCAAAATCCAAACATGCATGAGCAGGTCACAACCCTGGTTTGAAAAGGTATTAATTGAATGAATGACCACGTGGCACAGTGAAAACACTAATGTTGAGTACTCTGACCTATGCATAAAGCAGAGTGATGCAAGAAGAGGTGTGCAAGTCTGACTGCAGAGATACCAGCACAGTTTAGCATTCATTAGCCTCAGTATGAACACAGTGAGATTTGGAAGGACTCCACATAAACCAGCATAGGGTGAGCAGCTGCTCTGTACAGCAGATTAGCCATTGAAATCTGCAGTGAGAATCACCTGCCCAGTGATAAACATGTACTGATGTAATCCTTGAAGGATTGAACCACTGCCCAGTATGCTTGCATCTCAAAGTTTTGACAGCAAGACTTTATTCTCCTTTTAAAATCTGGCTACAGAATATGCAGTTCAACATTCTAGTATGTCTACCATATTCCACACTCTTAACATTGAATTAGCTGACAGAAGTTAAGTTCACAAATCACTTGAGTTGCTTACAAAGAAACTGTGAACATGCATTTAATTTAAGAAAAGCATCAATGTCAACTTCTGGCCATGGGACGTCAGCTTCCCTGGACTCCCAGCCTACATGGGCTAGAATTGCTGCCAGCATCAGCTGTTCCTCAGCTCAGCTAGATTTCCTCTCCCACAGGACTCGCACACGTTTCAGCGTGGGATGCACCATGCTGGGGGACAGAGCTGTATTTCATGCAGCAACTCACTGGTAGTATGAGACATGAGCCTAATACATGTGAAGTTAAGATAAAGAGAAATGTCCAAGACTTCTCCAAGCAGAAGAAGGATGGCAAGTCGGAAAGTAAGATCAAGAACCCCAAACTGAAACCAAAATCAAAAGTGAATAAAGACTGCAACCAACAGTAAATGTCTCATCCTTTAGAAAAGGACAGTGTCTGATAATGAAGGGTCTCCATTTCAGATGGCTCCAAAAGCTTCACGAGGATAGGTTTGACTGAAAGCAGAGAGGTTATTTTCTATAATATTTCCTCAAAGGACCAGAAATCCAGAAGATTACGTGACCAACCTACTTACAAGTCCAAATGAGAAGAACAGTGAAGACAAATCAGTGGACAGCAGATATTGGAAAAAAAAGTAGTTTAAAGTAATTTTTAAACAGCTGCTTTCATAATGCTATTTACTCACAGAGGAATTTAAAGGGAAATCCCTTCCCCAGGCTCTCCATCCTACCAGCCAAGCCCGACTTTCCAGGAGGGTCTTTCTAGCTTTTTTCCTACCTTGACAAACTGAATGTCTGTGAGGGCTTTCACTGAGTAGTCTGGAACATACACCTGGAGGAAGGAGGCGTTCAGCTGGTTGTTGCTGCTCCCTAACGTCGGGGTCACCGCGTCGATGCGATCGCTCCGGTTTAAAGAGTCTGAGTGATTCAAGCCACAGGGCCGAGGTGGAGACTTGTTTTCGGCTAAGAAACAGGCAAGAGCGAGAGATTTCTTAAATCAAGTAGAAAAATTTAAAGTCACTGTTTCAAAGGGACATAATAAATTGTGATGTAGCACAAATAAACTGCAAATGCTTAATCCATTCATAAGTAGACATGTGGCTAAACAACCAAATTATCCTGGAAAACGGTACATTTTCAGTTCAGAGCTGGTAGCCAGCATCACTGAGTATGCCCTAAACAAAATTGTACTTGTTTATGCTGCTACAGACATGCCCTGAGAACACAGTGCTTCAGCTGATGAGCAGAAACTACCACAGAAAGGTAACTTCCCAACGCTCCCTTACAGGAGCTCTTGATAGTCAGAACATGCTTAATATATTTTGTTTTCCTTAATCTTTGTTACTTTGATCCACAGTCAGTCCCCACTGGCCCTCACCCCCTTTTGTTTCATCTGGTACCTACATATGCCTTGTTCCCTGTGCTAGAGCAGACATTTTCTGTAAGAGTAACAGAGTCCTCAGTGGACCAGAGTGCAGTCCACATGACTTCAACATTTCCTCTCAGTGCCTGAAGTGGCAAAACCTCAGTGAAGGAGAGCAAGCCCCACACAGTACATGCCAGCCAGTGACAGGCAAAATAGTCCATGCTACAGAGAAAAATCTGTGTCCGGGAAAGGAGAACACTGCAGACATCATTTTCCACCACTGGCCTTTAAGTCCTGCAGGGTTTCACTTGAAGACCTCACAGCTGTCCCCTGTGAGTGTGACTGGACAGAGTCTATCCAAAGGAAACGTGCTTTCAGGACACCACAGACATTCTGCATCTGTGCCTTCCACCCACACAGTGACCCAGAAGACAGGAGGGCAGAAATACATCCTAAGAGAGATTCCAAGCGCTCCTGCAGAAGGGTTTCTCCCTGGGTGCACACACAGTACATACTGATCAAAGAACTATCGTTGGGACCAGAGAATTTTTGGATTTGGATGCACTCAAAACTCATTCAGCCAGCCCAAACTCAAACTTGATGTAAGCTATGCTACTCACCACATGATCCCCATTCCCAAGCTGAAAGATGACTTTCATATAATCTTAAGATACAAATTCTCTTTGAGCAAATCAACAATATCCTTACAAGCTTTTCAAATCCCTTTTTGGAAGACTTTTCTACATATAATTTCATTTCCTAAAAAAACCAAAAACCTCCCTTAAATTTAACCCTACCTCTGCCACTTAATCACTAGAAATATATCTCCTTGTCCAAATGACACATCCTGTTCCACACCTCTGAATCCAGGCTTTCCTAAACCTAACACTTTAGAATGCAGAATTGCCTTGACTCTTATTCTCCACTTAAAACCCTACTGATGTTGTCTTTCTTGTAATTTTAAAAAGGGGAACAAAAAAATACAGGTTCTGACAACTTGACAAATTTCCCACCATTTCTGCACTATGGAATTAGTGCAGGTCCCTATGGCAACACCGACTGCAGGCTTAGCAGGAAGCACTCCGAGCCTTGCAAGGTTTTTCTCTGTGACAATTTGCCAACTTAAAAGCCACAGCAGGCTGCAGTAACTGCTGCCAGAAGCCAAAACTCTACCTGCACACAGGGCTTAATGCTGAAATTCCCACTGGAGAACAAGGAACTGTGAAGGCTGGATGAATTTGTTTTCTTTCCCAGCTGTATACACAAAATATGGCTGTGTGTGACAAGAACAGCATCACAGCTGCTTGGGATAAAGGCTTCCATCTGGAACATCTTTACACTAGTGTGACTTGTACCTGCCTTTTCTTTCCACCAGGGATCTTACAGGACATTACTAATAAAAACAAAGGATATAGAGCAACATGGCAAAGCAGCATAAGGAAAAAAAAAAAGGGAGAGGTGAGACAAAAAGACAGAAAAAAAAGGTATGATTTCTAAAAATGTGAGGGAAACAACATGATTTCTGGATCACATTCAGTTCAGGGGTGGAGAAGAGAAGATAATGTAGAAGGAAGGGTACAGAAAGAGCAGATGACAAACACCAGGCAGGTCCATGTTAGAGCTTTTCTACCCGGGTTTTCCCACTCTCCTCACCTTTCCAATACAGCGGATAAAGAGCACAAGCCACAAGATGGACATCAATACTAATCTATTATAAATTTGTGGTTAAACAGCAGGATTATTTTCATAAGCACCCCACAAAAGGTCTGAGTTTCATCAAAACTGGTACCACATTGCCACATTGACCTGGCTTACACTTACAAAGGAGATTCTTCCCACTATTATTTTCCCTTGTTTATATTTTGTAAATTTTTTTTATTTAACTGGGGGAAAAGCTATGAAAGTGTGCTTGGCATTTATACTGGAAACAACCTGCATGTGCAAAGGGTACACTTATCTGTAGAATGGAAAAGGAAAAATAAAAATAAGAAGAAGACCTGGCAAAACAAAAGAACCAAGCCAAGAAAGATAATCAAAGTTGCCGAGCTTAAAGGAGAGCCATCAGGTACTTTAATTAAAGAAAGATTAAATTTCTCCCCCTTCTTTGATGTTTAGCAGCAAGAAACTTTAACAGGGCAGGAAAAAAATCCCCTGCAAGGCAACAACCTGTAGTTTGTTCAGAACGTGCATGAAGATAATTTAGGAACCATCAATGAAATACGTTTTCTAAAGTTAAAGGAAGAAGGGGAAATACAGGAAGCAGATGGTGAAAGTGTATGAAATGCAAGATATGTATTAATGTTTAAGAGATGTTTCACTTAAATGTGCATATCATCATCTTGTTTGCTTTTAGTTCTGGGGAAAGACATTTCATCTGAAAAAAACTTCAAAAGGAAGACATATGCTCACTGTGACACGAACTATTTTAGGATTCTATTTTAGGATTCTGCTTTTCCTACAGACTTTCTCGATGGGTTTCCATTTTTCCCAACCACTTCATGCATGCAGTGTCTGCAAAGCTCAGCTCTCGACACTCCCCAATTTACAATCTCTCAACCACATCTCAGGGCTCTTTTTGGCCGAGTTTGTTCCCTCCTTGGTCTCTGCTCTCTAAAGGGATTTCTGTGTCAGTCAACTTGGTCATACAGCAAGGAAAGGCCTTAAGCACAACAGGAACCAGAAAATCCCACAGAAGGTCCCACAACCTTCTTGTGCATTCCATTGCAAATCCATCCACTCAGCAGATCACTGTGCTGGTCCATGGCATCAGCCTCACTGACAGAAACCTCAAAGCTTTCCAGGAGTTGAAATGGCTAGACTGTATACAAACCATAGAATTTACCCATATGAGAATATAAAATACTTTCATTAAGTAAGTTTTCCTTTTATGGCAGTTTAGCAGCAGACATTCTCCTCTGCCAAAAGCATTTTCTTCAGAATTTTTTAAGCCTCAGCTTGGGGGAGAATACATTCTTCTAAAAAATCTCCCTTCCTAATTTTCCACCAGCATCAATATGAGAAACAAGAACAAGCACGCATTTCCAAATACATTTTCTTTAATGTGTTTTTAGTTCTTCCCATTTTGATGACTCTGACCAGTTTCCATAAACAAAAAGTTTGGGATACCTACCTGTGAGGCACAACTCAGTGCTGGACTTCTCCCTAGCGAGCAAAGGGGTCAGACAAATACAGACTGCAGCTGACTTTATGGCATCAGGGCAGTCACAAGAATGGTGAAAATAGAAGCATGCAGATTTACCTGGAGAACCTGCTGCTAACAACTCTGTTCTGCTGACAACAAAGGTACGAGACAGGGACAAGGGAACTAGAAGAGGGAGAGAAAAAGGATGAGATCACGACCAGAAAGGCGGCAGCTATCCACACTCGACAGGGGAAGGAGCCAGCTGACAAACTGATGAACTAAAACCAGAAGTGCAAATCAACTGTGAAAAAGCAAAGGGTTAAAACAAAAGCAAAACCAAAAAACACAATCAAATTTAGGAATAAACCAAAAAAAAAAGACCAAGGAATTGGAGTGAAGTAAATAATTTTCACTTGCTAATTTAAATTATTATCCAGCACCAAACAGTCCATCAAGGTAAACTCATGTTTTTAAATAGTTCAAAAGGAGCAGTGGTGCCCACTCCAGCCTGGAAGGCAAGAATTAAAACAAGCCAGAAAACATTCAGGGGTGCTCTTCCTTATGGGAGTCAAATAATAGAAATAAAACCAAAAGATATTTCATAGTTCTTCAAGTTTCCAGTAAAATATCAAGCAAGGCTGTGATTCTCCAAGCTCATCCCTGTTGGGATGGGTATTGTAGTTCTCACCATTACTGCAAATCCCTCCCCAGCTGTAGTTAAAGAAAAAGGCTTCACTAATTTCTTGGGTTTTTTGTTTGTTTGTTTATTTTCTGTGTATTTGTTTGTGGGGTTATTTTGGTTTTTTGCTGTTTGGTTTTAGTGTTTTACTCCCCTGTTAGTGGCTTCATCTTCCAGGTGGGGAGAGCAAGCATGTGAAGTCTATTTAAGACATACGTAAGAGCAGGAGTTTTCTTTCATTCCACAATAACTTATGCTTTCCTGTCTACACAGAGCAACAGGAACTTATTTTAATGAGCACATCTCAACAGAAATCTCAGGATGTTGCAAGACATCCCTAAACCTGGAGGGAAAGCCAACAAAATGAGGGCTTTGCTTCTGGTAAAAAAAACCAGGACAAAGCCAACCAGTTGAAGGTAAACAAATCCAAATTTGGCAGAGTGATTTAGAACAGTGCATATCCTTAAGTGCGACATGGTGAAATTAAAGATGGATTTAAGGGCACAAAAAGAGGAGACCATTTGACCTGATAGGACTTGGGGCAACTGGCATGGTTGTGGGGAGGGTTAGGAACATTAAAAAAAATAACCAAAACCCAAAAACACATGAAACAAACTGAACAATGCTGGCAAAACAGAGATGCCACAGGTAATTTCCAAGTGTAAGTCTGGTAGAAGTGACCATGCCTGACCACCCCAGCTCCGTGCCTGGCCCATATTCCAAAAGCTGAGGGCATGATGCAGTTGTACACGTCACAATTCCTCATGAACACGGCTGCCATTACTGAGATAAAATCCAACCCATTCTCTGCATGCTTTAAAATCTCTCAAATCTCAAAAAGTATAAGCTACCAACCAAATTAAAGTACTTCTAATTACGGAATTAGTCTTGCCTGTAAAAGTGAGCTCACAGAGGTCCAGAGAACTGCTGCTGATTGTAGAGTCTAACAAGGTAACACTCACAGCTCACAAAACCATTTCCATTCCACCACCATTTCATAGTGTACACACACACAGGTACACACACTAAAGGAAGCACTCCTGAGTGTGCAGTTAAAACAAGCTGCCTCTCAAGTGGAATGTAAACCCTGATGTGACAGGACACAATTTCAGCATGAGAAACATCTCTCCCTTGGGCTGAACAGCAGCTTTGTTAACAGCTGCACAGTGGCTTTGTGTCAGCAGAAGGCCAACACCAGCTCCAGTGCCCCAGCTCACCCAGCAGGGCTGTAAACTTCCAGCTGAGGCCAAGATCTTTGTGGTGACACTGCTGGCATTAAAATACATCACCAAATGCTGAAATGCAGCATTGGAGCCAGCTCTTGGTGGATTATATGACAATTCCCTGACCTGTGCCAGTGAGGTGGTGGCTCGTATGGCTACCACTTGTGTGGTGGGAAGTGGCTCACACTCACCCTCAGACACCACCTCTTCCCCCTCACGGATTTCTGGGGTACATTTCCACACAAGCTGACAGGAGCAATCTCTTTTTCTGGCACTGCTGCCCTCCTTTCTCTCGAGACAGGTTTAGACACAAGACTGGTAAAGAGAACCATCCCCAGCCTAGCCGGGCGGTTGCTCCTCGCACCACTAGATGTCCCTCTGCCACTAATTATTCATTCCTGTTAATTCACTCCCTTACCCTGCCGCGAGCAAAACTACAAAGCTTTCCACCAGTACAACCACATCCCTCAGTAAA
Source organism: Daphoenositta chrysoptera (assembly GCA_013397915.1). Classification (NCBI taxonomy): domain Eukaryota; kingdom Metazoa; phylum Chordata; class Aves; order Passeriformes; genus Daphoenositta; species Daphoenositta chrysoptera. The sequence goes on from VZRO01006754.1 coordinate 118,728, forward strand.
GTCAACACTCACATCCTCCAGGAGCTGGCAAACCACTGCCAGCCGCTGGGTTCCGGAGTCAGTGCCAGCGTCACCACCGGCCCCTGGCCCCAGGGACACGGTGCCAGGCAGGTGGCCGTGCTGGCAAGGAGGTACCAGTCCCATCAGCCCCACGGACACAGCCAGGCAGGACTGTGCAGGAGTGCAGACTGTTCCAGAAGCAGAAGATCAGAGGACATACCTGGTGATGCTGTGAGGGCCATCACCCCATAGTAGGAAAAAGCACCAGCTTCAAACTTCATCCCCTCTTTCCCAGCCTCCACTTCCACTTTCCCCTGTTAAGGAAAAGGAGAGAGAGCTGCAATTAAAAGGAACCATGGGTCTCGAGGCACAAGAACAGACTTGAGCCCTGAAAGATACTTTTGCCTGATATCCCTAAGCAGTGTCATGGTCCCTGTGGTTTGTAACAGTGCCAGGCCCTGAAGAGCAACAGGCATTTGTGCCCAGAGCTATCCTGGTTTTGGGTGCCTTGTGGCCAGCATAAGTCTCTGCAGAGGAGCAGGGTCAGGATCACCACACAGCTTTGAGCTGGCACTACTGCCCTGCTCCAAGTGCTGCCAAGCTGTTTTCCTTTACTGCAGAGTGAAAAAATACTCCCCCAGTAGCACAAGCTAAAATGCAGCACAATCATCTGGGATCTTGAGGCACCTAGACATTTTGGAGCACAGCTCACATTCCCACAGAATTCTCTCTAAGACAAACATAGGAAGGGAGATAGGAGATAATGTGTGAGGAGGCTGGATGCCTACACCGATGAGATTCCCACAGAAACAAAGCCCTTATTCCTGAGGGAGCAGCCTTGGGGCTACTTCGATCTTTTTGATTTGTAGCAGTTTTACAGACTCCAGCACCCTTAAGATCCTGCCCTTTCACAGAGTCTTGCCTACAAAGGACCCTCAGTGCTTCCCAAGCTGTACAAAACTACACTACCACGCAAGTACACCTGTTTCTGATGTGGGCTAAACCAAATGTAAAACATTATGTCCTTACACAGGACTCCAGAACAGAACCCACCACATCAAACACAGCTGTAAAACATCCCAGTCACTCTGGTATACAAGTAGCCAAAAATAATTGTCTTCTTAGTGGGGCCTGGTTTTCATGTACATCCATCCTTACTGCCCTGAGACTCACAGCACACCACTGCAGACAGAAGAGATTTCATGCAGCTTTCAGGCTGAACTACACAAAATTGGGAATTTCAGATAATTGCCTGTAATGCTTTCCCTCTGGCTAGGTTGGGAAGGGGAGACAGACTGCTCATCCCAGGTGTACGAAGACTGAACATCATCTGAACACAACTGGGTGAAAATGAGGCCAAAATGTAGAATTTATCTCTAAGTGTTTATTTGATTAAGCCCCATTTAAAATAAATAATCATGCCTTTAAATTTACAATACTGGACAAGGGCAGAAAAAGGTGACAATGAACTCAACCTGCATGGGCCCTGATACTAAATCAGTTTATCTAATTGTCCCAGATGAGAAAAAACACAAAATCTGCCTAGCAGGAAGAGTGTGCCCAGCTCACAAATCTACTTTCCTGCTATCACAAGCAACAGCTTCATATAAATCCCTTTTAAAACCAATTTCACTCTGCAGCACAAAAGTAGCTTATTTCTTCATTATAAGCCTTCCAAAAGGTACAGTTTTGTCACTCAGGCACAGACTGGTTATACACAAGAAGAATATACATTTGTTTACTGGCATGCATTTATTGTGAAGGCATTTTTGGTCCCTCAATGTGAGAGAATAAATCCAAGTCCATTTAAATAACAAAAGCAGAGTATTTATCCCCTCTTGATCCTGGCAGAACCAACCTTGTTACCATTTTTCTAGTACGTATTTACTGCGACACTCACTTTTCCAAATGCATTATAGACCTGGCATGTTGTGTTTGCTAAATATTTATTGATTGCAAAATAGCTCAGAAAGAACTGATTGTTCTTTTGTATCTCCATGTCCTCCATTTACATCTTTACAGCATTACATCAGGAGGATTATCTTGCCTCTGGAATATTTCAGATTGTAACAATTCAGCATGTAAGAGAGAGCAGTTAAAGAGCTACCAGTGGCTCCTCAAACTCTTGAAAAAAAAAAAGATTCTTTTTTAACATCAGAATTATGTTGAATCCACAACATAATATCCCAGTGCTCTCATAGTTGTTTATCACTGACAGTGTTTAAACTCATGCCCTCCCTTTTCTATTTTAAAGGGCATGTTAAGATTTCCAGCCCTGTGTTAAAGCTTCAGCTACGAGGCCTGTGCTTTTACAAACAAAACAGATTTTCAGTTGTTTAGGACAGAAACAGAAGAATTTTTCCAGCAAAATCTCTCTGAAAGGACTATTCCTGTTTAAATGGTGCTAGATAGAAACGAAATTTCTTTGTAAAGACACAGAAACCTAAGCCTAAGCCATTTACCTAAGCCATTCAACCATTTCTGACTGGTAACAAAACCTGGGAGATGCCAGCACTGGAAGCAATCCTGTGCAGAACACACAGAAAACAGTCCTCCCATAACACCCAGGGTTCCAATCTAAAAGCCACACAAGTGCAGGGATCTCAGGGCAGGATAAAGGCTTGGATGGCAGGGTTCCCAAGGTCTGCATTCTGCAGGGGTTGTAGCAGGAGGTGACATCAGTGCAGTAGATGGCACAAGGTCCCCACTGAAACCTGTGCTTCTCACAACACCTCGGGTACAGACTTCAAAACTGCACAGAAAAATGTCATTTCTCTAGACCATCAAACTCCCCATTCCTCCTTTTGCAAAAGGAAAAGGCACAGTAGAGAAAGTGTGCTGGCCAAATTCCTATGACGTGGCATTTTCTGCACCCCTATTTTCCAAGCAATGCCAATGGGGATTCCTTTGCACTGTCTATCCTAGGGATACCAAAAGCACTGGTATCCTAGGGATACCAGCTGTTGGCAGATGACTGAACATGGGAAGTGGTTTCTATCCTTCACAACTGGTTTAACTGATGGTGAAAGCAGCTGAGTGAGCTCTTGAAGGTTGGCAAGGCCATAAATGAGGCAGGAGCAGTTCCCAGCAGCCACAGTTCCCCTCCCATGTTTGAAAGAAGACAAGCTTCAACAATTGGAACACATATAGAGGGGGATATACCAGGAGATAAAGGGTTTTGCACGTATCTACACAATCACATGTCTGACCTGTAAAATGAGAACAAAGTAGTCGACGGGCTTGTTTCGCTGGTAGAGGTAGTGTTCTGGGGCTTTCTTGTTCTTCTCGTCGTATTTCAGCTCCTGGATGACGTTTGGATGTTTTAGCAGCCTGAGAAGGATCTTCTCTGACATCTGGGATGGACCAAATGCTTCTACTTCTATAACACAAGATAGAACTTGGCATTACACCTCATATGCCTGGCAAGAACTTAGCAATACTCGTTAATAAGCATTTGCCTATAAAAGACACACAGATGCAGAGAGATCCATTTTGGAATTGCAGGTTTCCTGTCTTTTGAGACTGTTAGATTTGTAAAGGGGGGGAAAAAAAACACAATAACACCCCAACTTCCATGACTGAAGTATTTTTCAAAATAACCAAAAATCATGTCTTCATCTGAAAGGGAAAAGAAAAAGACAGTCTTGCCCTCTTGAGGGTTCTGAGTCACAGAGTTGTATAAATGGAAGAGCTTTACAGCTGGGGCACAGAGAACCTTTGAATTAGTTTTCTCCTTTCCTAAAACCTATTGAAGTCACTGCATTTATTGCACTTAAATAAAATAAAAAAATAATTAATTAATTACTTTTTGGGGCCTAGAAAGTTGCTCTAGAGAGATGCTCTACACAAATCAGACACAACTGGGGCTGCCATGGTTCATATGGAAAGAGTTACTCTAAGTGAGAGAAAGTACAGGTCAGTTCAAACCATGTGGGATTAATGCCTGACACACAGAACATAATCCCTATCCACTTGATCTTCAGTGTTTCCAACAGGAGCTGTTTGAAGCAGAAAAACTCATCCTTGTGTGGGAGAAGTAAGCCAGGGACGACGAGAATTATACATGCAAATTGATAAGCTTTCCCAACACCTCATTTCAGAACAGGACCATTAACAACCCATCATCTGCTAAAGATACTATTCTCAGTTTAGAACAGAGAAACCAAAACTGTAGCTTTCATTTTTTTTAGCAGTGGCTTCACCAACAGACCTGTATTTAAGCTACACAATACTTTTATCCAAAAAACAAGTAGAGAAGCAGCACTGTAAGACTATTTCTGTTGAGCAGGTGTTTATGGAACTCCATCAAGTCTTGTACACTACATGAACAACGCCTTGCTTGCTGTTAAATCCACATCTTCCTGTTGAACTGCTTCCTTCCATCAAGGACACGCTCATGTGCACATGAGCCGTAGGAGTCCGAGCCTTCTAAGGAATTACTGCCCCTCAGCTGAGATGTGATAACCGATCATGTACATGTTTCTTTCAAGTCACAGAGGCAAAATAAAGCATGGAGACAGACTAGGAGCATCTAGGCAGGCAGTTACTGCATCTTAGAGGAGGGGAAGTACTAACTTCCAAGTGGAGCTGGCAAACTTCAGACAAAACAACTTTATAATTTTCCAACCATGAATTTATGTTGAACATGGCAGTGAAAGATGCCCATCTGAAAGGCCTGCATGTGGGAAGTCTTTATATGTCAAAGAGAGACAGCACAAGCAATAGGAAGGTATTTTTCCACAAGCTCTCCTGTTTAAAGGCCTCATCTCTGAGGTGAAAAGACCAACTTTACGACGAAAGGCAGTATCAGCTGCAAGAAACCATTCAAGGCCCTGGCCTCTCTGCCAGACTGCCCACCCAAGGGCTAAAACATCAAGGTGTTCTGGGATGGAGACAACTGTCCTCTGAAACCTGAAGTCATCAACGGAGGTCACACAAGCCAGACAGAAATCCATTTTAAGAGTACAGTTCAACCACCTGTGCAGTGTGCATTAAATGTGTCGGGAGAGTTTTTCACTTGGAGTCAAAAAGTCTCATGGAACAGGTTTAGACCTTCCTGCAAAAAGTCCAGCATCTCTTTCTGGAGAAGGCGCCAGAGTGCAATTACAGCCAGCTGGCCAGTGGTATCGAGTCCTCTTTGGTTTGTTCCCTGAGCTCTTCCTAATGGGGTGTACTTGCTAGTCGTTAATCTGACGGACTCTAGACATGCAGTGCGGCACTTGGCATTCATCCTTACCTTTCAGACCAATTTAAAGTTACTGGTCCACCCCTGGTATATGTCTCAGAGGGTTCATGCCGACACTGAACACAGGAGAGGAGAGAATTTAAAAAGAAAAACACAACAGTGGCATTATTTGTCACCCCACAATCCAGCCTCCCTTCCCGCCTGCACTGTCCCACCCACCTCACCGGCCTTTGCTGACAAACTGCCTCCGAGGCTCTGGCACGATCAGAGAGAGAGATAACCCGCACTTGCCTGTTGCCAGGAACCGGTGCATTGCCAGGAGCAGCTGCGGTGATATTTTAACCTTCATCTCGCTGTCTGTCTGCTTGAAGGCAGAGAAGTCCTGCTTCCTGTCCCGATGAGCTACTTTCTTTTTCGTCTTGTTATCAGCTGGGGAAGGGAGGGTGGGAGAAGAAAGGAAGGAAGCGATTTCTGTTAGAACGGGGTCCAACATGAGCTGCGCTGGCCAGAGTCAGCCAGGATGGCCACGTGGAGCACAAGGTGCAGGCAGACCCCTCTGCAAAGCCCACCTCATCAGCACGCAGCCCAAACCACAAACAACCAGGAGTTGTGTGGTCATGGGCCCCTGTCCTGCACAGCCAGGCACCCCAGCCTCTGTCACTTCTCTGTCACCTCCGTCAGGGGGAAATCTCTGCTTGCCAACACCTGACTGCAGAGCAGCTCTGCATGTCACACTTCAGGTGGGGAGAAGTCCTGCTCAGTGTTACTAAACATCAAAAGGTGTTGTTTTACAAGCATAGCTGTGATAGCTGTTTTTTACACATACATTCCTTAGAAAATTCCCAGCACGCACACAGAGGAAATAGACAATAACATTTCTTTTGCTGTGCCATTGGCTTCATTGACTCTCCACAGCTGTGGCAAAATCTGCATGCCTTTCATTGAAGTATTCCCAGTGTCTGGTATAAGCAGTTTCTTTTGTCCTGTCCGAACTCCAGCAAAAGCTGGCAAGGTGTACAGCCTGGAGGTGGGAATCTCTGGCCACTTTACAGGCACTGAAGCCACAATAAAGTACAGAATAGCTTCAGAAATTCAGATATGGTTATTTGCCTGCTAGTGATTCTGGACTCCTGTCCTCTATTCAGCTAAAAACTTGCCACTTGGTTCGTCTGTGTCTTAAAACAGGCTCTGTGAGGAATCCCCATTTGTGAAAGACAGCATGAAAGAGACACAAACAACCCAGGAATTACCATCCACCCGCTGAACTTATCTCCCAAAATGTTTAGGAAACCAGGTAAGTGGACAGCTACGGGTATGCTGGGTATACAGTATACATCAGTTCCAGGGAGAAGAGGTCTCTGCTCAGGTGGCAGGGTGCTGTCCCTCTCTGGTGACACCATGTGTAGGGTGGCAGTGGCTATATATAAGCAGCAGAATGCTGTCAGACAGCTCTGAGCTCCACAGAGAGCAGGAAACCCAAGGGTTGAGACAATTCCTGTGAGCCCCTCAGAGATGAGACACGGCTCAGGTTCTAAGGCCTTTGAGGGGGAAAATCCTAACAATACTGCAGCTACTTGTCTATCAGCCCCTTAGTCAATTGGTGTAAAATGACTGGAGTTCTGAGGGGCCACAGGCAGCTCTGGCACATCAATTCATGGCAGAGGATTTGGGCAAGTACACCAAGAGGTGTAGGTGAAGCTGACACTGTGAAACTGCTCATACTCCCATCTGCTTTTTCAGATTTTGGGTTACAAATGCAAAGGCAATTAAAGTGATGCACTGCAGCAAGGAAGCCACTGAGATCTGGAGCCCTTTACAAGTCCAAATACATGCTACAGACTACATAAGGCTCAGAGTGGCTGAGTTTGAGGCTTGGAAATGCACAATACTGGTAATTTACAAGCTTCTAGATTTTCCCAAGCCACCCAGTCTTTTAGACATGAGTACATCTAGATCCTCAGCTTCCTAGGAACATGCCTCCAATACAGACTCAACAGCAATACTGTACTGACAGTAATTTACCTACTTGAGATATCTCGAGCATATTCTGTGAGCAGTGCAAATCCGAAAGTTTGAGATACTTGTTCCCAGGCACGTGGAGAAGAACAGTGATGACCCCATGCCCTTTTTCTTCTTTGAAACCAGAAGCCTCTTACCCTAGTAGTACTTTACCCAAGACTTGGACTACATCAGGGACTTCAGTTTCTCTTCCAAAAGCAGGAATAGAAACCACTGAAGGGAGTGGCTACACACTAAAAACAATCCCTGCCTTAGGAATATAGTTTGAGACAGACCTTATCTGTACTTGCAGTTAAAGAAAAGATGGATACCAAAGCAATGGAAAATTAAGAGGAGAAAAGTCCCCTAGAAGCTCTCCCTAGGTCCTACCTCTTGTAAGAGAAAAGAAGAATAGAAACTGCTTTTTCCGAAAAGCTCAGAGAATGTTATTTTTAAAGCACTGTATCTGAGGTGTTTTCTCACAAGGAGCTCCATCACTGCTCTCTTCAGGGAGGCAAAAATCACAAGTACAAGCGTTGGCCCTGGGACAGGGAAACATCTCTGTGCTTTTCCTTTGAAAGAGCTGTAACGCTGCAGGCTTCACTCTGCACTGCTGGTACCTGAAAACAAGACCAGCATCACATAATGGGAAGATGCCTTAATCTTTCTGTCCATATCAACCACCAAGGTAAGAGACCCAGGCTCTTACTCAAATGATGGGCAATTTCAATTCTTCCTACATTTTTCCTTGGCAGCTTATTCAGAAATCTTCCCTCAAGAAAAATGTTACATGGTTATAGCAGAGCCACATGGCTTAAAGCCATTATCTTGGCTTATTTTTGCAAGGGATAGTCTTAAATTGTTCTTTGCTATCCAAACAACTTTTGAGCTTCTTGCAAGACTCAAGAACCAAGGACTGGATTGTGACAGATGTAACTGAATCAGAACCAGGTATTTCCTGTCTGTCCTTTCTCTGGTAAGTGAGATGGAGAGACAGGCACTGAAGTTATCTTGGCCTGCTGAAGAGATCTCTGTGTACTGAGTGCTGGGATGCTGTTTGGTTCTACAACATGAACAATGGGATGCATAAAGGAATACTCTCACTACAACTTCTGGTGAGATATCAACAAATATAGCAAACATCTTCAGTAGGTTCTGGGAATATTTAGACTTCTCCTTCAAATCAAAGGCAACAAGCCTGACCATGAGCTCTGGGCTGAGGCAGAAAACTCAAGAGGATGAGTGGTCAAAACACAGTTAAGGTTGTGATGTCTCTTGTAATAATCCTGAACTTTGATGCTTGATGCATAACATGATGAATTATTGAATGAATTTCCTTGAAGGAGCCAGCTTGGACTGGAGACAGCTACAGAACAGGCAGTTCAAACCTCAGAACACCCATTCAGTTGGAGGGGCAGGCAGGCTGACGGGCACTGCAAATGCACGCAGGCAAATGCTGGGGAAAGTCCTTGTTCTCCTGCTATGCTTTTTGTCTTTAGCACAGAGGAGACATCTGCAGTGAGCTCCAGACAAGAAAAAGAGATGATGAAACTCATCTTCAAGCAGAAAGAGCTAAATAAGACAGACCACAAGTCAAACCTGCCCAATAGGATGAACAAGCAGTCTGTGCAGTCTGACACAGAACATACAGCTTTCTCTCTTGGGCCTCTGAGAAAGTTGAGGAATGCTCTCCCACCATGGCTAGAGCCACGGCAGCACAGGACAGATTCCTGTAGTGTGCCAAACATGAAAAAACACTCCAACTTTCCAGTACTAAGAGCCAAACACACTGGCAGCTCTTCACCATGACACTGGAAATGTGTCCTGTGTCATGACAGAAACCTCTTCTCTCCATCCCTTCAGCATCCCCAATACAAAGTCTCATCCTCAGAAGTACTCCGTCTAACCAGATGCTGATGGGTCAGACATATTTAATAATTTTTCTTGCTCCCATCTTGTCCTTGCTCCCAACATCTCTGCAAGCCACAGCAGAATAGAGCTGTATGAAAAAATACCACACATTTATTTGGCACCCTCCAAAAATTCAGCTGCAGAGTCCAGCAGTGAGAGCAGATTTCAGTAAAAACTGTAAATATGCTATTGCTTCCACCTTAACACAGTTCAAATGGTTTTTCATGGAAACAACAGAAAGGCACAGCTCCAACACCAAGGTCAGCCATTTCATCGAATTTCAAGTTTCCATCAAAGCAAAACAAAACATTTTAAAAACTCCAGAACAAAGTGTAACACTGCTGCCAGATTTTTTCAAAAGGTCTTTTTTTAAGTAAACACCTAGTACAGAGCAAATCAGTCCATGGGTTTCAAGCTGACTTGTTCTGAGCTGAGCAAGCCAGACTGGTCTAATAGTGAACAGAATCAGAGGTGGGTTTACTAACAGTGACACTCTGATATCAACACCAAAAATAACCTGCCTTGGCATATCATGGACAATAAAGTACCTTCAATAAACCCATGTTCTCATGCATGTTCTCATCACCAAACCAACTGGAGGTTGGCTGCCAAAACCTCTCACACTTCCTGTGATCCTCACAGCTTCTTGGGATTTCTGCTCTCTCCCTTACTGCAACAGTATCCTTCAGTCTAAACAGTGGAATGATCTCCAGTGCTTCATAAAGAAATTGGAAGTTCTCCTTCATGGTACTTATCAGGAGTCACCCCCTAAAATTTCCTGCATCCTCCAAGAACACTAGGAAGTTTCCTTCCTGTTCTGAACCAGGAATTTTCAATAGCAAAAAACTATCCCAGTTTCAAGTGAACTCAATGTTCACCAGCTCTATTTTCTTAATATAGGAGGCCTTCAGGTAGTAAAATTAAAATTAAATTCTCATTTCCTTGCCCTGTAACACCCTAGTAATGGGCAAGGCTTTTTTTTTTTTTTTTNGTCCTGAAGAAGAACAAAGCATGATCTATGTGTTTTCTCTTAACAAACAAGGGGGGGGGGAAATAATTGAAAGCATATGCAATGTCTTCACTCATAGACACATGGAAATATCTCAAAGGTAGACAAAGATAGGATCTTTTTGGAGTATAAAGGAAGTTTGAATTCAGCTTGCAAAAGCATTATGTTGTAACTGATTAGCCCAACAATTAATTTGTGAGGGTTTGAAAAGAAATCAATACTAACTGGACTTCTGTGATTTACATAGTAATTAGACTGTTCAGCACATGGTGAAACACAACTGTGATTTACATGAACATTTGGGTACATAAACACTGGTAAAATACTGACCAGGTACAGAAAGCATTTCAGGCAAAAACAAGTAAGTCTATCCCACAGTATAAAGTGCTCATTGGGCACTTGGCTTGGAGGGAGGATAGAAGATGCTTGCGTTGGCCTGAAAGAGATGCTGTAGAAACATTCCGATCCCTTCCGTGAGGAAAGAGAAAGAAAGCAAAGGACAGCTGAACAGTGTTAAAGATACTTAAAATTATTATTTCTACTAGAATAGAATCTGGAGACATCTTTGTGCTGCACGCAAACATAGAGTGAAAAATAGCATCTGCCAGCAAGTGATCAAACTGCAGATAAGACAGATGAAGAATGACTGAAAGGAAGTCCTGTCTGCACAGGCAGGATTGTGCAGATGGGAGAAGCAGACACTGTGGGTAACTGGCCAAGCTTTAATCTGGGAAAAAAAGGGTCCAGATCTCTCAAGTCCCAGGTAATGGTTGACCTGCAGCATCATCTCCCTCAACATACATTAACACAAAGAAGGAAGGAGTTGTGCTGAGTGATAAAAAGATAAAAAGAGAAGGCATTTAGGACAGGCCGGTTTTCAGCTCTGAGGAAGACTTTCCATTCTCAAGATTTCTCAACGAGTGACAGATATTCTAAAGAGACTCCATTCCTCTTCCTTGAGGCATGGTATTTGCCTCACTCTTGTGCTGAAGCATGGTAGTACATGGATTACAGGCCCTTGAGGCAGAAGGACAAGAGGGCAAGATGTGGGAGAGCATGAGCACTGCAACAGAAAGGTTTAATGAGCCACAGTGGTGAAGAGCTGGCAGGAGAGAGCAGATTGTGGCAGATGTAAGCCTTCCTGGCAAAAAGGTCAAATAAAGAAACTTGTCCTGGTTCTGAATTAATACAGCATAAAGAAGAGAGGTTCCCATGCTGAAAAAAAAAATCACTTTGATCATTTGAGGGATCTGCACATCATTTTGTTAAGGAAACTTCCTCAACAATTTGACTACTAAAATTTTAAATCAGCAACGTAACATCTCTCAAAACACAGCTATAAATACAATTGCTGCTGGATGGAGTCTTTCTTCTCATCTATAAACAAATTGCAAATATTTCTACTCACTGTATAGATCTGTTTCATCCAGAATTTCAGACTTGATGATCTCTTCAATCACATCTTCTAAAGTGACAATTCCCAGGACTTCATAAAAAGGATCCCCTTCTCCTTCATTGTTTACTCTTTGCACTATAGCCAGGTGAGACTTGCCTGCAAGGAGACAAATCAGCAATTTAGACATTTTAGAAATTCCTGAAAGATCAGAAATTATAGCAGAACTAGAGACACGCAGGTATAAATAAAAAGACAAAAAGGCTGGTGTCAGACTTTATGAAAAAAGGGGTAATGTTTAACAGATACTTAAAATCATAATCTGGTTTCTGAGATACACATTCCTGCCTCACATAAATCCACCTAATGCACTAAAAGAGAACTAAAGAGATCAGTGGCCTTGTTCTAATGTCTTTCCCAGCAGAACTGTCAACACCCTGGCATTGAATTCATTATATTATCTTGTTGTTCTGCTTCTTGTCTCATGAACTGGCAGAGGAAGGCCAGGCTGGAGCCCTCCTTTGCACTGAGATCCCATGGATGTTTTCCTCAAGCCTGAAAAAAACCAGCAACATGACCAAACCACAGAAGCACAGGAACAGGGTAGAGCTGGGGAGAAGTCAGCTTCATCCATCAGCTCCTCTTTTTCCCCTCCCTTCCTCAAAAATAATTTATTTATATATTCTCCATAGGGGGGGATGACACCTTCTTTAGGAATTAATTAATTAAAATATTCAAAGCAACTGTCTGATCAACAAAAAGAAAAGCTAAGATGAGATTTAGCAGTAGTTCTAAAGATCCCTGAGTTGTGCATCACTCACAGCGAATTCCTAAAGTCCCTTCTGCCACAGGAATAATGATGGTAAGAATATCATCATCATGACCCTTCAAACTGGTCTTGACACCTTTGGTTGCCAGTTTCTCCAGCTGCCATTGGCAGCCAGTCCTTTGTAAAGCTGCATAAATAATAACATTCATTCAAAGGGTCCACCAAAAGCAAGTGGTATTTTGCAGTACAAATACACAGACATCAATACACTTTCTGAACTATCAGGGGTAAGAAACAGTGTCTCACACTCTTCTTTGCTGGTCTCAAAAATGATACTTAACCCCAACTGTGGAAGACAACCAAAATAGCTCAACTTTGCTTAGACCCCTTTATAGGCAATAATGTCTGCCTGGTTTAAGATTCAGATTATTAGACTAACAAGCATTTAAACTATTCCAGCCTGGACTTACTCATGCTTAAAGAATGAAAATATTCCGAACAAATTAGACGAGGGAGGAAAACTTATCAACTACTGATATAAACATTGCATCAGGTCAAGTCAATTCACTTTGGTAAGTTTTTCACATCTGCTTTCCCAGGGACCCAACATAAGCAGTTAAAAACAAATTCTTGGTGAATGCTGTCTGTCGAAAGTTAAATTCTTTTGCTATTCCCAGCTTGTGATCATTTAAAAGGAATTTTCCAAAGCAGGGTCTAATATTAGACTCAAAATGAAGTTTCCATTCCACTTAGGCGATATTCTCACCAAAGTAACTGCTGCATAATCTGATTGTCTTGGAGCTACTCGTTTAGATGCAGATGGACATACTTTAAATACCAACTACACAGCACTGCTGAGTCTTATCTTGAGGAGACCTTATTCTACAGTGAATTAATAGAAAGATGATTTGTGATTTTTAAAGTATCAACATTCATATTGTACTGAAAGTCTTTCACTGTGCCAGGTTTTACGGGTTTTATTTCTCTGCATTCCTTGCAAGACTTCCAGCTCTTTCTACTGCTCAATGAACAGCATTAAAGTGACTTCATAAAAGCATGAAAGATTTAAGTACTATTATTACTGCCATTCCCTTGTAATATATTACTCCAATTATATCCTTTCAACAGAACAACATTTAATAAGAACTGCAGCACAAAAAAAAAAAAGAAATTACACAGACAAAACAAATATTCTGATTTATTTCCCAGTGCCTGCTCAGATATTAGTATATTTGCTTTCAAGTGAAGAAACACAGCTCGTTCAAGAACCATTTCTATCACAGACCAGAGCAGCTCATTAGCACATGCTTATTCAGCTGCTAATTGCTCAGGCTATCTGTTCTCACATATTAGTAAGTGGTAAGATCTGTTCAAGTGGATTAAATTAAAAAAACCAAAACAAACCAGCCAGACAAAAACGCCGAAAGACAATGCTATCAATTCTGTGTTTCAGCTTTGATCAAAATCATCAAATTCCAGCCTTTTCCTCCTCTTCTGCACTGCCTATGATAATGCTGAACGAGGTGATGAAATTTTAGATTTTGAAAATAACAGTCTTTCTAACAATGGAGTCCTGAACACATCTACAAGCAATTACAGATTTATGAAAATGGGAATGGGGAAGGACCTGAGGGGCTAGAATAAAATGGGAAGTTGTGCACAAGTTTCATCCACAAAACCAGTTGCGTGCCCTTTCCACCAGAGTGGCCCCCACCAAGAATTCAGGATCACATACATATTATGTATGAAACATATTATGTTCTGTTTGTTTAAACAGCTGCAGGACTCTGATTGGAGCAAAAGCACCTAATGTGAGATGAGTGACCAAAATCTGTACCAGCTGCTGCTCTCTTAAGCAAAGTGAGCTGATAAGAAAGGGGTTAGGGAGAGGTATCAGGCATTTTGCACTTTCTACAATGAAAAAGAAGGCTAGAAACACTTTTTTCTGGCCCTGCCATAATCTCTGATTTTTAGGGTTTTTTACTAATCACCAAAGTATCACGACTATTGAAACTTGTCATCCTCACTGGATTTTGGGGGGTAGCATCAATATTCAGTTCTACCTTCATTTTTAAAACTACATGTTACAGAGAATTTATCTGCTGAGAAGATATAAATTATGCACACACACAGTGACACTAACCTTTCTTCCCTCCTGACAGTCAAGTTTTCCTGTTCCAGACTTTCATCAACCCAACACTTTCCTGGGGTCAGATGAATTTAAGCCAATCTAATAAGCTTCCCCTAAAAGGCTGCCTTTTGCTCCCAAGTCTTCTCCTTCCTTTCCACTGGCTCCAATGCTCATGAAGTTATTTGATGAGACAGACCAGATCCGAAAATTAAATTTCTTGGGTTTTTGCAAGATAATTTTGACCCAGATCCAATAATTTGCAGGAAATCACCAGACAGTGGAACACACATCAGAGGTGGTGACGGAGATGTTATGAAGATGCATTCCCAGACTGGCTGCCCTCTCACCACAGACGACTGCAAAATACCCTGCACGTATGGAAGTAATCAACACATAAAAGGCTAAAGGAAAAGCTAGGAGCGCAAAGACCTCTTTATACATAGTAAAAGAGCACAACACAGCATGTGCTCAACTGTAAAAGTGGCCTGTAAGTAAAATAATGACTCCTCTGAGTGTTTCAAATAGAAATTGGCTACAGCTTTATTCAAAGACTATCAGGCCACTGTCAGTTGTGATACTATTTTATTCAACTGAAAAAGAGTGGTTTCAGCTTGTATTTTCCACTGCTAAGGACACAGAATACATATCCAGTGAGGAGCTGAATAAAGTAAAGATCCAGCAGGTAAGAAAACCTGGACTGCATGCAATATTCCTAGGGCTTTGATAGCAGAACACAAGTTGAAACAGAACAGGTGTATGGGAAGTTCTGTACCTCGCTGATTTTCTGGCCACAGTCTCTAACCACACTTCGTAGATGACATTAATGTTCCTTCAATCACTTGTTTTAAGTGTTGATACAATGAGATTTAGAAATTGGGCAGCTCTGCAAAACGACCAGATCTGACAAAAAAGGCAGAAATGTGTTGTGTGACCCCACAACTTCTCTGCAGGCACAGGCAGGCAGCGTTTGCTTTCTGCCTCAGCTTCCCCCTGTACAGCAGCAGTCAGTGGCACCACCAAGGGCCTGAGTGGAGCTGATACCTGCACACGGCCCGAGGCACCAGCTGTGACAAATGTTCATCTCTGTTACATTCACAGGCAATTAAAGCATCAAGCAGTTTTGGTAAACATAAATCCAGTCTCATCCTATTGCTTAAAACCCTGCCACTCAGCTTAGATTTTGCTCTGTGCAACTTCTGATTTATTTATTAAGCTAATTAAGAAGCATGAAGATGCTTAGT
This sequence comes from Daphoenositta chrysoptera, assembly GCA_013397915.1. Classification (NCBI taxonomy): domain Eukaryota; kingdom Metazoa; phylum Chordata; class Aves; order Passeriformes; genus Daphoenositta; species Daphoenositta chrysoptera. The sequence goes on from VZRO01006754.1 coordinate 134,365, forward strand.
TAAATCCACATGAGTAAGTGAATCTAGAATGAGCTCCTGGGAGTCCACGTGATTTACTGACCACACAGAACAGAACTGGAAGAAGTGCCTGAAATACTCATTCTCTTACAGTACCATGACAATTTCTGGAGAAATCTATCATGGGGGAAAATTCTTCCTTTGATCCTGAGGCATTTTTATGTCTAGAGCAAGGACCTCAAGAATATTGCTATGCAGTTCAAACAAGAGATGAAAACATCTGACCAAGTTCAAGATCTGCTCTGGTCAGTCACAGGATCTTGACTACAATAAGAGTTTTGCCATTTGGGTGGAGCTGTACCCACCCCACTGAAAAAGAAAAATCAGTGTTCAATCAAAGCTATGGTAGACATTTATGAAACAGAAGATTCCTGTTAAGTCAGTTAGTGGTAAAACAAGAAGCAGGCTAGTCCGTTTTTGTTAAAACCAGTAATCTGAGTCTGTTTGCTGTTGGTTAGTGCCCTGGAACATTAAGCCATAGCCTGTTTAATGTGCCTTCAGTGACATGCAGAAAAAACCCAGGCGGTGTTCAGCTGCCCTTGAATTTGCTCACTAACAATGCTTCTGAAAAATCTCCCTGTTTAATCTTATGGGACTGTTTTTGTTTTGACTGATTTGTACAAAGGTAAACACTGTTCTGTCAGTGAGACTCACAGGTTCAACAACACATTATTCAAAACAATCAATTTTAAAACACGTTGCATAATTTATCCATTAAAAATAACTCCCTCTGGAATAGCCCTGGCTTGCAAGCGATTATAAAAAGTGTTTTCCTAAACTTCTTTTCTGCACCACAGTTCAAGGACATGAAATCTCCTTTCTATTAGCAGAAATTTGCAGTCATGCTGTTTGCTTTTTCACTTTGATTATTTTCAATGGAACAATCAGACTGCTACTTTCTCCAAACACACACACACAAACTGGTGCACGCTGTCTTCGGGTTCATAACACAACACCATTCACAGAATCAAGTGAAACCCAAAACTTCTGCAAAAACATAATCTAAGTTTAGGCTAGGCTTTTTAGATCCTGCTTTTTAACAATTTTTAATATGTATTTGGGAAGGGAACCTGATAACTAACATTCATTTAATATAGCCCACATGAAAATCATCCAGACTCTCAAAGGAAATGAGTGAAAGTATCAGCACAACCACTGGGAATACAGTGATTCTCCTTTAAACCAGAGTGCTCAGTCTCGTACAAACATTAACTAGAAACCACAGCAGCCTTCACAGGAAAATAAAAAAGTAGCACTTTAAATAGACTCTTTGTGTTAAAGTCCATTTAGTGGGAGGACACCAAAAAAAGCAAAAATCAGGGAGAGTTTCAGAATGACTTCCTGACAGTGAATTGTATTTGTAAGGAATACTTTCCCAAGGGAAACGACAGAAGCTCAGTTACTTGCAACTTTGAAAACTCGACTGGACAAAGACCCTAGAAAGAACTCAATAATTCTCCAGTGCCCCGTGGCAGATGGAAGAGAAGCGATGAGCTAACATTTTCCATCTCCACCAGCTTTCAGTCGGTGTAGGCGCTCCAACTCAACTGCTGCTGCCTTCCACTCAATCCCTTCTGGTAGGACCTTGGTGAGACACACACTGACAAACTTAATTTGCTTTGCTGCTGCTTCTAAACGTAAGAGGACAGCTCTAGAAAACTGCAGCTTTACCTTAAACTGAACTGAACCTGGAAACCAACTCAGGTCAGAAGCTGGGAAGTCTCCATAGGTACATAAGTAAAAGAAATTAGCTGGGAACCAGAAATAATTCGAGTGTAAGGAAAAAAGGTAATTTCAACTCAGAGCTCTGCTATCCAATCTAACGGAAAGATCAGATGTGAGAATATTTAGGGAAAACTATTACCAGGTGGAGGCAGGCATCAAGAATGAAAATGAAGAGTGGAGAGAAAAAGTTTCAGAAAGTCCTTGAACATTACTAATGACTGCCTTGCTATGAACAGCATGGCAATGCTTCCCAGTCAGGCAGTGCTTTTGCAGTAGGGAATTTGTGCTGAATATGGCTGGGGTTGACAATAACCAGGGTCCATGAGGGTGTAAAATGCACACCACTAGCTGGGCTGCTCTCAGTGTTGGCCAGAACTCTGACTTCAGCCTAGTAAATGAACAAACACAAACTACTTCCCAGAACTGGAAGTTTCTGTCTTAGAGATGTATCCACTGGATTTGAAGTAGGAGAAGAAGAGAAGGAAAACCTAACACTTGAAAAAGAAACCTCCCCCAAAAACCAAGTGTTTTGGACACCTGTCTGAGGCTCTAACCTGAGTACAGAGTTGTGACACCAGGACACTGGTGGCTTGAGATGAGAAACAGGGTTTGTTTAAAAACAAAATTAAGGAACCACTTCAGAAATGTGCAAGCTGAAGTTGAGAGAAGAATAGGCAACAAGAAGAGAAAATACTGAATCTGGAGAGAGACCTAGGGCTATTTGGGCTGAAACAGAACAAAAAAGTTCAGATAAAATTTAAGGCAAGCAAACAGAATATTGAAGTCATTCTTGCTCACGGTTCAAGTCTTCCACACCAGATTGAAAAGATACTGAAGTGTGACTTATGCTGATTTCCCCTGTGCCCCCACTTCCCAAGGCAAGTAATGACCTTTTGGAAAGAAGTGTAAGAAATGCATCTCCTTACTGACTCGCACCTCCACAGCATGATCAACAAGGAATTTTTTTTTAGTGTTCAAGGACCCTAAAAAGGAGCCATACTAATTTTATTACTTCCCTGTTTGTTCAAGATTGTCCCACTGATTTCAGCATTCCTTCAGGGATGCAGAGCAGGCACCGGCCGGCAGAAGAGCCGCCAGCAGAGGGAGCGCAAAACCTTGGGTTTGCTGAGCTCCACGCTCCAGGTCCTCCCCAGACCTCAGTCCAGCAGATGGAGAGAAGAGGTCCTGGATTCTGGCATCGGTGGGGCCTGGCTGCTGGCCGGATGCTGAATCCTTTGAGAGATGTGTCCTCCAGCCTGGGTTCCACAGCAATGAACCCTGTCTGCCATGGCCTGTTCAGCATCTCCTCCTGCAGCTTTGCATTGCTGCTATGACTTGTCCCACCCCAACTTCCTCTGCCTTCCCTCCCCGAGGGGGGACAATTTCTTGAGCCCTTTATAAGGGCTCAGGAGAGCAACTGTCACCTCCTTAGTCTCCTCCAGTCCAACAGGCTGCTACCACAAACCAACAGTTAATCCACTAAATGAAAACAAGAACATCAAGAGATGTACCTTTATGAGCAACAGAAATAGAAGTCAATCCAAAACAACAATGAACTCAGATGACTTTGATGTTCAGGTAACCAAAACACAACACCAACAGAAACAACAGGCTTGTTCTGTATCACTGCTGCCAAAAATCCTACTGATCTAATCCATCCTCTAATCCTGCCTCCCTCAATTCCTAGAACAGACTGAGTTTAATTCAGGGAGCTTCTAGATTTTGGCATCTACACCATGGGATTTTAAATCCGACAAAGGTAAAGTACTAGAAGGCGCAACAGAAACATGTTTGTACATTAGGAGGAGGTTAGCTGAGGCCAGCACGCTTACATAAGGACCTAAACTGTGCTGAGAGCAAAGAGCATGAGCTGAAAAGGAAGAGCAGCATCTTGGGACTGTGGGTCGTGAAAGGGATCGGGGGCTGGATATACTCTCTTGTGTTTTTTATTATCATCAGCTCCTATAGTTTACTTTTAGCTCACTATTTAGGACATAAATTTAAAAGAGTTCTTGTGTTACTAGCATCTTAGATCATTAATATTCTATTTTAATGACTTGTTTTACTTCAGGCCATTTATATCACATGCAGTTTGCAATTCCAGCAGCTCCAAACCCCGGCTGGTCGATGGCGCCATCAGATTTTTCAAGCTCAGTGCAAGGCTTTCACATTTATATTGTGGCAGAAGCCAGGGGAAGATTAACGATAAGCTACCCTGTTACATTTCTAAATTGGTGACAGCACCTTGATCCAGGAGGGTCTGTACAAGCCCAGGAGCACTCAGGTGTGTGCACTGCCACGGCGCCCGAAGCTGTGGGATAAACACACCCCAAACACCACCAGAGCCACTGACCTTGACTTTGCACGAGCGCAGGGTCGGGGCCACGTGAGCTCTGACACTGCACATTTGTTTCTCCAGAACGCAACACGGGCACAGGGATTCAGCACTGCCATCACAGAGCAACTCCGGATCCACAGCCGAACACCAACACTGCAGCACCCGAAGGCACAGGGAGCACAGCCACCTTCTCCCACTGGCTTTTAGGTTGGGTCAGGTCCCGTGAGGGGCAGCGCTGCAGCAAGAGCTGCCACAGAACTGTGCTTCACACTGTCAGCAAATTCAAGGGGAAGGGGAATATCCTTGGGCTGGAGAGCGACTCTTAAAAACTAAAGGTATGGCACACCTAAATGTAGGAAAGTGCCAAGACACACCCAAAGCTACAGAACCGAGAACTTCACGGGAGTGACCAATTTAAACTTTCTTAGGTCCCATTTTCACTTTGCTTCGGTGCAATTTTAGCTAGTGACACAGACCACAGCTTGATCCCAGATCCACACATCTTCATTGAGAACGTGTACAGAGCAATGTACAGAGTTATGGTTATGAGGGGGGAAAGTAATTTAAACCACTCAAAGACATACTGGAACTGTCTGACACAAAAGCAGAAGGACACAAGAGCACCTGTGATTTCAGAACTGAGCATCAGAGATATCTTAATGTCTGCAAACTGCAGGTTTTTAGCAAAATATTAATACAGTAATACATAGAGAGGGAGAGAAATCCCTAATTTTTCATTTTGCTAAGGATTTAAGTAGATCTTGTGTTACATTTAAAGCCTATCATGCAAAGAAGCCAAAAGAATTGGTTCAGATGCTGACTCATCATGCCCAGGAAAAGGAAAGATTACAGAAAATTGCCTTGTTTGAAAGAATGACAATTCTGATGGTATATTTGAATGCATTCTTACTCTTCTCCAAGAACAAACGTAAATTGGCTGGCTTTGTTCCTAGGAGTTATCAATTACTCATAAATGTAAGATTTTGAAGTGAATTAGTAATACAACATCATCTTTTCAACTACACACGGCAAGATTAATTTTCGGAAAAATGGCACTACTGGGTCATATTTTAGAAATGGGAACTTCAAAGATCAATCTCCGTGGTAATCATGCTATTAATATTTTTAATTACTGACTTGATACAAAAACTTCTTAAAGTTTCCATTTGTGAACAACTATCTAATTAGTGGTTTTTTGGGCCACCCTGCATAGCCCTCTGGTAGGCTGAGTTTGTCCAGAGCTCTTGAAGGAGGAAGAAAACCTCTCAGATAAGACAGCAAAGCCTTGCTCCATCAGCAACAGCCACTGGAGAGAACTGGAGATAAGGTGAAGTGAGAACCTTGCCCCTGAGCAAGAAGACAGTGGAGATAAATGAAGAGGAGAAAAAGCAGTCTTAAGAGATTGAATTTGTGAACTTGCCACTTGCTAGTTTTCCATCTGCTGGGTATTGATGACAGGGGATGACATGTGACTCACACCTACATTACAGTATTATTCAAATTCTCTCTGTCAAATATTTACATGAAGTGAAGAGCTGCAATATTTTAGTGATGTAACAAGAATTCTGTGAGAATGGTATTTCTCCATGATGCTTAGCTCAGGGAGGATGTAGTAGAGACAGCCCTGTTTTCTTTATTATTCTGCAGAAGTCTTTATCATTATTTTAACCCCATCCAAAATGAATCTGAATGTATTTGCTCAGAAATAACCTAAATACTGGCTTTAATATCCCTGACTTTTGAGACTGTTTATTTTGACAATTTTACTCCAGAACAAGCTTTGTGGCATAGCTTCTCATAGGGAATGGGGCGATTTATCTAAGCAGAATGCTTTTTCATTCAGTCTCCTCTGGCAAGGGACAGAACTCTATTGTCTTTTTAAGGCTGTTCACCTTTGTTTGTAAATGTGCGTATTAGAGCATCTCTATGATTTTGTCTAAGCCTAATACTTAGACAGAGCTATCTAAGCTCTTACACTGTTATACTACCACCATGTAATAGCATTGCATCCAGGTATCTCAGGACAGCAAGGGCTCACAAGTGTCTGTGTGAATCCTCTGGCACACACAGCTTCGATCATTCACATGATGTACTCAACAACTCCTGCAACACTCACAGGAGTTACAGTGAAGCACAATTCCACTAGCTGTGGAGGCAACCTCAATTACCATGGTTGAACCCACTGGCACAGGGCAGTTCAGCTTCCCTTGTACAGGCAGAGGGTGAATTAAAACTCATGCAATCCGTACAGCTTTGCCCATAAAACTGTATCCACACTAAGAATGCAATACCAGCATCCCTTCATCCCTAAACCACTCTGACCATGGAAATGGCCTCAGAGAAACAGTGTCCTATTGCTGTGACTTCGGCCTTGCATTTGTTTATTTTTAGCCAGGATTAGGCTGAATTCTTCTACATCCCCATAAACACTGAAGTAAAACAGCTCGAACTTCTGCTAGAAGAGACAGGGACAACTAGGTCACGCAACATACACAATACACATGTTTCACTGTTATCTTCCGTGACTGCTTGCAAATCCAAACATTCCCTGTACGCCACAGTAGCACAAACCCCAACCAGAAAACCAGTCTACTAGGCTCTGAGGACTTTCAATTAAATCCATAGTATAAACAACAGTATTTATCTAGCATACAATAGCAGAACGGATGTCTGTCGCTGCATGTGGTTCACAGGAGAATATCCCTGGACTGGGCCACGAGAGTTTGGAAAACGAAAGATTCCCAGCCAGACCCTTTCTTGGGGTCTGCAACGCTGCAGTTTCTTCCTGCATCTTCTGTTTGTTCAAGAAAGGTCCCTCCACAAATGCAGCTACAGCCAGGTGATGCTGCCTGCACAGAACAGGTCAGGGCTGAGCTGTCATCTCTACCTCAGAGGGAGCAATAGGAAGTATCTCCTCTCTTACCCACAAACCACGTTTTCATGAAACTTACAGAAACACAGTATCTCTGACTCTTCTAAATCAATTACTTTTAAAGCCATGGAGGACTAAGGCAGGTAAGGAAAAAAATAAACAAAAAACTGATTCAAAATAAACTACACAAAATCCCAACCAAACCAAATTAAAACAACCAGACAAAAAAACTTCCACGAATCCCCCCAAGCAGCCTCCTTTAGAGCAGTAGCAGTGCAGGGCTTATGCCAGCCCCCAAATGACAGAAGACAACAAACTTCAAAATATTGCCATAATTTCCACTTGCAGGAAGAGGTTGTCATTCCTTCACAACAATAAAGAACAAAACCCAAACAAATTTGCTAGAAAGCCAGGAATAAAAGTTATTATATAAACCCCGACTTTATACCATGCCCAATTTAGTTGAAACACATATGAAACAGTTGAAACAGCATTTAGTTGGACCACATATGTCCAAGTAGAACTCAAATACACATTTAGTCTAAATAATATAGGCTATGTATGACCTAGTGCTCTGCATCTCAACGTACAGCAGGTTGATTTGTGAAGGTCCCCGTCCTTCCAGGAGCTGGGAGCCTGGCCACAGTCACTGCATCACTGTCCTTACAAGGGTTAGACAAACAGACCAGTGAGCCCTGGCAAAAGGAAATGCATTTGGAGTTCACAGAGGGGCTATCGTTTGGCTATTTCTGTAGTGCCTGCATCTAAAAAAAGATCCAGTTCACACAAGTAGCTATTTTACCTTACTGTCCCACAAGATCTAAATGCATTTTTTCCGATTACACTTTCCCACCATAAAATACACAACAAAATGTGACACATATTTTTAAATATTCCTATGAAAGGATTTTGCTTATATATAGAAACATGAGTATATATGGAAACATACAAAACTCTGTGTTTATATATAGATGTCTCCTCACTGTATAACTAATATTAGTTCATGGAACTGAAGTCACACACAATAACAACAACAACAAAAAGAATTTAAGTTCCAGGGAGCTTTGCCATAAAGTACACAAAGCAGAAAAAAACCTCTTGGATTTATGATAATCTCTGTATGAAATGCTGAATGGTAAATTCCCTTGAGAACTTCTCTGACACAAGAAATACACAACAAAATAAACAAACGAGGAGACAAGTCCAAGAGGCTCTCACTGAAGAGACATCTAGTTCACTCTTTTCCTTTTTTTTTTCCCCTCCTGCATTCCAACGAAATCTGTCATGAACCACAAGAGAGGCGCAAAGAGGTCTTCTGGGGTCCTCTTCTAAAGCCCATCTCCTGGGGAACAAAAGACCATCAGCTTCACTAAGATAAAGCATTTCAAATGACTACCACAAGTGCTGCCCTTCTGAGAGTGCTCCACACTGTAAGGCCCCCTCTGTATGAAAAAAATGTACTTTGATAGTTACATGAAGGCGACAAAAGTTCTTCAAGACTTATTTACAAAAGTCTGAAAGGTTTGACTTTTACTCTCTAATTATTTCTTCATGGTTTGGTGTCCCAAACACCGCATTTCTTGCATTTAACCAGAAGATGAATGTAAAACTGACTAATCCATTTCAGTGTTTAAGCTGAGGGAAACAAAACAAGCAGAAAATATGAGAGAAATTTTCTAAAGAGATAAAGTCGAAATATTTTTTCCATGCCCCCAGGGGAATTAGTAAAATGGATGAAGAATACCCCAGCTCTCAAACCCATCACATCACATCTGCTCAAGCACTGTCCTAGAGCACTATTATCACAATACTTAGAACAGTCACAGGAGCCTCTTTAAAATAGCCCAACCCCCCTGCTTGGATGCCTTCCTTGACAAGTACAAAATCTTGGTTTTCATGAAAAAAAGAGTTTTCAGCAATAAAGGCCACACACTTTTGTAGAAGTTCCACAACAGTTACCATTAATAAAAAGAACACTTGTATGACCTGAGCAATTAGCAGATCAAGGTTTTTTCTAAATTAAACTAACATAAAGCACTATCCCTGGAGCTTAGTGGAGGGACTCAGGCAATTGCTGTGTATAATAGGAGTGGCAGATGGCTTTCCAGAAATTACAATCTTTCTTTAAATCTTTAAAGGCTGGTGGCATCTCACCTGCTTATTTCCATGGCAACTGGATTCCACCAAGAAGCTGTTGATGCTAAGTTGTCTCCTCTCCTCCCCTGTAACTCCTGTTGCACCAAATAATTGTAAAAGCCAATGGGACCGAGGATGAATAAACTCAATTGTGCAACTGAAACAGTAAAATGTCAAGGTTTTCTTACCAAAACTTTACAGATCTCTGTCCCACTTCACAGCATTATCACCTTCTTGATGGCCGGAAATTAGCAACTATAGAATAGGTTCAGCGATTCAGGGCACAAGGCAAGGGTACCACTCTCTAACCTAGAGCAAGACTAGATCAGTGTGGTGACCACAGAACAAGAATAGTTCTGGATCCTGGGACCAAGAACTGCACATCTACCCAGCTTCATAGGAACGCCAAGTTCTTCTACGACCACAAGTGATCAGGAGCTCAGATCTATTATTCATTGAGATGATGACATGTCTGGCAGAACAACAGCTCTTGGCAGGACAGTAAAATATTTATGCAGTGTAACAACTCAAAGAAAATGACTTGCCAAATTGACTGCAACAATGGTCTTCAAAACCTTTTTCAATGTATGGACTGCTAAAAATGCTCAGTGGGAATGCAGACCCCTGTAATACTGAGCTCTCTACTGACAAAAGTCATATTGTTTTTAAGATACCTTTTATTGAGATGGCTGAAATCTCAATAGACGTAGGCTAAAAAAAATAAATTCACCATACCACATAATTTTCTGGAAAATACGAAGCAATCTTCCTTACAGTATACAATAACCAAGACATAAAAGCCTGAAATCAAATTGTTACAGGTCCCTGCACAATAAAGATATTCTTCCTAGTGACTTTAGCTCGAGGTTACATGACAAACATGGAGACCAATCACCACACAGAGTGGTCAAATGATGGAACTCAGCAGCAGAAGAGCTGCAGGCCAGAGAGAGCACGGAGTGGTGGTCACCAAACAGAGAGCCCCGGGCAGAAAGGGAGAGCAAACACAACCCTGAGAGGGACACTGAGTGCTGGATCCCACAGGGGTGCATTTCTAAGGAAAGCTGAAGCTGAAATTAGGGACTGGCGACAGTGGTTTTGTTAAAGGCAGCATTTAGAGAATTATCAACAGAAACAAATATCACAGAGGGGGAAGAGATGGAAAGGGAGGAACTCTGAGGATTGCAAATCAGATTCATGTTATTTCCACTGTGGGAGCATTTGAATCAGTGCTCAAACCACCATCTCTGCCCCAGCTCATTAGAGTACCTAGCAATTTGCCTGTAGAGTACCTAGCAATTTGCTCCTGTACAGTAATCCACATGGGAGCAATGGCAATGCAAGGAGGAGAGAGGCCAGCATTCCCCAGCCTCACTGAGGACAAGGGAGCAGTCGGTGGAAGGTTCAGGAAGATGATGGCAGGGGGAGTATGACTGCTTCTAGCACTGATGTGTTTCATCACATGCATAATAGTAGATATAAATATCAGCAAGTTGGCCTGGTGGTGTGGCCATTGCAAAATGGCCACTTCCTGCTGGAATCACAGGAGGTGACATCTGAGGGAAGGCTTTGCTAATGCTAGGAAATGTTTTATGAGCAAAAGGAGCAGTGTGTAAGAGCTCGTGGCAGAAAGCACAGCTGAGGTTGATGCTGCTCTCGATGTGCAGGGGTGAGACATTTAAAATGGTACAAGAACAAATGGGAAGCTCTTGGCCACCCTGCATCTCATCTGCAACGACAAGCCCTTGGTTCCCACCCTCTGTCATGTGCCTTAAATTCCTCACTGCATTTGAGGCAGTACCACACTCTACCCTTGCACTTCCCACTTTAACACCTTGCCATGAAACACCCTTTTCAAATGCCCAGACTGAAAACAGTTCCTTCTGCCCTTGCGATGGGTCTGAGCCAACCTCTGATGGCAGAACAGAGGGCATGAGGTACAAATCTTTAATCTAGAACAACCATTGATCTGCAAGCAAATACTACAGCAATTTCTACATGGAATATAGAAGATGTGTTTTTCCAAACACCAGGGCTAGTAAAACTTGATTAGCAGAGGAGGTCTGAGAAAAGATTGTGGTGCTCTTGGAAATAGGTTCAAAAATGGCAAAGGGAAACACAGCAAGAAAGTAGCTTGGGAGAGATTTCACTGATCTGACAGGAGAAAAAGACATCTTAGAGCAGCCTCCTGTTCTAAAAGGAGATAGGGAATATCTTCATTGTTTAGGGATTATGAAATGGTGACTGGAATGTAAATGTGCAAACCTAAGGTAGCAAGAAGAGCATGAATACAAGTGAAATGATCAGAAGTGCTAACAGTGCCATGTGAGTTACTCTGGAGGATGAGCATAGAAAGTACCAAGATGGAAGTTATGCTAGAACAAGAAGGTACAACTGCTGTACCAGTTACTTTCTGAAGCAAATAAGATAAATCAAAACAAGAGGGGGAGTTGTACACAGAAATTGCCCTGGTCATATGAGTGAGCTGCCCATGGGGTTATGCCAAGCTGTTCATGAGAAAGTCTCCTGGACCATGTGAACAATGAAAGCAGCCCTTTTTCCATCCATTGCTCCCAGAGTATTTAAAGATTTGAATTTTCCCATCTCATTTTTGGTTCATCTCTTCCTATAAATAGAGAAGCAGCAGTGCACCCATCTCTTCTTCATCTTTTTTGGTGGTCTAGCATTGCACAGATGCTGGAATGTTTTTCTAGTAAATGATAAGCGATGGGAAACAAGTCAAAGACAAAGGATAAGAGACCTTGAGCTCAGACAAGTAGGAGAGATGGGAGCCTTCTCTTTCCCAAGAGGCAGGTATCTTTTCTCTGGACCAAAAGGTTTTGTTTTGGAAACAAATGTATCTATTTCTGTCACTTCCTTTAGACATTTAGTCTTCATGGGGCTGATAGTAAGACTGACTGCAGTGTCTGAGAATGACAATCTGGCCCCCAAAAGAAAGCATTTCTAATCCAATACGAAACCCAAAGGAAACACACCCCTGCTGCTAGGCACACGTCTCAGTGGACTAACGCTGTGATCTGTGCTGTGCTCCCAGAGCCTTTACTTTAATCCCAAGTCCAATAATCGAGTTAGCGCTTTGTAAGGAGAGCTAAAGCCCCTGGGGTTTCTGCCGAGCGGTCGGACGGTGGAGAGGCTGAGCTGGACACCAGCAGGTGGTCGGCTGCCATGGGAAAACAAGCGTGGTGTGGGCAGCCAGACAGCTGAGCAAGGAGCTACAGGAACGCCTGTGGCTCTACCCTGACCCATAGGAGGTCAAACACACCACTGGATGTTCCCAAGAAAAACAAAAACATGAACGGAATAGGAAGGGCAAGCCACGGTGAAGGAAGAAAACACCAAGACCAGGCGGTCTGGGCTTGGAAGTTGCTTCCTAAGTCAATGAGCCCACTTGGAGAGGCTTTAGCACCACACAAAGGCAGCACAGGTATCTGAAGCTGCAGCCCTGCTGTGCCACAAGAGCGATGAACAGGATGAGCCATCCACGCTAACACAGCAATGTCTCTGATAGATGGGGAAGGAGCTGGGCAGCACGGCAGCGGGGAACGCTAATGAGTTCCAGAAGATCACAGCCTTCCACCCCTGCTTAAAAATAGCGACTGCGGTCAGGGTTTGAGACAGAGAGAGTCCAACCACAGCATTTGCATGCAGATTTTGAAACCACAAGAGGTCAGAGTTAATTGATGGTTGGTCATTCAGAGGTCCTGGGACAACTTAAGAATCGACAACGTGCTGTAAAGTCTTGTTGAAGTTAGGTTCTGTGGTCTCCCATCTGAAAGATGTAACAATATCCCTGAAAACAGCAGTCCTGACCAACACCCTTCCTAGGCCTACCTGCTCAAGACCTTGGGGAAACAAGCAAATTGCCCACTAGCAGAGGAGTCCTTCAGAGTGTGGTGGCAAGAGAGGCAAGAGAGAACAAGCTTTCAAAGTAGGCAGCAGTGGGCAGGTTCTTCGGAGCTGGCAAGGCCACTGACTCTGGGATAGCCTAATCCACTAACAGGTAAATCCCCTCCACAAAACATTCCTTCCTGCCTGAAAAGACTTATTTGGCAACCAAAGCCCCCTGCTTTAGAGTAAGAGCTGGGGAGGAATGTGACCTGTGGCTCCTGATGGGAGAAGGCCCCAGCACACGGAGTACCAGACTGAAAGCTGCCCAAGCCTCAGTGCATGGGGCTCCCCAGTGAACTGTCCCTGCTCCACAAGCAAGATCATTGCTTGGCAGGCAGGACATTGGGCACTGAAATTTGGTGCTTGCTGTGCTCTTTAGATACGTGGACTAGATGACCTTTAAAGGTCCCTTCCAAGCCAAACTATTCTATGATAAGGGACTATCTCTCCGAAGAGTTGGATCTGCAGGAAGAAGGGATTGCATATGGGGGTTTTGACAATCATCATCCCAAGTATAAGGGTTTAGCCTGCTAGTTCTGAGGGGGACAACACAGAAAGGAAATCAATGGCCTAAAACAAAAGGCAAGAGACTTCTGCTTTGGACTATGCTTTAACATATTGCTAGACATTGCTCGCGCATGGAGTCATGGCCCATTCTAGGATTTTCAGGCAAAGAGAGAGAGGGAATTACAAACATGTCACTGCTAGCTGGCCAGCCCTGGGATCCTCCCAGCTCATCAATGCCTCTGTTCAGCTTTTGCTAACCTAGTGCAAGTCCTGTGTAACAGCACCAGGTTAGCAAAGCAAACAAATCAAACTTCACTGACTGAGGAAGACGAACAGATACTCTCTCCTCTATATTAGAGTAGCCAAAATTTGCCACATACACTAAACCCAGACAAAACAGAAAATGTTAGAACATCCCACTTGGGAAGGTAATTTTTATCAGACAGTTTACCCAAAATTATCTAGAAGGACGTTTCTTGTGTTTTAAATTTTCCAACATTTCTCTTTGCAGCTCTCTAGGCAGAGAAGGTTTTGAATGCAGGGATATGATACACTGCACTGTAGCCACACTGATGTCCTTGAATAGAGATGTCTCACTCCCTGCCCAGATACAGATTCACAGCGGTAGAGAGACTGCATGTGTGGCATGTGCCCTGCAGGACTGCATATTCACCACCCCAACTTGCACCAGTGTGGGCATGAACTCACAGGCAGGAGTGCACAGATGCCTCTTGCAAGAAGAGTTGGTCACTCACGGTGGTTTAGTTTACAAGGAGTGATGGAACAGCCCCTTACCAATGCAAATGTGTGGTAAGAGAAGTCACTGGACCTGCTGTGGCTTCTCAAGTGTGCAGAGATAAGCGTTCTTATCAGGCCCAAGTCAGTATAAGATTCAACTGTTTTCCTAAAAGAACTTTCACTCACTCAGTCTCACATCTTATTTGTTAGTAGACACAAAACATTTTTTCCCACCCAACAAATGACATTTCTCAAAGCGTTGGAAAAGAAGCAAAACAAAAGAAGTTTTGGGTTCAGCATCATCTGGGGAAAAAAAAAAATCACCATTTTGACTCACCACTAGAATAGGTATGGAAAAGTACTGGGGTAGCCAGGGTGGGACAGACACAACAACACACAAAAAGGGAATTTGATATTTAAATCATAAAAAATATGTGGAGGACCCAAGAGTGGAAGTACACATACAAATACCACCAACCATCAATATTTCAAATTGATGACTTCTCTTCACACATACCAGAACAGAATGCTATTTTTTATCACTGTTCCTTCAGAGAAGGACATGTGGTAAGCTTGCACTTAACCATTACCAAGAATTTTCTGTATTATATTAGTATCTGGGAGCACCAGACATGTTATCAGGTAGTTAACAATTGCTCTGTTGCATGCAGTAAGATGTGAGTACTTGTTCTCTAACAAGCTGAAAGATCAACTAAGGCTTAAGGACTCTCTGGCTTATGAGTACCTGCAGCTGCCAGAAGTAATTTAGAGCAAGACCTTCTGAGAGAACACCCACACTACTGAGACTAAACCCCTTAGAAATACAGTTCAAACCACCACCACTGATTCTGGCTCAGTTTTTCTGGTAAATTTTCAGGGAGAAATAATCTCCAGTTGGGGCTGTAAGAACACTCAAGAGCTGATGAGAAATCTATCATGGCTCACTTGTCTCTAACAGGATTGTAGATACAGAGCCACAATTTTTCCTCCATGTTTTTAGGAATTTGAGCTGCATATGCATTTCCTCTCCTTATAATCCCTCATTGGAAATGATCAGAACTGCTTGTCACAAGCCTACAACATGGGGGGAAAAAATCAAGACACAGACAAGGTGCAAATTCCACCTCCTAGCAACAAATGTGAACTGAAGAGGGGTGAGAGGAGACAAAGGAAGAGAGGGCTCTACATAAGGGCTTGTAGATCACTTCTTTGTTTTTACTGTCTTCAGTACTCAGGCTGAAAACTGTAGAGCTGCTCATGGTAAAGAACACATCTACAGTGGTAAAAACAGTCACAGTGGATTAAGGAACAGAGACAGAAATTAAACAAAGGAGAGAATTATCAAATGGACAAAACCAGGAGCTCTCTTTGCTAGCTCCACTTCTCTAAATTTAAAACACCCCCAGGTAAACGGAGATAGCAAAGCAAAGCCTCCAGGCTGTGTGAGAGCAACAGCACAGCAGGTCAAACAACACAAATGCTCACACTTTCCCTTTAGTAGAGTTGGAGAGTAACAGATTTAAGCAAGAGTATGTGTGCATGTAAGTTTGCTTTCCAAATCCAATATCCCTTCCGATCCCCTCATAACTTCTCATCAGCAGTGTTCTATTTCTACTATGAAGGGCTCTAGTGCAATTACGCTCAGTTACTGAAAGCCTCTTTACTCTAATCCTCTTCTTAGTCTCAGAAAGCAACAGCATCAACTGATACCTGTGAGCTAAGTCTCCTCCATGGGAAACACTCTAAAGAGTTCATGGCAGAAAAACACAGGATATGCCCATCTACACCAGCTCCCCTGTTCACCTTGCCAGTGCTAAATACCAGATTTCGAACTAAGCCAAAACAAAATTTCAATGCCAAAACTCACAATTTTGGCTTTTTAAAGAATCAAGCTTTGAGCAGAAAACTAATGGGAAATGTCAACTTACACATACTGCTTTGTCCTCTCTTTAAAAAATATTTTAAGCTGTTTTAAAAATGAAGTTATTTGCCATAAGGCTGGTGGGAAGAGGATGCTGAAGAGGGGCCACTGTGCTCTTTGTTACTTTTGGCATGGTTGTTGAAACCAGGCCCTAACATGCATAATTATGGGGTAGACTGAACTCTTCCCTGACGAATTTTCACCACCATGAAGCTAAAGGCAAACTTAAGGAGAAGTATAAACAATTCTGATTCAAGCAATGAAATGAAGAGAGGCAAGCAAAAGTTACAAGCATCTCAGAAGTTCTTTTGAGAGTTATTAGACCTACTGAATGACTGCAGTTTTCCCTTTAATGCAGAGAGCAGTGCAGGTATTCAAGTCCAGCTGTTTAACCCCTGCAATGCATGGTGACCTTTTTATTTTCCATTGCTCTTGCAGTTTTCCAGCAGTCTGAGTTCATTTGGGCTAATTACCTCACCATGGAGCTGCAAATGGAAAATGTTGCCGGTAAGTTGTTCCATTCACAGCCATTTAGTCTTGCCCTGCTGGCGTCAAGGTGCACTACGTTTTTTCCCCGTCTCCATAGGCACTGAGGCTTCAGAGCTGGTTCTGCTCCCAGCGGTCACGCAGCCTCCCAGAAGAAGTCAGTGACCTTCCAGCCAGAGGACTCCACCCCGTCCACATCTGCAGGTGCACCCTCCCTGTGCAGCCTGCCCTGTGCTGACACTCTGGTGAGGGACGCTGAAGCCACGCTCCCTGACCCGCCAGGGAATCTACGCTCCTTGAATTTCACTGTGAAGGAACAGCAGCCCCTCCAGAGCCAAGAGGTCACTGGGTTTCCATCATAAACCTTAAGCTGACACTTTCCTGACCCTCTCTTGCAGAATGTACCAATTTATAAAACATCCCATCAACAAGAAAATTGGTAGGTCTGACTTGGTAATGGAGAAGAAAAACCCCTTTCCCATGCAGATCCCGAGTCAGCTTGAACACTGGCTTTCAAAAAACAGAGTCTGTCTACTCAAATATCTAATTGTGGGTTTGGACCTAACTTTGTGAGATTTGCCATTAAAACAAAGAATCATCAATGCTTTAAACTAGAATTTCTAAGCTGGTTTTTAACTAAGATGGAAAACAAAACAATTCAGCATGGTTTGCATTTCCCCAACTGCTCAATATCAAGATTTCACTAAAATGTAGTTTTGCATTAACAATATTACAGGCACCCTTGCCAGAGCAGTAACTTTTGGGTAATCTTAAGTGTCAAAAGAATATCTAGAAAATTCCTTTTACTTTCCTGGAAGCTGACAGATTTCCTCTTTCTCATGAAGAAACTGAATCAAAGCATAAGCAGACTTCTGTCAACAGAAAGAGCCCTGCATTCCCATCCAAAGAGCTCTCACCCAATGTTTTGTCCCCTCTACCTGGGAAGTGGAGGATTTCACCCAACTGCTTCCTTCAGAACACAACTCTGCACATACTCAAGGTGCAAAACTCCTCCCTTGGAAGCTGTCAGGGACCTTAGGATAGCTGAAATGGAAAAGCAGGGGGTGCAGAGCTATTGACTTCTGCTGGTCCTGCAGAGGTCTGGAAAAACAAACGTTCAACTACCTCACAGGATCTCCTCACAGGAGAAAGTCTTTAAGAGCTCTGGAACGAACTTGTCCAAAGGCACCTCCAGTTCTCCGGGAATGTCAGGCACGAGAACATGTTATTCAGTGATGACAAGATGTGCCAGTTCAGTGTGGGTCCAGGGGACAGAGGGCAGGAATCAAGCAAGAGGGAAGCACTGCCTTCTTCAACACATCAAACACTGGAGAGCCAGGACACCTGAGGTCCAGACAGCACAGCACCCATCCAGGTACTTAACTCCATCCTCAGCATGGGAAATGCCATTTCAGTACTCAGAGCAATTGCATTTAATCAGGCAGGCACACACAGCCTGAAATACCTTGGTTCTGCTGCAGACCACAGAGGCGACTCTGCAGCCTCTTTACAGCTACACAGGGCATCCAAATGAGGATGACAAGTTCCTTCTAAGACAGACTGCAAATGAAATGGTCATTTGCCAGCCCTTGTTAAGAGCCCTCTCTCTCAAAGTGATGAGGGCATTTAGCATTTAACACACTGCTTAGCACACCAGGACCAACAGAACTCTTCAAATGGCAGTAGACTCAAAGCAAGTGTGTCTCTATACCAACACTTTATATGCCCCCAATCAGGAGTCTGGAGGGCTTGCCTGAAAAGCTGTATAATTCTTGCTAAAACAAATCCGTGAGATATAAGAGTAATATTTGATATATGTTTTCAGAGTCTCACATATAAAGACAATAAACTGGAAAAGACAGAAAGATGACATCTGAGCAAATGAAAAAAACCAGGCATGTTGTCTGGGAAGTACCATCTTAACCTTCCTATGTATACATATATTTGAGGCAAAA
Organism: Daphoenositta chrysoptera; assembly: GCA_013397915.1. NCBI lineage: Eukaryota > Metazoa > Chordata > Aves > Passeriformes > Daphoenositta > Daphoenositta chrysoptera. The sequence continues at coordinate 152,970 of VZRO01006754.1, forward strand.
GGTGAAGAGAAGTTCTTTAGACAGCTGATATTCTTGAAAGAGATGGCTGATATTCTTGAAAGACAAACTCCATTTGTCACACATGATTGCAAAGCAATTTTTATTTCCCATGTTGCAGATGATCTCAGCCTGCATTCCTCTTTATTTAGCATCATCTATATTTGTCCCAGCAGCATCAACTGAAAACTTTCTCCCGTGGGTTATTATACCCCTCAAATACTTACAAACAGCCCTCAGGTGCCCACTCAGCACAGACCTGCAAAGTGAATCAAAGGAATGTGTGGGCTGTGCTCAGGCTCAGCTACGGAGGCGATGTCACAGTCTGTACCACCAGCACTGCATGGCCATGTGGGGGGCATTTAAATGCATAACCCTGCTTTTTTGTCAGTCTATACCGAGCACATATAGGAATTTCCCTGAGGACTTACATGCTTTTGCTAAGTTCACACCAGAACCCAGGTAGAGAAGTCACATCTTTGCTACACCAGCATTTCACTTAAATCATCTACACAAAAAAATCTGTTACTGAAACTCCAGGTACTTAGGACTTTCAGCTCCAACTATAAACTCTTCAGCTCCTGATCTCTTTTTGGTTTAGTTCAGGTTGGCTGTCAGACTTTCACACATGGGGTATCCTGGGGTCAAACAAGCAGCACTGAGCGTAATGGGTGCATGAGTATAGCTTATTCCCACTAAAATCCAAGTGTGTATGTAATACAGTGGCTGAATGGGAAGCAGTGGGACATACCCTTTACCATCTGTATTCCTGCACAGTCACTCCAGTTTATGCCTTTCTGTGCTTCTTTAACTACTTCCCTACAGATGGCACTGTACCACTATCCAAAATACCCCTTCAGGAAAAAACAAGCTCAAAACAACTGAGATTCATGCTGAGTCACCAAAGAGGAGCTGAGTGTCCTCCAAGGTTCCTGCTTTCTCATCCAGAAGGTCTTCTGAGGAAGAGCAGCAGCATCAAACATTGAGAGAACACAAGGCTTTGCACATCCAACCTTCTCTACTGTAGACCAGGATGGGATCTAGGAGGAAGATGGGTCCTAATATGTAGAAATCCTTGGTCCACATTTCCCTGAAGCATTTGGTCCCTACCACTGTTGAAGATAGGATGGTGGGTTGAACAGATCTCGGTTATGACCCTGTCTGGCAATTCCTATGGGAGGCAACTGAGAAACCTCACAAGAAGCCAGTCTGTGTCCAAAGATTTACAGTCAGGGCTGCAATGTCAGTAATTGGATGAATGCAATAAAATCTGCAGATTCCTTTTTCTCAGTCGTGTGGTATTTCTATTACTTTCTCTGCAACTGTTTTACATCCAATAAAAACACACTGAATAGAAAATACAGCAGTAGATGTTACCCTTTGCTCTTAGTAAGAAGAATAACTCATTGGTTCGGCACTTCCCAAGGCATGCATGAAGAGAAAAAGCACTTGGTTCCAACAGGCTCATGATTATTAGCAGCAAATTCAATCTATAGCACATTGCACCAGCTGCTTCTTCATTTTATTGCCTCTGAGCCACACAGATTTATGTGATAAGTATTTCTTCATAGCCTACCATAACTACTGAAATCCTTTTCTTTTTGATTCTCATTAGTGAAGTGTGAAACTTTGCCCTTAGATGCACATACAGAATTTCTGCAACTTTCCAAAGAGAATAATTATGGCCAAGGCCTTTAAGTATTGAGTTCAGGACCCTGAAAAGAAAATTAAATTCAGAAAGTACTAGAGGGACCCTTAGAGATATCTCCACTTTGTTGAATATCAGGGCATCAAAGGCACTTATATACTCCTGCTGATAGTATTTTTATCCATCTCTACATCAAACCCAGAAGTTTCTTGAATGGTATCTGTCAAGGCTGTGTACGAGGTTATTATGAAGTGAAAATAAGATTATCGCCTACTGAAACGACTAAGAAAATTATGATAAAAATGAGAAGAGTATGTGGTTAGGATTAACAGAATGCCTACAAATTGCAGTCAGAACATCAGTTTCAATCACTAGAAAAGAATTCTACCAGCATTGTGTCTGCAACACCAGCACTGGCTAAATTTGCGATCCTGTACTCAGAATAATGAGGGGGAATGCTCATTCTACCTTCACTGCTCTGAGATTACTCTTGATGAGGACTAACCCTGCTCAGTTTCAAAAAATCTAAAGACATGGTATACAGTTAGATTTACATCCACAGATCTCCTGGTAGTAGCATCACAGCCTACTACTGCTTTCAAGAGGCTTTAGCAACACTGGTAAGGGGCCAAAAAACAACTGCACTTAATAAAACAATACTACACTTAGGTTAAAAAATACAAAAATCTATTCCAATCAAATTCCCAAAAGGCATTGTAATTGAATGTTTCACAGCAGCTGGCTACCCCTGCACAGGTTCTGTCTCATCACCTTCAGTTTGCCCAAATTTCATCCCAGTTCTTAAAGAGTAATTAGACATGACAGGCTAGTCACCTAGGCAGGATCCTGAGCCCCAGCTAAAAATGTGAGTTTGTTCCCAACTAGGAGTTTATCAGCAGGTAGTAAAGGAGGAGGAAGTGAGAGTATTTCCCAGCTCCTCCTTGGTAGGAGTGACAGGACCTTATCCTCTTCTTTCAGTTTGTTATCCACTGCTTGTGATCAGCTCTTTCTTTTGCAATACAGCTAACTTTACTCTTGGTCAACAGCTGCTTTTCTATCAAAATCATAATGCCTGAACCAAATGCTCACCGGGGAATACTAAATGAGTCTTGTCTTCCTAAGCATTTAATCACAAATACCACGACTGAATAAGCAGCCAAGCATAGCTCTAATGAGGTTGTGTTTGTCTGGGAGGTTTAACTGGGTATGCAGCTCACTCCCTCAATAAAAACAATCTTCTACTTCCCATTTCCAAGGTGATAACATTGGTCTAAACACTAATTTATTTACAACTTTTATCTTACCTTTTCATACAGTAGCAGGACTGGATGAGTTGTTTGTGGCATTTGCTACAGACAAATTGTTTTATAGCCCCTTTGATAAGCACCATCTTGCTGGGATCTTGTTCCCATGACTGATGGCATGCCATTCCAGACCTGACTGCTGTAAGGGTGAAAGAACCTCCCCCACACTTCCAGCAGAAATACATCCACAACCACTTTAGACCAACTTGTTCTTGCTCTAATACTGTTCTTTACTTGGCTCTTCTCTTTTCTCAGGTCTAGCCTTCTTATTCATTACAGAGAACAAATATATTGATTTCTGTCCTTTGTTTAGCCAGGCTAAACAAGGCAAGCTTTAAATTCCTTCATTTCTCCATCCCCACACTCGCACTGGTAATCCAAAGGAGGTAGGCAGGATCACCAGCTACAGCTATCTGAGGGTCACAGATGGATAACAGATTCTTGGAGTGATGGAGCTAGAAGCACTCCGGATTCCCCCCCTAGATGTGAAAGTTTCTTCTCAGAAACCATCAAATACAAAACCTAAGTTATTTCAGCTTATATCAAAAAAACTGTGTCTCTTTAAAGGAAAGTGCATTCCCGTGGCCCTGAGTGGGTAGAGGATGAGCTCCATGCAATTAACAACCAAGTGCAAAGCTGGAGAAAGCTGTTTCTTGAATAAACTCTGGGGAAGATACCAAGCTTGCAGACCAGTTTATTCAATAGGAAGGGTTCACTTTCCCTATGTGCCTGTCAATGTCTATGCACTGACCACAGTTGCAGTATGGGCCCCTCTACTCCCCATTGGCACTGGGATTTGCTGAATAGCAGCACCTCCCCAGGTTTAAATCTAAACTCTCCTCAGAAACTGGGCCGTTTCCAAGAGTTCTCTAAGTACATACTGTGTTGCAAAACCAATTCCCTCTCACCAGAGGCCAGACCTACCTTTCTAGTAACTTCAGAGTTCAAGTCCCTCAGCTCCGATATATCACTGAATCAGATCCCATATTTATTTGGTTTTGACTCTACATTTTCCCTCGAGGTATTTAACCTAACAGTTTAACACTCGCCATCACAAAGTCCTTCTGCACTTCTGTCAGATTCTGTTTTTTACTGCCCTTGATTAGATTAAAATTCTCAGCTCAGACAAACAGGAAACTGCACTAACACCTCCTCTTCATTAAGGAAACCAATCATTTAATCTTTACCTCTAATTCTTTGGCTAGTTACAGAGACATATAAGCAATCTCTTTTATCCTGCTGCTAATAATAATTTGTTGGTTGTAAGACCCAACTTCCCTTCACAAAAGCTCTGTGGAGCTGGCCCAGCACACGCTGTCCATCAATGGCTCTGAACAGTGCAGTCCTTAGTTCCTTCCCCACCGGGGTTTTTACAGTGTTCAGAATCACACCCGAGTACAGCATCTTCCCCACCCCATTTAGTTACCAGAGAGTAACAAATCTGTTACTCCTGTGTGCCCTGTCCTTGCTACCTCTTCTACCTCCCTTAGCACATCACAACCACCTCTGAGGTAACTCTTACAGTTTTCCCCCTGAGAAAGTTATCTAAGGAAAAGGAGTTAAGGATGAAGAAATCATCACTTCCAGGAGCCTGGACCAAGGAACAGCATAGGTGCATGAACCACTACCACCTGCTGCTCCAACCCAGCTCTTTCCAGATGCCCAAGGGTGACATGACCCAGAACAGAAGACCCACTGTGACATACACTGACAGCTTGATTGCCTCCCACAGGGCTGCATCGTTGCTGAAGCTGTAAGAGTTTGCTTATATCTTTGACCCCTCATCCTTTAGCTCTGACAGCAAGGATTTGTGCTTTAAAATTCAAAACCGAAGGATTGTGCAGTGAGTGACAGGCGTCAACAGAGGCTATGTCATTTAATGAGACAGAAGTGCTCTGCATATCAGCTTTCCTGGCAAGAGGAGTGTCGATGGCCCTGTTGCTGCTCCTGTACCGAGGGCTGTGGGGGGACATGGGGACTGAAAATAACTTAAAAATAACCATTAGAGCGGGATAATTTTTTTAATCCAATTCTATTCCCTGACCCAGTTTACAGTACAGCCCTATGGAGAGTGATATTGGAATAACCAAGCTGACAGAAATACAGGCTACTAGGGCAGGTTTCTTGTCTCACTCTTGCCATCAAGAGGTGTTTTGACAACAGATGGTGCTAGGATCTGTTGAGTCCAACCTTGAGACTTGCGTCATGCAATTACCCCAAAAATATGTAGATTGAAAACAGCATTTTTATTTCCCAGAAGAGTCTAGACAGAGGGAGCTCAGTGGGGCTGTAACTGCTTTCTCTCCAGTCCATTCTCATGCTGTTATTTGCATGTTGACTACACCCATCAGCCCCAAGCCCTGACCTCCTGTGCCAAAAGCTGACAGCACCATTACAGGACATGCCCTTGTATGGAACTTCCAAAAGAAATCGTGTTGTAACTTTCAACACACCTTCCCGCAGCCCATAAAAAGAAACCCAAACCAAGTCATTGCATACCTTAGAACATAAAGCACCAAGAGTTTTAAAGGGAGGCTGAGGAACATAATGAACACATTTCAGCAAGGCAGCACTTTCTAAAGTAATTTTGACTAACCTTGTATCATGCTTTTCCCTTCCAGAGCACCTTAAAGATTCAAGCAGCTCATAAAGTGCAATAATGCATTTGGCATTGATCTCCTTACTCAAAAGCACTCTTACAGAATGCTTTCTGCTCTGTTAAAGCTGCATTAAGACCTTCATTTTAACAGTGGGGGCTCTACATTAGCTCTGAAAGAATTTTACGTCACTGAAGTTTCTTTTCTTATGCCTTTTTTAAATTAAGAACTCGTCATTACTAACCTTGGCCTTTTTATTTCTTTGTAGGAACTCTAAATATTGAGAAGAGGAATAAATTAATGGCACTATGTCTGCTAAAAGGATCTATAAGTGACTACATTCTAATTCCAGCTGCAATAGGTTTATGAAAACAGATATTTGCATCTCCTGACTTTTCCTCTGATATCCTTTCAATTCCATCTAGACAAAGACACTAGACAATAGCCTAGCAGTACTTCCCAACTGACAGCTGGCTTTCCTCATTGAGTAGTTTGTCTCCTTGGAAGCAAAAGGGTACCTTGGAATACAAAAGCAGTTCCCTTCACTTCCTTCCATCCCCAGAGGGGAAGGAGCTTCAAACAGGGATCGTGTAACAGGTGATCAAAAAACCAGTGCCAAGCAGAACACAATCGGGCATGGACAGTCCACAACATTTATCTTTACAAGCTCCCTTTTATGGATGTAATTTGTTGAGCTGTCAGAAAAACAAGTGTTTTAGTGAAGCTTAACAACTTTAAATTCTGTCCCAGCAGGGCTGTCAAACCCTGCTTGCAGCCTGAGGATGTTACAATGACAAGTTCACACAACTTTGCAGAAATTTCCTAATTACAGGGTCCTGTTTTAAATCAACTTTAATCCGATTTTATTGGTTAATGTTTTCATTCGACTGATGGGATCTGTCATTTTCATAGATCTGGGGAATGTTAAAGATTTGTTGGGAAGCTTGGAAAATGCAATTTTTCTGTGGAATGGAAAAAGAGTTTTCATTACCGAACTTCATCAGTTATCAGTTCTGCAGCATTTCTAAAACACCTGAACTGGGATATCAGTGAGAAATTAACCTGGTGCTATAAGGCAGGCTTTTGGCAGTAAGCAGTCTTCATCAGCAGGGTTTTCTGTGCTGTCTTCAATCATGAAAGTTGTTCCCAAGTCTTTAATTTACCAGTCTTTGTTTCACTAAAATTAAGATATAAGCATGGGCCCATTTTTGCCCAACAGCTGTAATGACTTACTGTACAGACATATGTTTGAAACAACATAAGCACTCACCACACACCCAATGCTTTCAGTAAAAAAATTCCAGTGTGGAATCAGTCAGATTCCAGAGGGGAGGAAGCACAGGCATTGCAAAAAAGATTTGGAAAAATATTACAATTCCAAACCCCGGTTTTTCCGGCTAACAGGCTATCCTTTCAGTAGTTAAATACACATGACTGACCACAGGAATGGGCACTTACTTGTGAATTTTGTTACATCAGTCTTACATGTCAAAATCCCACCATGTACTTGCCCTCCCTGAGTTTAATGAGCTGATTACCAAGGGCGTGTTAGAGTGCCTAAGGAAGCTGTGTTCCCAGAACTGGCAGTCCCCTGCCCCTCAGCTGGGATGCAGTGACTGACCTCTACACATTCTTACCCCATGACAAAGCAGAGTGCTGTGGGTCTGACAGCACACAGGAAAAGGAGTAAGAGAAGGACTTGAGCTTGCAGACACGTTGCTTTGGTCTCATCAGGAAAGAAAATTATTTAAGGGCACTTACACTTGTGCCTCTGGGCAATTCGTTTCTTTTTGTGGACAAAACAATTTTGAATGGAGAGGCAGCAAGTAAAGTAAAGAAAAGAGCTTATGGGTTTGTTACAGGCAAGTCAGGAACACCAGATAAGAGAGCAAAGATGCAGTCCTTACAGGCTCCTACACAACAGCAGCATCTGGTCAATGCCCAGTGAGGAGAGAGAAAGTTCTACTTATACATCATCTCCTGTGGTGTAACAGCAGTAGTATGGGCTTTGGTTACAACACATTATTCTAATGCCCAACACCCCAAATTTGCAAGCCAAGACCCCAAAGGAGATTGAACAGATGAAAAGATCTCAGAGTATTAGTGTGGCTTTTTTGTTTGGGATCTTCCAGGTATCATGTCCCCCGTGTGAAACATGGATGTCTACAGCCAGAAAAGCTAGCAGCTCACTCTGCAATATGTAAACATGCATTAACAGAGCACAAATATTCCTCCAAGGCACACGTAATCGCATGCTCTACAACCCAGCATTCCTCTAGTCCACTGAGAACCAAAACACAGCAAGCAGGCACAACCCAGTTTGGAACCACGGTACCCATGTGTATCCTCCCAGCAAAGAGGAACAACTTAACAGAAGAGATTGTCTGAAAAGGTCTCCTCAAAGATGTGGGACAAACTTGGAAAAGTAGTTGCACTCTTTAGGATCATTTAAAGTGCTTCAGGTCATGACAAAAAGGCATCAGTCCTTAAAATAAGGACGTGTTACAAAGCATCTTGTTCCTCTTGGTTTCACAGTTCAAGCAGATAAGATTTTAGCAGACACCTTGTGAACTGTTTCAGTTTGAGACTAATGCTTCATACTACTTAAAAGCTAGGATTTCAGAGCTGCATTCAGAGACTACAAAGCAGTGGGTCTGGCTTCACAGTTCACAAGGCATCACCCACTGTAATCAAGTTGAACTTCAGACAGGGAACTCAGAATTGAAATTCCTATTAAGAACCCCAGGAACTGAAACTCCATTCTCCTCAAGCTAAAGAAACACAGATAGTTTGAATATAAAACTAGGTTCTCTGCCATAAATGCATGGTATTTGTTTCCAGCCTGAGTGGCATTAAAAAAATCCAAACATCCTGGATCTTTAAATTACTGGGAGTCCTCTGGCTGTGGTTTCAGATTTAGCAGCAGAGACAGCCAGGCTGAGCAACCATCCCTCTCTGTGCCAGTGTCCTGAACCAGGTGGTTCAGTGATCACACAAAACACATCTGTTTAAGGAACAAGTTAAGCACACCTTACTCTTCCTGATTTCTTCTTGTGTTATGAAATAGTGTTAGGTGTTTGGGTTTTTTAAACTGAAAATTTGTATCGAACTAGAAAGAAAGCAGACTTGAATTTACATGCAAAAGATGGCAGCATTTAAGCTTATTTTAATAATTCATGTTTTAACTACATCAGTCTTTAAATGTTTAAATTCACCTGGACATGATTTGCATTTTAAAACTGTTCCATCAAAGAGGAGATTTTGTCTGCAGGGAAGGAAGTGAACTTGTCTGAAGCATATGATAATCAGCTCTTGGAACTAGCAGATGCCATCATCTCAATTCTACTCTTTTATTCATGGATGGACTTCTCTTACTTTTTTACCCGGCTTTTTCAATTCCCAACTTGATTTCATTTGGTCATTAAAATTCAGAAATCAAAATAACCTCTCTGTACTCTTTTATGTACTCTCCTATGATGTCACGGTCACCAAAAGTTGCTTTACTACTTCAAACAAGTTCTATTGCTGAGTGTTCAGCCAATGACCTCTACAAATTCAGTCGATGACTTTAAAACTTCAGCAGGATACATGGACTGTTTAATGAGTGTAGGTCTCATTAAGACAGATACCACTATTTGAATAGGCTGGATCACAATCAAAAATCCTACTAAGTACAACATGAAAGATTTGAGTTTAATTTTTTTTTTTTAATAATAGATATTTATGCAGCCTGCTCTGAATGCAATACAAATATTCTTTAATGAAAAAGTGCTTTATATAGAAAAATCCATCAGAACAATACCACAGGCAGGCAGGCAGCCAGCCACAGACTTGGCATATATCTTGGCAGAGGTCAGTGACCCCGACACTGCTTCATGTTGGTAAAGCTCCTTAGTTTGATCCCTCTTCTCTAGAAAATCTGCCAGGTTTTTGCATAATTCCCCCTTCTCTACCAAGTATGCTGCCCTCATTCTCAGTCCCTTGGTTAATTTTACGTCAACTTCTGGGAGAAACAATGGAGAAACACCAGTAGGCCACAGCTCACTGCGATCACTGCTCCAAAGTGCCCAGCAATTAGCAGTTGGCAAAAAAACGAGTTCTGGCACCAAATCCTTTGATTAATATAATCTTCTAAGGTACAAGGGAAACAGTGATGTTGTCCAGGATCCTCCTCAAAGGTTTGCAACAGACATCTCCTTGGAATTGAGAAATCCAAGTTCAAACACAACTTGGTTGTGTGGGAAGGGTCACTTTTACACCTGACTACCATAATTTTGACTGCAGTGGCCTAAAACACACTTAACCAGAAGCTTCTCCACAACACTATCACTGTACAGAGCAAGGCATGAATTAGTTATATCACTAGAAAACTGACTCTTCTTTATCAGCCAGAAGAAAGCTACTTGCTCCTCAAGGCCTGGGGAGTTTAGGCTATACAAAGGTGGAAGACAGCAATAATTCTTGCACTGAATTAATTTTTAAGTTAATGAAGAAATTTTTAACCCTTCACGTAAACATATTTATTGTACATGTAGGATCACATACAACATGTGGGCATACACAGACACATGGACACAACTGCTGGGCACACGTGGTGACTGATAAGATTCAGCATCCATTTGAACTGAGACAAGTTAAAGGTTATAAAAAAAACCCCATAATCCCAAAATGTCTCATTCAGTTCTGTTGCAGAAGGAATATGAGGCACAGCTACACACAGGCTGATGTACACACACCCACAGCCCACTTTGAGAAGAGAACAGAGGTAATGGGCAAAGGTGATGTGGAGAAGGTGGCAGAGATGTACAACATTGAAAACATTTGATGTAGAATGAAAGATGAGAAGATGGCATTCAACACCCTCAGCCTTCTCCAGCAGCAGTTTCAAGGAACAGGGCAAACATTGGCTTGTCTGACCTCTCAGAGAGGGCTGGGTTTCTCAGGGTGAAGAGGAAGGGCAGAAAAGGTTCTATTTTAGTCTCACCCATCTTGAAAGTGTGTTTAATACCTCTTCTGTTAGCCTCAACTCTCAACACTGAAATGAAGTGTCTTAGAGGGGCCAAAAGGTGGCAGGGCATTCCAGGAATATGACTGAAACAGGGCAATATCCAATACTGAGATACAGTACTGACCCTTGAGAGATTTTCAGGGCCTTTTTGTTGAAAAATGTTATTTTTTTCCTGCATCACGAGTGATGGTCCCTACAAATCAGAGAATTTCACTTTTACACAACCTCAAAGAAGCTCTGACTCAGGGAAGAGTCCTTTCCCACTCCTGAAGGCCTGGGCAGAACATGGACCCCTGTTCCCAGCAGCCAGGCAGCTTGCAGGAAACCAAGCTCTGGCTACAAAAGACTGGAATGTGTAATTCCATGAGCTTTTTGGGAAATTACGTAGGGGGTGGATATCAGCCATAGTTAAAATTCCTAAACAGATGAGATCTACAGGATTAAAGTGACTACATGTATGAAACCAGCTTTGAATCATAAAAAAATTATGAGGGGATGGTCCAGCAATTGGCATGAAGCATAGGAGTCAGGGGATCCCAACTCTCTTTCCACTCTGCAGCTGACTCAACATCACTGGGGTTGTTCAGCATGGAGAATAGAAGGCTCCAGGGACACCTCATTGAGGCCTTCCAGTACTTAAAGCAGGCTTGTAAAAAAAGGAGGGGGAAGCTTTCCACACAAGCAGACAGTCATAGGATAAGGGGGAATGGTTTAAAACTAAAATAGGAGAGATTTAGTTTAGATGTTAGGAAGAAATTCTTTACTCAGAGGGTGGTGAGGCACTGGAACAGGCTGCCCAGAGAAGTTACGGATACCCCATCCCTGGGAAGTGTTCAAGATGAGGATGAATGGGGCCAGAAGCAACCTGGTGTAGTGGCAGGTGACCCTGCCCATGGCAAGGGCTTGGGAACAGAATGATCTTTAAGGTCCTTTCCAAGCCAAATCATTCTGTGCTTCTATGACCCCAAACAAGTCTCCTCCAGACCCATGTTCTTCTGTCTACTCAGTGCACCAATACCAATTTATCTGAGCACAGACCTTCACTGAGCAGCATTCACAAGAAGTGAAGAACAAAAACAAGAAAACCCTCAAGTCCCCAGAGGTGCTTGAAAACTTCCAGCCTATCCAAGGGATATTTGCACCCAGCTAACCATGGCACATGTAGCACTAACAGGCTGTCACGTCCACTGCACTGTTTAGCACTGGGACTTTCTCCTGATGGACGTGGCACCAATCGGATCAGTCATATCCCAGGGTCATTAGTAATAGAAGAGAGAGTAAACACAGGCAGTGTTTCCTTAGCTATTTAAATGTATTAATCTTCTAGATGCATTGATTTTGGGCAAACCAGCAAGTTTCTTCCCCAAAACAAATACACTTGATTCCTCTTTCCTTTTTCAAGGATTTTAAACATACAAGAGAAACCATGGGAACATATTCCGATTAATAAGGATTTTATTACAGGAAAGTAGGAGGGTTAAATCCAAGCACTGTTCCAGTCAATTAAATACTATTATTACTGATGCTTACACACTAAGCTCTTGAAAGGTTCAACAGTGTAAGGTACAGGGCAACAAAGTGAATCACACAGCACAGGGCAGCTTCCAAAACTGTGTCCATGAAGACCTGCAAATGGGTTAGGGAAAGCTGTATCCCCGTTAGAATCACCATTGATTTTAATCAGCTGAGCACTGTAATAAGATTAGAGGTGATTGGGCTGAGTAGTGGGATTTAACCCATCCACTAATCCCCAGAATTTACTATTCACAGCTCAAACCCATTAGCCCTTCAGAGCAGAATGGGCTTCATCCTCCTCCTGAAAGATGCAACAGAAGCAGTATGAGATACTCAGTAAAGGAAAGTGATCTTTAACACTGTTAAATGAACCCCGTTGATTCCTGCCTGCAGAGCCTGTGTCCAGCTGGGCTGTTCACTAGCAAACAGCCTCACCCTACCAGGAGACTGCCCAGAAGAACAGCAAAGTTTTGCCTCTGACCTGTCAAAACTAACCAGAACAGGCTGCTATTGAGAGGGGAAACTGTCCATAAAGGAACATTACAAAAGAGGATAGTGGTCTACAGCTCAGAGTCCCAATGGACCTCAGTGGCAAGTGATGTCTCTCAGGGGTCTGTATTGGTACCAGCGTTATTTAATACCTTCATTAATCAAATGAAGGGATCAAGTGCATCCCCAGCAAATCTGCAGATGACACCAAGCTGAGAGGTGTGGTTGACACACCTGAAGGACAGGATGCCATCCACAGGGACTGGACAAGCTCAAGAAGTGGGCCCATGGTAATCTCAGGAAGTTTAATAAGATCATGGACACGACCCAGCCATGTGCCCTCACAGCCCAGAAACGAACCTGGGCTGCATCCAAAGCACCATGGAGAGGATTCTGCCCCTCTACTCCACCCTGGTGAGACCCCACCTGCACTGCTGCATCCAGCTCTGGGCTCCCAACACAGGAAAGACATGGGCCTGTTGGAGCAGGTCAGGAGGGGGCCACTGAGATGATCAGAGAGATGAAGCATCTCTCCTAGGAGGAAAGGCTGAGAAAATTGGGATTGTTCAGCCTGGAAAAGACAAGGCTTCAGGGTGATCTAATTGCAGCCTTCTGGTACCTGATGGGAGCCCACAAGAAAGATGGAGAGAGACTATTTACAAGGGCCTGGGGTAACAGGACAAGGGGAAATGGCTTCAAATTCAAAGATAGTAGGTTTAGATTAGATATTAGGAAAAAAGTCTTTACTGTGAGGGTGGTGGGACACTGGAACAGGTTGCCCAGAGAAGGTGTGGATGCCCCATTCCTGGAAGTGTTCAAGGCCAGGCTGGATGGAGCTCTGAGCTACCTGGTCTAGTGAAAAGTATCCCTGTCCATAACAGAGGGGTTGGAACTAGATGATCTTTGGGTCCTTTCCAACCCAGCGCATTCTATCATTCTATGAAAAGTTGTCAGGAAGACACATTTAAAGATTTCTTGAAAAAAAAGGGTAAAATAAAAAAACAAAACAAACAAACAAACAAACAAACAAACAAACAAAAAACCAAACCAAAAAACCCACCAAAAACCCCAGGAGAGCACTCACAAAAACTTGCTGCAGCCACTGAAGAATGAAGTGAAAAAACATAACTTAGAGCAGCAAGCTATGCAGAATAATTCTGTGTTATGGCATTCCAGTAGGCAGATAAAACAGCCCCCAAAATGTGAAAAACAGTAAGACAGCATCAATGTGGGGATTTAGAAATATTTTACAAACATAGGAATGTGTTTGTGAGATGGGGAAGAAGAGTGAATGGTTACTTGATCAGTGAACCAGCAAAAAATTACGAGCCAAAGTAGCTACCAAGAACACCTGCAGGCTGTTCCTCCAGCCCTTATCAAAAATCCCTTCGTTACTTCACTGAGCTCTATATGCCAACACGTATCACTCCTCTGCCATAACCCCTTTCCTGAACAGGAAAGGTTTAGCATCTTTTTTGGATGCCACCCAAGCCCATAGTTCCTGTAGGCAATTGCCTGCTCTCCATTGCTCTCAAATGACCCACTAGTTATCAAACTATGGACCATTTTCCAATACTCATTTTGTGTACCGAATTTTCGTCAATTCTGCAATTACAAACATTCAGAGTATTTTCAAAATATCAGAGACCTTCAGACTACCTGGAACAGAAGAATCATGCAGGATCCATCAAAATAGCCATTATTATTTTTGCAATTAGACTGGCAGAGAAAAAAAGAATTAAGTCTGAAGACTTACAAAGAAATAAAGCTGATTAAAAAGATTCCTACTTCTTTAACATGATCAAAAAGATCTCCAGAGAGACAGCTGTATATACCAGCAATCAGCATTGCCCAATTTCCTTAATTTTCCTGGAACACTGTGCTCCTTTTTTGGCCTGAATTTCAGAGTCCTGAGAAGGCTAAGGAGACAGGCTACTAATAGAACAGGTATGAAACACATTTCCAAGAAACCCCTTGGTCTGCTGTTAACCTTTCAATGACAGACTCTTTTCATAATGCATTAAATTTTCATTTCTAGCAGCCCCTCTGTGGGTGGCCACTGACCTAAGGGGCTTTCTAAGGACATCAACAGAGTTTGAAATCTCGGGAATTGGTCTCTCTGTATGAGTCACCAAGGCTGAAGGAGGCAGTTTGGGGCTGCTGGGTGCCCTGAACACTGGGAGAGCAGAGTCTCTAACATAGTTATTGTTGAGACATATCAGAAAATGCAATCAGAATGCAAACTTTTTCCCTTAAGTCAAGGTTTTATTTTAAGGCTTAAAGGAGCCTCCAATATTGCACTTACTGGAAGCTCTGAGAAAGAACTGCAGTGAGTATAAGCATATCTGACAGGGTCAAAACCCAGCTGCAGAGATTGTTTCCCATTTTCTGGATATTTCCCATTTACCAGTGCCTAAACTTCAGTCTGTAAGGCAGAGACCAGGACAAAAAGGCTGATTACACAGACTTTTCACATTACAGTTTTCAGGTTATAATTAGGGACAAGGTTCACAGACATGAGGATGGCAGGACTGAAGTTCAAGTGTCTGCCTGAGCACCTCTTCCTGCAGCACACACTCCTATTCCCCCTGACAGGGGTGTAAACACCAGGTCATGCTGTTCCTCCAGAGGTCAGTGAGATCCAGCCATGGGCACAACCAGTGAGCCCTACTCAAACATTCACTCTTGCACACAGCAAGCTCAAGGAGTTTGGAATTATCATGTATGGTTACAGAGACTGTCACAGGACAGCCACTCAACACCACAGAGAAATGGAAACTGGTAACCTTAAAGTATAAGGTGCTGTTCACATCAAATATTTATTGCAGGGAGGTTCAAGATGGCAGTTTCATTAGAATATTCACCAGATCAAGCCTTCAATGCTCTCTACTTCACATCCATCCCACACAACTGCCACTGATGGCCCTCTGTGCCTTTTCAGGACACTTCTAAGCACTCATTCAAATGCGCATCGTGAAGGCAAAATGTCAGTAAAACACACAAACCCTCACCTGTCCTTCCAGTACATCTTTCCCTACATGCAGAATTGCAGCTCCAAGAGTGCAATGTCTCCCCTGTAGGACAAAAAGCCCAGATTTGGCACCGAACACGCCAGAGTACAAGAGGATGACAGAGCAGCCAGATTGGATCACACGACTTCAGCAGGTCCTTTGGATATTCACCATTTTCACTCTCTGATCAGCAGTGTTTAGTCAGATGCACTAAATCGCTAGTGAGTGGGATTTCTATTTATTTATCTATCATGAAAGCTTTTCAAATTGTATCTCTGTAACATTTAAAATTCAGCTAGTCCAAGACCTGACTTATGCCACCATCTGTGCTGTTTATCTCCTGTATTCCATTTAGACTGAACAGTGATTTGGTTTTTGCATGACAAAAACAAACGGCATTCAATAAAACAGAGAACTCGTGACAATGAGAATAAACCTAATTTTGCAGTTTGGAGACTGCAGCACCAAAACCATTAAAGTAATTCCAGACCAAGATGCTTAGAGGAGGGAGTCAGGAGTTTTTCTTCCAACCTTTCCCAGCTAACAACCATAATACTATAGAAAGCAATTACCTGGAAACCAACAGACAACTGGCATTTAAAAACCCCCAAACTCTTTTTTTTAATGAAGTGACTCTAATGCTATTACTCATAGGCCAGACTCCCTTCCCACAGGCAGCAGGAAGGCAAGCTGGATAGGCACTGTTGAGGTTTGCATCCTCTGGGACACAGCAGCACTCACAGGACATGGGTACCCATTCACCATGGAAAGAAGCAGTCCCTTTTTTTGCTCCCCTCCTAAAGGGACTCAGCAGATTGGGAACATTTGCTTTTGGTGGCTTGTGGGTCCAGACAGCCACAAACGTTGAGGTGACAGGAAAGAACAGGAATTTCTGTCCACGCCTGTTCCCTGTAACTCTGTTTTTATCTCCTAGCAGCCCCTCTCTGAAAGCTGTCCACTGATCAAACTGGAGCAGGGACTGTGGTCTGCAGCCACAACTTACAGCTGATTAATACTGGAGCAAGGGAAAGAAGCGTTTGGCCACTAGTTCTGTGTCAGCACCCGCCTGTGTCACTGCAGCAGCACCAAGGCAGCAGGGAAGAGGCATGAGCAGCCTCCCGAGACAGCTCTGCTGCTCTTGCCACGCTTCCCCCATCTCCCAAGGTATCCTGTGCTCATAAGATCACTTACAGATAGCACAAACACTATTGGAGACTTTTCCCACTGAAAAAGAAATGGGTGATTCAGGTGATTTAAACTAGTAGAGAGCTTGCAGCAGGAGATGCTCTTCCCTGAATACACACCAGGACTTCTCCATGGAAAACAGCTGCTATCAAATGGCAGTTCTCCACAAAAGCTAAAGGAACTACAAGCAATTATAGGTGAAATTACATATTTCAGGGATTTCTAGTCATTATTCTTAAATTCTTGTGCTGTAGAACATACCTGTAGCCCCTAAACTGGGACTGTGATCCTTCTAAGATGTCCAGGTTTTACTCCTCCACCAAGCTAGATTTCTGTGCATTTGGGCACACAACAGTTGCCACAAGAACTCCCCCCTGCAGCATCACACAGCCCTGCTCACCCAGTGGATCACAGCTGCACTGGGCAGAGAGGGGGTGAAGGAGGTGTCATGGTCCAAGATCATGGAGGGAGGGATACCCACCTGGCTGTTGTGTTAGGAGAACCTGAGGTCTCAGCTTTTTAAACACCAAAGTTACAGCTCCAGAGCTGTGTTTTTCTGCCAGTCCCACTGTTATCAGCAGTGCACAGCACAACAGCACAGAGACACAGGCAACATGCAGAAAGGAACAAGTTCACAAGGCAGAAATAAGGCACTGGCCAACTGAAAAACACCAAACAGGAGTGTATAAAGGGAAGGGTTAGAGAACAGAAAATGCAAGGAAAATGGAAGGTGTAGGAGGCAGGATAGAAATGGGAACAAGACTCCTGAAAGGGAAAAGCTACAAAAGCAATCTGGTATTAACAGCAAAATGCAAGAAGTGCTGCTACAGCTCCTGCAGGCAGGTTTCTGCTCAAGTTCATTAGTTATTCTGAGCTTATTTGGCAGAAGCGAGGCAGAGCCACAACCTCAGCACAGTTCTAGACAGAAAAGCAAATCCAATTTCCTTCCAGAGGGTCACTAAATTTGCTATATTTTTTTTCCCCCTGATGAGATAGCAATGAGGTCAGATCCTCCCCCCATGAAGTTAACAAGCTCCAGCAATCCTATGTCCTCCCCCTCAAAGAGAGTTTCTCCCTGCAGAAGAGGGGAGGAACTGGACAAGGCACACATTCATCCCAGCCTACTTCTAACCTACTTCTGGAAATGGAATGACCAGAATGAGAAGTTTGGTCATAGTCCAGTCTGTATTTTTTTGCAAAAATATTCACTAAAGGGAGTCTGCTCCAGACATCTTTCAAGCCTAGTATTCTCACCAAAAAATTTTGCTTACAAGATCTGAGGCACAGTGAAGCCAGGCTAGATGCCATGACAGGTTCAGAGCCTAGCTGGGTTATATATACATGACCCTTTGTGCAAAATGAGATCAGATGCTTGCTGGCACTGAAAAGTGTCCCTTGTACTGCACCTTGAGCCCAGACAGGCCACATACCCAGCTGTCCCTGCACTGGAGCATAGGAGGGAAGCAGGCTTGCTGTGCATCTCACTCCAGCTATCACTGGACTCTGAATGGGACAAGTGAGACCACCTGATGGCTCCATACAAGACATCAGGCTGTCCTGGCACCTTCTCTCCTCACAGCTTCAGGAGATTGCAGAGAGAAGCTAAATGGAGCCAGAAAGCAGCTGAGCAATTCAGACACCTTCACATGTTTTTTTCTATTTTAACTGCAGTGTCCTCATCTTTGCTTGTTTGCTCTCCTTTATCACATGACCAATCTTCACAGCCCTCCATCATCCCTAATATTGAAAGCCATTGCTCCCAAAAAGCCTCCTTGTTGCTATGGTGTCGAATATTACTGACCTCTCCCCAGACCACTGAGACAGCATCCTGAGGAGTCAGGGTAGGCCATTACCCTGCATCCCATTCCTTCACAGCACAAGACTTTATTCTAGGGTAACCAACCCTTGCTGCTGTAATAAACACAAAGGTGCCCTCACAAGTGGTTTGACTTTATCAATCCCTCCAGTGTGGCTCTCGGATGCCAGGTAGTGAACCCAGCAGCAGCAGAACAAGTACACACATCAAATCAGGGGAACTCTCAGTTGCCTGAAAACAACATGCACCTGGAGAGGTACTGTGGTCTGATGCTGCCTCAGAAACAGCTGAAAAGATAACAGAACTTATCTGGTCCAAGGCAAGTTTTCCTTCTGAAACATAACCTGGCTTATGCAGAGGCCAAGCATCACCTTTCCCTTACATGCACCTGAGACCTCTCCTTTCTGCTTTCAGTGCCCATGTGCCTCTGACACTAAAAGAAGTTTACATACTTAATGTTGCACTAGCTGCCAGAGGATGAAATAACATCCTGACAGCGGAATTACTACAAAGAACACATTCAAAATCCACAGAGAAGGCAAAGGTTTCTCAGAGGTCAAAGTACCCTGGGATCGCCCATATCATTTAGGGACAACACTGGAGAAGGTGAGCAATAAAAGCACAAAGAGCACTGTATAGTTGTGTTTTTTTAAAAATGCAGGCATCCAGAATGGATTGAATGCGTTTCTTCAGAAAACCTAGATAAAACAGTCAGTGTCAACTTTCACCAGAACAGTATTTCCAGATAGAAAGATGAGACATCATTGGAGTTGCCCTGACTATAATGCACCTTGGGTAAAAAAACACAGTAAATATGGTCAGCAAGAGCTTGCTCTGGTTTCAAAGCTACCAGGCATCACCCTGAAAAATGTAGAATGGTGCCAGGCAAAGCAAGAGACAAATACACTTGATAACACCCACAGAAAGTTTACTCTTAAGATGGGAAGTAGAGGAGGGTCCTTTGGGGACTGAAAATAACCATAAATTATTAAACTTGTCATCACTTTGAAGTTCATCAGAAAAATACACTGAGACACAAAGTCTTGGGAGAAAGAGATTGAGGGAAATTATCATCACCATCTGCTTCCAGCCAAGAGACAAACCCTACAACACCATACTCCCAGCTGCAGATCCTATATAGGACTGGAAGTATCCATCAGGCACATGCAAAGAGCATGTCTAAAGCAGGAATCAGGCTACAGTGACAACTCAACCCAGGACAGATCTGCAAGACCCTGCAGCTTGCTAGCCTAAGTAGAGCAGCAGATTAGCACAAGGAGACAGGATGTGCTAGCTTCAGGCCCACGGCAGTCAGGAAAATCTCTGCACAGGGATCTCCTGCATTTTGGGCTTTTAAGATTAGCCCAAGGAAAGTCAGCTCAGCTCTCTCTGTAATTGTTGGTATAAAAATAATCCATCTTCTGTCAAACAAGACATAGCTAAAACCTTGTTATAGGTTGTGCCATACTCCCTTCAAGTATGGTCTTATGCCCCTGGTCCGCATTTTTGAAGACAAGTCACGAAGTCCTCGAGGAAGACAATGAAAAGACATGACTAAGCAGGGAGAAGAATTTTTAAATTAATGCACACCATTAACTAACACTGATATTAAAAGACATGGGAAAAGAAGGGGAAGAAAATGAAGAGAAAGGGAAATAATGCTTATCTTCTTTTCAGAAAAGAAATGTTCATTTAGTAAATGGGGAGGTGAGCAGGAATTCAGCCAGACAAGTCAAGGATAATCACATAGCACACACATGGACTAAATCAGTATAACACTGGTCACTATTTACCTAAGACACTGAAACTACCCACTTTTGGATATGTGTTTAAGCACATTTTACAATTATTTATAAAATAATATTTTCCCCACATTTGGTGGTAATAGAACAGATTAACAAGGTAATCTAGCTGGCCACTACAGAAGTCTAAAGAAGCAGGCACTGTTCTAGCTGCAGGCTGAACCTATCTTGAGCCAAGACAGCACTTTAGATTACTTTCAAATCCTGCCTTCCTAAATGCTTTTCCAAATGTACTCCTATTCCTCTCATGTTTTTAAAATAAAACATGATAGCAAGGTCAAAGCAGTCAAGGAAGTGGGTAGCCACATGCACTAAAGCCATGGATGAGAATGTCTCAGGATACTATGGAAATAAAGTTAAATGAGTTAAAAGACTAAACTGGGTGGATTCAAGGAAAATAAGTCAGCTGAATGCTGCCAGATACAAAGATGCTGTTTCTACTTCTGGAGAGCCAGCAGCCACAGGTGCCTGGAGGCAGAGAAGGGGTACTGGGATGTGCTGCTGTACACACAATGAGGCCTGGGAACACCACAGCAAAGCAAAGATACCAGGATGTGACTTTGACTTCACCTGACTTCATCCAGCCACCCAGACTCAACAACCTGGTGCTGGTGGTGGCAGAGGAGCCCATCACAGCTTTAAATTATTCTTTTCCTGTGCTTGTTATCCACACAGTTGGTAACCCTGACTCAGGTTTGGAAGCAAAATTTGCGTATGATTCTAGTCCAAAGAGAATCCAAAGATACTCATTTGGTTACAGAGCTAACAATTGACATGTGGATCATGTGGATCACAGATCAAAGTGGAAAGATCAGCAAAATTTGCCAGCAATTTGAGAACCAACTCAGATCTTACATTAGATAGCATTCAAAGATAACACACTGAGCTCTGATAATATCTTCCACACCCTGACTTCATGGTTACCAAACTGGCCCTGGATTTAAGAACTGTTCATAGTAGTTGTAATTATAATTTTTGTTTACATATAATGTTGTTAGATATATACTGCTGTTGGACACATATTGTTAGTAGACATTTAGAATACAGTCTCGACAAGATAGAGGCCTTATCAAACCACTAAAGGGGGAGAATGATGCCTTAGGTTTTAACTTTTACATTTTTCAAATCCTGTACTGCCTAGTGTGTAACTCTGAAACTTCATATAGCCTGTTAGCTACTGTTCTCTCATTCTGGGCAGACATAACAAACCCTCTCTAGGTTTGCACTTCAAGGACACCTTGTTGCCCCAGGTCCCAAAATATGTAAACTAAAGCCTCTGACAGGGGGAGCAAACATGGGGTAATTAAATCACTACCTGAAACAATAATTGGAGAATTAACCCTGATATGCAAATGGACCAAACTTATAAAAGTGTGAAGAACCTGTGACCCAGGATCCATCTTGGGAAGCCTCTCAGAGGTTTCTGACTGCCCAAGGTGTACCTTTGAAGGCCCTTCAATAAATACCTGCTCTTATCCTCTTAATCTTGTCTAGCCTCTGTTTTCAGGTAGCCACTTCAAGGCATCAATTCTGCTTTAGTACACTTGCAATAGTTTTCCCTGTGGCAGTGGCCCTGAACATTTTACAAAACATTTTGTACACTCAGCGACCTTGAACGCTATGCCCAGCCTGAAGTATTTTATATTAAATGTTAATACACTTTTTGCCTCTGAACACTGAGCAGCATAAGCTATGCATACAAAGCAAGCAGAACACTACATCAGATTAACTACATGTTTAAACACTGAGTAAATAGGACCGTATATTTTCATTTGTAATTCCAGTTTCCAGCTTGACCCACTCTGCCTGTGCAGCACAAGCACAAGATTGATAGCACCAAGTTATCCAGAAGGAGCATGTGGTGCTTATTTTGCTCTTAATTTTAAGCAGATTCTGACTCTGTACAGATTTTCAGAGAACATGAGTCCCTTGCCTTGATCCTGCACAAAACAACAGTTTCTTGATGGAGCAATGGGAATGGGGACTGGTTCTGTGGAAAGAGACTCGATCTAAATTGGAAAGCACCATGAGATCAACGACCAGGCACGGCCACGGGAGCCCTGCAGAGTGTGCCACAGCTTTAGGAGAAAAACTGGTGTGTTTCTAATACAAATGACCCTGTCATCAACCAATAAATACACAGTGCCTTCCAATGGGCGGGGGGTCGGGGTTGGGGTTAGGGTTGGGGTTAGGGTCAGGGTTAGGGTTGGGGTTGGAGTTAGGGTTAGGGTAAGGGTTAGGGCTAGGGGCTAGGGGCTAGGGCTAAATCTAGGCTTAGGGTTAGGGCTATGCTTAGGGCTAGGGTTAAGGCTAGGGCTGGGGTCTAGGATTGGGCTAGGGTTAGAGTTTGGGCTGGGTTAGGGCTAGGTCTAGGATTAGGGCTAGGGCTAGGGTTAGGGTTGAGGATAGGGCCTGGGTTAGGATAGGGCTAGGTTTAGCGCCAAGGTTAGGGTCAGTGTTTGGGCAGGGATAGGGATAGTATCTGTGTTAGTGTATGCTTTCTTGTGCTGATATTACAGCAGTTACAGTGCTTCTAACACAGCAAAGAAACAAGAGAGCTATGATGTTGTAGCCCTAGTAGAAAGCCAGCACTGTGTGCAGTTAAATATATTCTTGCAAAAAATAAGACGTGTTAAACTGCTGCTTCACTCAAAACTATGCTCTTAAACTGAATTAAAGTGATCATTTCTTTTCTTCTCATTTTACAGAAACATCAAGGAGCTCCAACGATAAAAAGGTGAATTTAGCAATTCTAGGCCAGAGCTTTATGTTTCAATTAATACACATATGCCAGCAACAGGATTTCATTTTAATGTCTTTGTCAGTTTTTAAAAGCATTTAATAATTAAGTGGTTGTATTAGGCCTTTTCTCTTCCTAGGTTTTTATTTTAAAAGCTTTGCACAAATAAAGCCAATTTTTTCTTGCATTGAAATAGGCAGTATGGGAGTCCTCCAGAGAGCAAATACCAGCCCACACCAAATTTAGGGAACTGTAAGTTTAGAGACAGAAGAAAAATTTTAAGATTAAATTATTCTAAATTCACTTAGTTACAACTAACTTCCATATATCTGAATTGTACTTCCAGTTTTTAATCCAAGGATTATGCTCTGGTTTTTGGTGTAGGATCAGAAAGCTCCTTAAGTTTCGCAATTCACCTACATGCACTCTAGGTTACACATTAAAAGACTTTTTAGTTTGGAACTCAAGAATATTGTGGCTGGGAAAGAAAACTCAACGTTCATTAGTTTAATGACATCCTGGAGCCAAATTCACTGTCAGCTGTTATGTAATCTTCCCCTTTGATTTCCCAAGGCAAGATGACATGTGCAGCCTGCCAAAGACAAACTTTCATATTATTTAACAGTTGGAATAATGTGTATGACAGGGATTGAAGGCAAAAGAGCAAATTAGCTTCTAAATGAAAAATAATAACGGGATAGAAGTTAACAATGGTCTCTGCCTGGCAGGGAAGTGTTGAGTTCTCCATGCTGAGTCACCAAAGAAAAGGTCAACAAGCAGAGCCCACTCTCAACCAACTGAACACCAAGGAATTCTTGCCTTAATTACATGTGAACTGAATCAACTTGAACAAATCTTTATAAATGAGACCTTCTATAAAAAAAGGAAATGGAGAACTTGATGCAAAACCAGCCACTGGCAAAAGGCTCCTGGACACATTCATATTGGAAAATATTACTGTTGCCTCAAGACAACAAATCAAATATGCCCTAATTTGTTTTATGGTAAATTTGGGAAAGACTGGATGCAAACCTCTGTCAGCACACAAAAACATGACTCTGAGTTGCTTAGAGACTGTCAGGCTCGCTTGGCCAAGCTAGACAATGCTGAGAAAGACTACAAATGTTGACAAGAAGTGTATTTCCAGTTATCTCAGTTGTAGAGTTTTACATATTTTGCTGGTCATAGCAAAGACATCCTTGTAAACCAGCAGACCTTTAAAAGAACAACCAAGGCAGAAGCGTGCATTTACCCTGGCAGCGCTGTACCAAACGCTTCTGAAAGTTCTGGTTACTCTGTCACTATTGCACTCAGGTACCACATCTAACTGGAAACATTTTGCAGATTGGTTTCTTAGGTAGGGGGTGACTTAAGATTAAAGTGAGTAAACCCACTTAATTTCTTCAGAACACTAGAGACTCATTAACCAGTAGTGCAGTAATGAACATTTGTGCCGTAACTTGCTGCCTAGGCAACAAGGGACTGTATTTATCAAGCGTGAAATTAGCATTAGAAAGTAGCTCCTATGGAAATTAAGTAGAAACTGTTGTAGCACTGCACTGAAAATTGAACAGTTGTGATGCCCTCCTGAAAGAACTCAACTATTTGGGTGGGCTGGGGGCGAAAGAATTTTTCCTCTGTTACAGAGGTAACAAGTAGCTCCCATTAAAGTACTTAAGAGTCACAGTGGTGTAAATTCAACTAGAGAATTAATTAGCAATTCTGTAATAACATACCATAATCCAAACAGTGAGTGCCAAACTGAAGGTCTGGAGAGCAAGAGGAGGAAGTGACTAAGTTTTTGGTATATTAGAACAATGTACCATATTTGCTTTATCTTCTTAATTTTTCCAAACACCTACTCCCCGCTGAAATTCAACATGTACTGTGCTTGAAGGCTTATCTGCAGGTAGTCTAGCACGAGGATTAAACTGTTTTGGCTAATTAGACAGAGACACTCTTAGCTCTTTTCCAACAGGGAAGTTTTGTGAACTTCTCAGCAAAAGCCTTCACAAGAGAACTATTTCTCCACCAAAACAGAAGAAAAGCTGAGCCTGTCCTGCTAAAGAACTTCATGGTTCATCCTTGGCCCACTCCAACAGACTCAGTGAAAAGCTCACATCGACTGTAAAATGAAAGACTTCTCAATCTCATCATCCCTTGAAAGTTAATGTCATATACTTAATTCAGGACACAGACACAAAAAAGCTCTACCTCCTTGTGAGCCTTCATAGAGGACCTCCTCCTAAAACCTTCAGCTTTTCCTAAGCATTCTTGGTTTCAATCATGCCTTTCCTGATCCTAGATGACTCTGGGTCCTGCTATTCCACAATGGCTGATCTACTTCCCCGTTCCCACTGGCACTGCAGCCTGGCCAAAGCCACAGTCAGACTATGGAAGGTGTAATGGGGTTTGTTAAGAGAAGGGAAAAAAACATTAGTGACTTCAAAGCCTTGGCAGAATAGTTAATTTTGCCAAACCAGAGCTACTAGCTATGCCTGATGAGATTAAAGTACACTCCATGAACAAGATTCATTAGAACATACTAGCTCCACTGAGAAAGCTATTCCCTGGCCCCCTAAGTGTCTTCTCCTCACTAACCTATTTGCAAAAAAACCCCAAAAGCTACACAAAAGCTTTGTGCCCCCAAAGACAGAAATTCCCATACAAAACACTACACAGGAACATGGTCTGTAAAACTGGACAAAAAGGCCTTCAAACTACCAGAGATCTGACAATCATTTGAAAGCCTCCACATATGCAATCAGACATCACTGTGGATGAACACCACCACCAGGCCCGAACTGGAATAGCAGATAAACATCTGCATTAATTATCTTAAGCCAAGATATTTCAGGGTTTAGTAAGTCAGCAAGACATACTATCCTAAGGTGAACGAGACAAAATTAGACCTATGGAATGCCTGAAACTCGGGTAAAAGTTTGCTTCCTTAACTAAGAGGGACTTCTTATATATAAACCCAAAAAATTATTACAACTGACTAAGTCACACCAAAATCTGTTTTTCTTGCAAGCAAGTATCACAGAGATGGTCACATAAGCGATGCTCTGGTGCAGATGTGACCCCAAAGATCAGAGAGTTGAGGAAGTTAGGATGCACAAAACAGCGACAGTGCTGTGGTGACACAGCAGTGAACTGCAATCAGGGTAGGTGTGTGTTCACAGCTCATTAACTCCGCCGGGTAGCTGCCTATATGGAAACTCTTCCCTCGCAGTGACACAAGGCAGGCAGCTCCCCTTCTGCCCAGGGTAGGCAGCCAGTAGTAATTAACATGTTATTTAGCCCCTGCAGGAGCTGCCTGTGTAGGCCTGCCACACGAAACAAAGGCCAGCGTTGCTCTGAGCTCACAGCTCAGGGCAGCGCATATTGTAACAGAAGCAAGATCAAACAACTTTCATTGTGTTCAACAACTGCGTGGCGTCTGCTAGAAATGTGCCAAACACCCCTTTTTTAAAGGAGGCTGCAACAAAATGGACACTTTTCCACAGAGCTCCATGTTTAGGGGAATGCCAACAGACGAAGGAGTTGCAGCAAGACAGCTGTCCGCAGATGGCAGTGCCTGCAGAAGGACATGAGAAGTGACGGACAGACTCCTCAGAACAGAGCATGGTGATTACAGTAGGCTAAAGATGCATCCTAAAGGACAGGAAGCAGCTAATTCTGCTCCAGTTGTGTAATCTTCCCATGTTCTCCTTGAGAAAAGCAGCAGTAATGAGCAAACCATCCCTCTTCTCCACCTGCACCGCCATCACAGCCTTGTTTAACAGGCACATAACATCACTTTTAAAACACAGTAACAGAGCAGAGTTATGCCCACAGCTTCAGCAGAGCTGAATGTGTCTTCTGTAGAAATAGCTGTAAGAAGTGTGATCAAAGACCGCCTCAACCCAGAAACTCTTCTCTCCCCAGGGCCAACAGCAGATGCCAAGGGAACAGAAGCACACAGCAAGCAGTCAGCAGTCTTCCAAAGGATGCTCCTCCAGCCCCCAGCACTTCAGTTCACGGGCTACTGGTGATGTCTGGCTATTAGCGGAAATTAGCCCACAGAATTTTTCCTGTTCTTTTTACAGTGTACTGCAAATAGTAAGAGCAAATGAAGGTTCAAAATACATGTTGCTGGCTAGTCACTGGCCAACTCAGGTCAAGCATTTCCATATGACAATAGTGAAGCAAGGTTAAAAAACCGTAGTAAAAATCAGAAGTGTGACAGAAATTTCATTCAGTAAAAGCAATGAGCACAACCATAAAGACTACCAAGAAGCATAATTACAAATGCAAACAAGGACCACTCCCAAGACATTTCACCAGGATTTGCTCAGCGGGGCTAACAACTTCATTTTTTATCAGAGCACACTGTTTTAGGATCTATTATCATCAATTCCTTTCTCTTAACCACAGTAGTTATGCGTGTTTTATAACAGAAATGTTCCTTAGCTAGCCCGCACAGAGAAAGCTTGATTTGATTCTGAGATCCAATGCAGAATCTCATGAACTGAAAAGACAACACCAGTAAAACCTAACGAGTGTTACACAGATTTCAGTTTTGATCATTTCTTCCTCACCAACAATATCCCTCTTAGAGATCAATACACTCATTACAGAAAACAATACAAATCTATGCTCTGCTGGGCTTGGGCTCCATCACATTGTGAAGAACTATTTATCAGCTGCCTATGTTTAAGAATAGCAAAAACCTTACCTTTATACTTGGAAAATGTTAACTTAAAAAGGAAACAAATCTTCAGGCTTGATTTAAAATTGTGGTTGACCCTCTATACCTAGATTAGGAGTGGCAGATACCTTCCACCACCACCAGCTCTCCATCAGTTTCCTTCCTGGTGCATGTGTACCTATCAAACCAGCTCCACTTCAACAAAAGCCTTGCCTTTCAAGTAATAGCCAGGACTTAGATGTACTTAGACTGGTACATCCAAGCACGCAGAGAGATTTGAAGCTACAACACTGCTGAGAAGTGTATGCTGATGGACAGGGGAAGAGAGGGTAGGTACAAGTACTGCCTGACAGCAGGAGGAAATGCTAGAAGCAAAACCACATTCCAAATATCAGGTAATCATTTTCCTTATTTAGGTCAGGGAAATCATCTCAGTCACATATTGTGAGCCTGCTATTTTTGTACAGACCAGCTTTCACACTGAGCAGAGACTCTATGCTTCCTGGGTTTTGTTTTTTTAAAAATAATCCTTAAGAAGACACTGATGCCAATCCCAACACTTAAAGCCTTACACAGGTCAGGCCATCTGTTTCTTAACTTGGAATGGGAGGAGAGAAAACTGGATAGAACCACCTTCCCCATGCTTTTTACATAAATCTAAAGCAGAGAAATACTTTGCAATAAACCCCAAATTAGCTAGCACACGTTGCGTGTTTCCTCCTAATCCCACTATGAAACATATTTAAAGAAAGGAAATCAGCAGTAATGAAAGCACCTCAAGAATCTACCCAAGAAAATTACTTCTCAAAAGCCAGTTATGATTCAGTTTTTACTAGCTCTACAAAATTTGTCAAGGTCAGATTTGTTTTAGTTTGGGCTTTTTGTTCTTAGACAATACTGGGAGAGTTCTTGGTAAAAATCAAAAGAAGACCAAGTGGAGGGGAGAAGGGAACCTGTTGGGAAAAAATGCAAGCCTAGCACCACCAATTAGTCTTCTGGTGCCCCTGAAAACCTAAATCTAGTGTGGACTTTCTCAGGGACTGTACATGAAGTGGGATCTAACAGAGGAAGATGCAGCTTTTCCCATGATGAAAGAACAGCTAGCAAAGGGCAGTACTGTTCTTCCCCAGACAGCAGCAGTACTGTCAGACCTCAACAACTCAAACATGCATTGAAGTATTTCTTGTTTTCTCGTAATTCATGACCAGAGAATTATAAAACCAGTTATCATGCCTTGGGTTGTTTGTAGTGCAGTGGAAATGGCCCCTGACCACGTTGGTAACATCTCCACTGCAGAAATACAGGTGTGTCTTCATCTCTACTGGAACTCTCACCCCAGTCCCAGGTATCCACTCCATCTCTCTCGATCTGACCACCCACAGGAACCTTCCAAGTCTCCTGGTATATATGGATCCTATCTCTTTGAGTGGTGAGCAAGTTCATCCCACATTAAAGAAGAGAAACTAAGCTCCAGTGAATTAAAAGGGAGATTTGCTACCAAGTTTGATAGATAATTTAATTTGATTTCTTAGTCAAGAATTGCCTGCAGAAAATCAGGAAAACAACTCTGGAAATAAAGCCAGCATCAGTGACGCCATGCTGGTAAGACTGTCAAGTGTAAACATTCTATTTTTTCCTCCCCCTCAGAAGATTAAAATCACATAATTTCTAAGTGTATTTATAAGAAGATCTTAAAGCAGGGCCTTTGGAGAAGTGGGCTCTCAAAGTCCTTGCTTCCACCCATTCAAACCATCATATTTAAATCAGATTGCTTAGAAAACAAATGAGCAGGCCGTTTTTCCCATAGTTTTACAGACTGCTACGCAGGAATTCAATAGCATCTAGGAGGTTAAAAACATGTTTTCCATACACTTCTCTGCAACAACAATGAGGGCAGTGCAGAGCTAACCCAGGGCTGAACAGCAAAACAGTCATATCTGCAAACGTGCACATTCTTGGCTATAGCTGTTTACAGGTTTGTGATTCATAATTAATACCCCCAATGAAAACAACTACTCGTGTCTGAAAGCCCTAAAGCCACAACGAGCTAATTACTAATAAAAGCTCTACAGTCTCGGTTAAGCTGTGGGAATGCAACCAGGCACAGCAAATAGTGCAATGGTGGCAAAGCTTGAACACTCTGGCTACTTTTTGATAAACCAGCCTCAGTTCTGCCCCTTCCCCTTTACTTTGCCCTCAAAAACAAAACATCTTGCTCCCCAGTACAGCACAAAGGAAGATGGAGAGGCAAGACAGCCAAAGCATGAAAAACAAAACAAAATACAAAAAACCCACATCCAGGTGTCTCATGGGACACTGGGGAGTGTCAGTGCAGCCATCACCTGTGGTCAGGCTGGCAGCAGCAGCAGGACACACCGAGATGTGCTGTGCAACATATATACCAGCTCTAAATGTTGCTTTTTCCGGGAAGAACTAACAAGCTGCTTTGAGAGCTACAGATTTTTTTTTAAAGGACTGTTACAAGTTCATTTTCCAGGGGCAAAAAGGCCAGAAGCTGCTACCGTGCCAGAAGTGTAACAAAGACCTCCAGACATATTTTTCCTCAGTTTCTCTCACACACTTCAAGTTTCTCACAGCCCCAGCAGATTGTACAGTAAGTTTTCTGCTGTTTGAAGCCTTTTAGATTTAAAAATAGAAGTACCAACATGGCTCTTAAATCAGCAACCGGGTAGAACTTTGTCTGATTACCTGAGGCTTCTCCATAGGGGATTTGACAAAGCTAGAAACTGCATTACCCAGGTATGTGGCACAAGTTTAGCTGCAGCATGTACACTAGGGGAAGTCTACTTCCATCAGGCTGTGATTGGGATCAATAAGCCAAGCAGCTGTGTGGCATGCCTTGTTGGAAGCTCAGCACACATAACTAGAACACAATTTGGTTTATAAAAATCAGTATGGATAGAAGTTTCAACACACTGTTTGCAGATTAATAGCTGTTGTCCTTATGTTACTATAGGCAGCCAATCTACAAAGAGAAAATTCAACAGAGTCAGCATCATCTACCCCTTGGACTGTGCCTTTAAGCAGTTTTGGTACCAAGAGAAGTGTCCTTATCACCCAGGAGCGGCTGTCAGAGGCGGGACACGCTCGGCTGAGCAGCTCACCCCCGCGGTGCGCTCTGCTCGCCCAGCCCCAATTAGCAGGGATGGTAGCAGAGATGTTCCAACCCATCATGAGACGATTATTACTGCTAGATCATACCAGCAGCAATTGTGTCAATTAACAATGAGGCTGACTAGAGGTATTTGTTCTGAAATTTGGGATTACAAGGTCAGGACAATGCTCTATTAGCATCAAATCTCAAAGGTCATCTTTATTTTCCTGCTGGCTTGTGTACGACTGCTGCCAAGCTGTAAAGCAGCGGCGCTTCTGAGGGTTCTGATCTGTACTTCGGTGCTGCTGCTGAGTGTTTGGTGGGTGAAGAAAAGGAGACAGGGGAAAAAAAAGTCAGCCATAACTCTTCCAAAATTCAAGCAATTGACAAGAACAAGCTGCTGTGTTCGGGCATAGAACAGGGACAACAGACCAGATGTGCGTAGTGAATATTCATGGAGCTATTTCCGTTTAAAAATAGGTCCTTAGGCACAATGTAGGTTTACTGACTCTGAAAAATCCCCCCACTTTGAAAGAAAAACCATTTCTGACATTTAAAAAGTTAATCATGTTCACTGGTTCATTCAGACTTTGTTTGGTTGTTTTCTTCTAATCAGTAACCATTGCTTCATGAAGATGAACTGTTTTGGAGGCTTCACATGTAAGTGTTTGTGAGTTGAGTGGTCAAAATGGCATAAGCTTGGACAGCCACAACAGAAATTGCCACCACAGCACTTTGGTTATGACTAAAAGGCCTCCAAGCACTGTGACCAGATCTAATTCTCTACCAGAGGAGGAATTTGCGGGAATGGAGGGAAAAGAGCAGGTGGTAACTGCTGCTTAAGACACAGCACTGCTATGTTCCCTTCAGAGTAAGACTTAATATTTAGTATCCACACAAGTCTGTTGGTCACTATCCAGTGAAATAAGAAGTGTTGTTTTTACTTCTCAGGAGCATGAAAATTTTACAAGTGTAAAATGAACAACTCCTTTTCAGCAAGGCAACAGAGCATTCTAACACAGCTCCCACACCAGCTGTGCTCAGAACCCACATGTCTGATGTCAAATCAGTCCAGAAGCATCAGGGTGAAGATGCATCAACTTCTTTCTCTTGTGCACAATCTTCAAATATTATCAGTATTGATCCTGCCTTCATGTCATACAAAAATTTGGACCACCTCCAGACTCTAAAGGAAGAGAGGCCAAAAGAGCCAGTCTTCCAGCTGCCAGAAACACAACACAACCTTGCTATGGGACAGGCTTCTGTCACAGCAGATTTTCAGCCCTATTGAAAAAGAAGGCGAGGAGCTTTGCTGTACTTGTGTTCAGAAAGGCATGAAATATGCCTTCCTATTTGATGTGGGATGTCAAAGCAGGGTTAATTTCCAAGTTGCCCCACCAGAATATGACCATGAACATGACTCCAGCCCAGTTCTAAACACGAGTACATGTGCATGACTGACATAACTCCCTCCAAGTGATTTGAAACAGCAGGGAACTGGAAACGGAGAGAAGCTTCCCTTATTCCAAAGGGCTTAGAATAGATGCAAATCTTAAAATGTTCATCAGCACTTTTCCTGTCCTCAGTACTGACCTTACCACTGAAGCACCAGGGCAATTTGGAAGAGCTGCTGAAGACAAGCTGTTAAATCATCTGGAGAATGTCTTAGAGAGTGGAATACACCAGTTTTTTCCCCTCCCTTCCCACACAACACAAGTCTGCAGGCAGTGTTTCACTGAGGAATAAGTCCAGAGTGAAGCCACAAAGAAATCTTATAAGATAAAGAGCAGGAATAAATAGTTAAACAGGGTCAGTTTTCCCTGCTTATTCCTTATCAATAGTCAAGCTGTAAGCTAAGGAGATGCATCCTTAACCTCCAGAGTTGACTGCCAGACCTTTTCCATTCTGAACTCTAATGTAACTATTACATGAACTCATTCATTAACATCATAGGTACTATCAGAAGTCATCACTTAAAACTGCTTTGCTTTTGAGTGACCTTGCAGTCACTTCTTGCTCTGCTTGCAGGAGATCATGTGAAGCAGATGATCAAACCTGGCAAACTGGTGACATTGCTATGGATTTGATACCGTTCTGGTATAACACAAGGCAGATAAGACAAATCAACAAAAATCCCTTGTTATTCTTAAGTAGAATTCCAGTAGAATTCTTAACTCCACTTAGAGGGTTTTTTTTTCCTCAGCTTAGTTTCATTAGTCAACATATTTTATAACAGGAAGAGTCAGTGGTTGATGAAGGCTTGAAGGCTGTCGATGGAGTTCAGTGGCTTTGCCAAAGAAAAAAGTTTGTAACTGCTTGGCAGAGGCCTGATTTTAAACAATACTCACCAAAAATTAAGACACATGGTTACATGTTGTACAAGACAAAAGTTACATTCTGCACTTTGTTTCCAAACAAAAGAGAAAAGGTGAGTTACTTATTTGCCATTTTTTTTTAAGATGAAGAGAGAGCTGACTGACTACAAAACCTAGAGCAGTGAGATACTTCAGGATGTTTTAGCTGAAGATAATGAAGTCTGCAGAGCAAGAGCACCTTTCTTATTCCTATGGAAGGCCTGGCTGTGCAAGTCTGGGGGCAAGATTAAGGCCCATCATTTCCATGGATAGGTTTATTATTTGCACATGTAATTCCATGAAAACCCTTGAGCATATGATGGTTCCCTACTAACCTGTCCCAAATTCAGAGCATGCCTTCATCACCAATTCAGTGCACGCAGCATACAGCACCAAAGCTGTATATTCTCACAGTAATTTTCCACCTCTCCAATAAGCAGATGTCTTCTAAGTAACCTCCAAGTTCCTGCAACTTGCGCTTTTTTTTCCCCCCCCTTCAATATTCCATCTTGTACCCAGGATTACAGTCAATTTATACCTGCAATATTTATTAACATTTCTGTTTAGATTTACCTAGGATATTGGCAAAGCTCCAAGATAAGCAATTGGATTCAAATTCTGAATTCCTGTTTTAAGTAGAATGTATTTGTGTTTATTTATAGCCACTATATCAATTTTATCTGATGATTTATAGAAGTCAGGTCCGAGTCATCTCTGTGGAACTCAGAGTCAGCATCCACGTTATCAGCTTTGAACTCTCAGAATAAGGACAGTGGAGTCAGTAGGGTCAGTATTTGCAAAGCAGGTTGCTGAGCTGCTTTCCAGAACGGGAACAGTTTAATAGGTGTGCTTCTTCCTAACTCTAGCCATGATACCTGCAATGTTACAGCATTTTACACCTGCCAAAGAATTTCTAGCAATGACTAGTCAGAGTATGGTTGCTCCAAAGGAACAGAATTCCAAGTATTGCCATCACAGAGGGGCAAGTGCCTTTTTCCACATTAGGAGCTTTTTGCTCAAGTTCAAAGTAATTTCTAAACACTTCCTACACACATCAATTGCTGTGAAAGAGGCAAGCTATACTCTGAGCCTCCACTTTGCCACTTGGCTGTTTAAGTCATATGAGAAGCTACTTGCACTGTACAGGATGCAAACATGCAAAATGCACTTTCACCTTCACTTGGACCCTGCAGAGGTCAATTTCTGAGGAAGCAGTGTTAACTGATACTGTTATCACATAATTATACACAGAACACAATAAACTGAAGGTCTGGGAAAATTCCAAATACCAAGAGACAATCTTGCAAATAGAAAAAAAAAGAAGATTCCCCTCACAGCAAGGCACACTGCAGTACCATGATCATTTCAATGGACTGCTGCATGTCATTTAAACAAAATGCGCTTGTCTTGGCGCCAGGTTTTGTCACTTCTGTCAACCAAACCCTGAGGCTCGACCTCCTACCATTTTGCCACATGCTGGGGGGAAAGGGACCATGGTACAACTGTGCAGACACTGCTGCTCAGAAAGAACAGTTGAATGCCAATGACTCAGAGGAAAAGATAAATGGTTATCCCTGACAATAGGCTTTAAACCAATTTCCATCTTCTCTACATGCACAACTCACTTGATCTGTTTCCAAGTAAGACTCATTCCAATACAGGACAGGAGAAGCACACTAAGCATCCCCATGGCCAGCTAGCCAAGTAAACCAAGGAACACACCACATCTAACAGAGAAGGAGTTTTCAGAGCTTAAGGAGGATGAATTTTAGAGCACACCCGTACAAAATAGAGGAGAGGGAACAGTTCAATGACAGGTCTAGTTTATGCATCTCTTTCAATTCCAGGTATTGACAGTAGCATGGCGTCGGGCAGTCTCAGGGCAGAAGGGTTACTCAACACTGGCCTGTGGGGATCACCGAAGAGAAGAGGAAAGGTGTGTCAACACAACCTGACAGCTACAGAGACAGCTGACAAGAGCAAACAATACAAGAACAGACACCGGGTCTCCGTGGACTGCCAGGAGAAGATAGTTACAGTCAGACTAACAGGCTCCAGACTACACCCAGGTCAGTGCTATCCGGCAGGAGCCAAGGAAGGTTCAGACATCAAGATAATCTCGCCACTGCCTTAAAAGGAATGGAATTAATGACCACCAGCATGAAGACCACAGCTTTGTGAAAGGTCAAATACATGCTTCCTGCCAAGAAAGAGACCCTGCCCTCTCAGTGACATCAACAGCATCCAATAAAGCTTCCCACTAGTCTTCCTCTGCTGTATAAACTCCAGTTCCCATGGGGTTGTCAACTCAGACACACAAAATTGTACAGTAGGTGTCATCTCCCATCCACCCTGGCAGGCCAGCTAAACTTACACTAGTCACCAACGTGAAATAAGAAGAGGACACTCTGCTCAACATGTTGCTGCTTGGCCCATAAACCCTAGAAGGATTTAGTTCCTCCTCACCAGCATGAGAAGGAATCCTTGATGTACAGTTTCTCTAAATCTTGAACATCTTATGCGCTCCTAAGACCACACAGATAAAATAACAGCACAGACTCAAAGTACAGGAAAAGGCATTTTTTCTCCTTAAATCACATTGCTGTTCTATGCTAGCCCAAGAAAAGTTTGATTTGGGTTTTTTTTTTCCTGCCACATTATGGTGATACTGAATTCACTGCAGTTGCTGAATCTGCAGGCTCAGAGCTGTGAATGTATCCACCCAAAGAACATCCTTGACCTCCATGACTGTTTGCCATAGCACAGTATTCTCTGCATTGTGGCTTTGGGTGCTTACTGGATATGTGCCTATTCAGAAAAACGTTTTGCTTACGCAGCAAAGCACCTCCATGAAAGTATCCCGAAGGACAACAAAAGAGTTGGATTTCTGCCTGAACCAGCAAGTGGTTCTGCAGGCCGTGGTCCCCTTTGGGTGTGTCCCTGCACTAGGAGGAGCAGGGAGAGCAGACATGGATGTCTGTGACCACCAAGTACCACAATGGATGCCCTCAGAAAGGACGTGCTTAATAGCTATGAAAAGTAAAGTTCAATCCATGCTTACAAAAATGTATCAGCACAGCTAAACAAAGGTGAAGATATGTCCCTGCTCATTACAGAGGGGCTGGACTAGATAACCTTTAAAGGCCTCTTCCAACTCAAACTATTCTATGATACTGTGCCAGTTTCTGTGTTCCCTTATCTCACCTCAGCAAGAGGCACAGAAGCGAATTAGATGAGATTCTTATTCCAAGAGCCTCTTAATGCTGCTTTAAAAAATTAGAGGAAATATAAGCAGAGACACTTTCAGGCATCTTTAAGAACACTCCTCTGATTCAAACTCTTCTAGTAGGAATTACCCAACTGGACTGATCACACTTAACTTTTGGCAGGGTTCAGCAGTCTGGCAGAAGCAGGCATTGTTGCAAGGGGGTATTGAGAGCTGCTGAGTGTTGTGCAGGTGGTGTGCTAGGGCAACAGAGATCAGTGTTTGCTTTTGCTCTGGTCAAGAAACAGCAGTGAGACCACGACTGCTCAGAGTAACAGTTTGGGTGTTAGGGGACTATCCCCAATTTAGAGAAACCAGATCTTTCCTGGCTTTGCTTTTATATTTTTCATAGACATGAAGAATTGCTGTGAAGTGCCCCAGGGACCAGAACTGGAAGAAGCATTAGGTTGAGGGTATCTCTGTGAAGAAACTGAAATAGAACCAATATATAACCCATGCAAGTATCAAGTCTAGTTATTTTTCTTTAAAATCCACATTTACAGTAGCTGCACCCAATCTTTGGCCTGTAAAAACAGACAGGCTCTCCAGGATAACAGATTATGTCTATTTTAGATAATGTTTTATCAGACTAGATTGTGTCTGCATCCTCATAGGATATCCTCTGATCTCTCTCAATCTAACCTCTCCAGAAGAATTCTGACACCCAGTAGTAAAAAACATCCTTCCAGATTGGTTGAACTCAGAAGTCCAGAGGCCCCACACTGGTAAATACCTAAAGAAACAGAAAAATGTCTCTGCAGACCGGAGAAGCTGCAGGAAGAGAATACAGCCCAGAAATTCAGTGGCATTCGTGGGGACACAGAAAGTAATTCCACGCTTCTGCCTCATTCCATTACAAATACTTTTCATCAACTAAATCCAGGGTGCAACAGTAGCAGGCAGATGGTGGGAGAGAAGTCAGGGCTGAAAGCAGATGAACCACAGAGGAACATAATGCCATGTTGAGTTTCTGAGTTTCCTTTATTGTCCAGACAGACTGTCTACTTTCCCCTCCTATATGGCTAAGAAGGGATGGAAAATATTGAATGCATCACTGTAATTAGAGAGCACATGATGGAGTTATCCTCACCGTGACTGATCTGTGGACACACACAAAGCAGACCTTCAACACAAAGACTGCTACTCTCAGACAAGGCGTACCAGTGGGAAAGACTCATACTCAATCCCTTCCTCACACATCAGAGCTCAGCAGTCTTAGCACCTCAATAAGATGCAAACCATATTGCACTAATGTATTAATCTCCTCTCTCACTCTTACGATTCAAAATTCTTTTGATTTAGGAAAAGTAATTTGTAATAAATGGTAGAAGTCACTTAGAAACCCCAAGGCCCTAAGCACATAGTTACACCATCAGCCATTTGGGGGCTTAAGGCATGCAAATACATAAACGTATGAACTCTCAAAATGCCTGCAAGAGCCTCTGTTTACAAGCAGCCAGAGACACAGCATCTAAATAATTTGTATAAATCCTCAGTCACTGTGTGAACAAACCCAGTTTGAGTTCCAGCTGTGTGCTCTACTTGGCTATAGAGGAGCAGTGTTTCTGTATTCAGGATGCCTGAATTATGAAGAATGAATCAGCCTTGAAACAAAGTCTGTTTCTTTCATCAGTTTCTAATTAATGGCTACAGATAAAACAAATGGAGAACAGCTTTTATCCTCATGCTGTGTTGGTCCCCCTTCTGGTGAAGGCAACATTAAAAGATTATGTTGATAAGCTAACTGAACAGGCAGGGCACTGGGAGTCACACTAGGATCTCTTTCCACCAGGAATCTTCCAGCTGGGTTAGAAGGACCAAGCACCACAAAGGGAGACCAGAACACCATCACCCTAACTGGACAATACACATGCAAGCATTGCCTTCACCTTGGACTAATTAGTCCATAGCCCATTCCAGTAGTTTTGCTGGCTTCAGATGTCCCAAAACAGACACCTGGCAAGAACCTGGGGAAGTAGAAGTTTTTTAAGTAAGCTTCACGTTGAGACAAGTCACTTGACGGATGTCTCAGTTTTTCAGTTTTGTGGAGGTAGCAGAGATTGTCCTTTGCTGCACCACTGACTATTGCTATTTTAACCACAAAGGCATCACTAAAAAGATGTCACATTCTGTAACATCTTTCCATCTCATGTTTAGGCATGTTTTCATTTTCATCTGAAAACAGTCTGTTTGAAACCTGATACACCAAGAAAACCAAGAGATGCCTCCCCCCTTACCTCAATCTAGAAAAAACAGTGTGTGACTGAAATGCTGTCATTTAACATATTTAGCAAGTGAACCATCTGCAGACCAACAAGATAGTGTTTAAGAGATGTATTCAAGAGACGTATTTTTACCAAGACACTTCAAACTCCGACTCCTGCATGATTCCCTTTGCCCCTTTTCAGCAGATCTAATAATACCAGTCCTTGAAGTCCCGTTGGTTTTAATTTCATTTTAAGCATGCATCACTCAAGCTGAAGCCTTCATAGAACCTCCAAGCTTTCTTTGAAATTCAGCTTCCTCAGAGAGCCAACAGCATCCTGCAGCCTACCAGGCCCAGAGAGCCAGCACAGACTGAACCTAGCTTAACCACCAGTCTGTTTTGTGCTTGCAGCTCACTAGTGGCTTTGCCTTCAGCTGCAGATCTGTTATAAACACACATCAAAAACCAGAGTGATTGACACATCAAAAAAGACGCCTTTGTCCGTCATCGTCTATGCACCATTTTCACTTTCATTTGTGAAAAAATGCCTCACAGAGGAATCCAAGACAAAGCCTTGAATGTGTTACTTTAAGGTACCAACATCTGTGACACACCTGGCTCTGATTTCATGATCACAAATCTGACACCTGCAGGCATAAACATTTTTGCCATCTAGAAAAGTTACTGCTAAATAGGAGCTTTTATGAGTAGTTATATGACAGTTACCCAAACTGTCTGCTTTTAGGCTCTACCTTCTCATTACTCAAAGTTTTATTCAATAATATTCTTGATCATGCTTTTTTTCTGAGAATTTCAGGACATTTCCCCAACTTTGTCCTGCAGATTACAAACTGTTGTCTACCACAGGAAAAGCATGAAGTTGTTTGTGAGGAAGATTTATTACTTCATCCTTTTTCAACAGCAGAAGCAGGGCTACTTCAGGAAGGGAAGAAAAAAACCCAAAACAAAACAAAAACACAACACCCAAAACCCCAGCCAACCAGAGTTACACAGGCAGGTAGCTGTACCACTGGCCAAGTTAACTTCTTGGATTTCAAGAAATCCCTTCTCATCCTATGGCTCCCCTTTTTCAGGTGCTATCTTGGTTGTTCAAACCAACCCCTCACAGAGAACCAGTCTTCCAAGTACCAAGCACTCAACCCTTCCTGAAAACCTGATACCTTTCCTGGACTACAGAGAAAACCAAACAGCATCACTTGTAGAAACTGTTGCTCTGTGGTGCTCTGCATATCAAGTAATATCCACAAAGCCCAGTACATTTCCTGGTTTCTTCAAGGTGCACTGAGAGTTTCCACGCTCAAATTACCTCTGTTTGCAACTCACGGTGACTCGTGTGAGATTGCACTGCCCTTTCTACAGTGCAAAATTTGACAGATTGAAATGATCTGCATCTTATTTCTCTCTCCTTGAGGAACAGTATGTTTACCAGTTCACCAAAACACTTTTAATAATTCCTATCACAGTATAATCCTGTAATGTTAGAAAATGAGGAAGACATTCTTTATAGACAGAACATACATAGCTGTGCCAAACCTCCTCCACAACCTTAAACCTTTTAGAACAGCCACACTTACTATTTGATTCCCAAATTCAAAAAAACATTTGAGATGACAAGAGAAAAAAGCCGATAAAAATCCTTTAGTGAAGCAGTAAATGTGTTCAGCACAACAGATTTTTAGGATATCTGAAATCCTATGCTAAGACTTCCAAAGGCAAAATTATTAAAGCCATTATTGGAGGAGAGGGAAAAAAAATAGAAAGGAAAAAACCCACTAACTTCAGTGAACAATTTGTCTATCCCTGAACACTCATAGCACAGGGTACTGACTATTTTGGCATGTTATCTCCCAAGAGGAAAAGCAATGGGAGGAAAATTGATTTGCTCTGTCATGCACAATGAAGCAACTGCTCATCTCAGGCAGTCACATTTTATTATGCTCTATCAAAGTGTAACACAGCATTTTCAGCATGAAGAAAACCTTCATGCTCTACTTTAAAGAGCCCGAAGACTCAATCTTTGGCAGTCACATGTTTAAATGTGGAATTTAAGCCAGAAAAGGACAATATGGAAGGCAATTAAAGCATTTTTAAAATTGAAAAGCATCTGCTCTCTGATGTAAGGCAGATTAAAGTAATGTTTCAGGGTCAGACTATGATGTCTAACAGTGTCTGCATCTGAAGAAGGCAAAGGA
Organism: Daphoenositta chrysoptera; assembly: GCA_013397915.1. Taxonomy (NCBI): domain Eukaryota; kingdom Metazoa; phylum Chordata; class Aves; order Passeriformes; genus Daphoenositta; species Daphoenositta chrysoptera. Next base: position 193,928 of record VZRO01006754.1, read on the forward strand.
AAGATAATCCAGTCCTCAGAGGAATTCTCTTCTGTGGCTATGTACAAGATCAGGACCTGGGCTAACATGGCTCCACAAAAACATCTTAGTACCAAACCCACTTTAGGATGCACTGCTCCCTTCAAAGTCCATGGGAAATGGGTACCTAAAGATTCGTAGCACTTGGAGCCAAGTCACATTTCAAAAAGCTTCCTTCCTCTCTCCCCATCTTTACTCATTCTCTGGCAGAGTGTCTGTCATTTGTTCTGTTTACACTGACCTAAATGCTTCACCACAGGGAGCAGACAGGTATCACAGGCCCTCCCTGGGCAATACAGAGCTCAGTAAGGTATAATTCAGTGTATAATGTTAGCCATTACAAAGCATAGTAGGACCAACATCAGGTATCACTTCTGGCATGAGAAAGAGATCAGGGAATGGTCTCAAGCCTTCCTAACATGCCATATGCACAAAGAAAGGAAATTACCACTATCAGACACACAAGATTAAGCCCACTGAGACCTTAAAAGCAACTGAACCTTAAGTTTATGGTGGATGCAGACAATCAAGGTTACACTATGAAGCATCGTAGAATAATACTGATTTTTAGTATTTGGTTGACTTAATTTTCTAAGTAATTTGCCTGTTGGAAGAATAGAAGCATTATGCCATGAGCAGTTACTTCAGAGACAGGATTTCTTTGCTTTCCTTTCAGAATTCATCTGTCTGAGGTGATACCTGCCAAAAAGGGAGGGAAATTTAAAAAAAAAAAAGTAATAAAATATTTACACTTTCTCCAATGATTTAACCAAGCCTACAGACAAGTTTTTACATTCACTTTGGCTATCTACTTGTTGAAAGTCTATGTTGACCTCTGTCCTCCTACATGAAATTATATGCATCCTCTTGAGAGCTAAAAAGCCAAAGTTCTGAAGGACTATTTAAATGAAACTTCTCTATTTATTTATAAAAGGACATAATTTTCACTACATGCAACTCTCCTGTGCCTCTACGGAGTTTCAGAATATAATTCACTCTGGAGAAAATACAATGTTAGTATGGCAGATGTTATGTGGCTGAAAGCAAGAGGAAGAGCATTTCAGACTGAGGCAGGAAAACCAAGTAAATCTTCTGAGAATATTGTTAGCTGCTGAAAAGAGATACAGTTTTTCAGGTACCGTGGAGGCTCAACTCTAAAATCAGTGGAATGGCAATAACGTGACTCTAGAGAAAGAACGGAACTTTTTTTTTCTCCAAATCGGACCTTAAAAATTCTTTCTAAGAAAATCTTCCTGAAGGCTTCCTAGCTTAGTCACCCAGAAAACAGAAGTGGTTTCCACTTTGCAAGGTTTCTATTTCTCATACTCTTGCCTGGCTTAAAAATGGGAAGACTAGACTGCTCCTGCCTAACGTCTACATCTTTGCAAGCCACCACTGTCTCAATACTAATCTGGGAGGTGCAAGCGTATTGCCAAATGCATTCACTGCTGATTCATTCTGTGGCTTCCCTGCTCCTTCTGGGATGCATCCACCATCCAGTCCAATGGGAGCTGATGTATTTCCCCAAAACTACAAGGGTAGGACCCAAGCTCCAGTGCCTAAAGCCTTTGCTGCCACTGAAATGCCACAAAAGATAATTCCCACAAGCTGTAGAGTAACCTTACAGCTGGAGCCGAGTGCCAGAGCAGGGATGTTCATCCCTATCACAGCCACACACATGCAGCAGCCCTGCTTCCAACAAACCTCAGGCCAGCAGAGTAATGCTTTCCTTCATTTTAGGCAAAGTGAATTTAAAAAAAAGCATGTCATTTAAAAAAAAAAAATCTCTTTCCTTCAGCAAAGCCTGGAGAAAACATTTAGGTTCCTACTTGCTCAAATACACAGTGCATGCAGCACTAGCAGTGGCATACATGGCCCCAGGAAAGCAGAGAAAAGCCAGGGAATGTGCAGAAACCTTCTCAAACCCAACCATTAGGAAAGGTTTGCTGACACAGGCACATAAAGCTCTACACCCTCAGCTCAGCGACAGACGTCCTGCAGCACCCTGAACATGCCACAGGCACGGGGGTACCAACAGGCCCAGAGCTTTGCCAAGAGCTAAAGCAGGGGAAGGGAGACAGAAGATGGTGAACTGGCAGTGGTCCCTGACACCCTCTGGGGGCTGCAACAAAAGCACCAATTCCCCTGCAATATGGAGCACCCTTGAGAATTTAAGCTTTGAAACAACTGGCAGTGCTACCCCACTGCAGTACCTTTGGTTATCTGCAAAGGAAAACCTGAGCTGAGAGCCGCCCTGGGAGCAGCAGAGCCCTGCTGAGGTGAGAGCTGGGCTGAGCTACTGCTGCAGCAGCCTGGCAGGGGAGCTGGGGCACAGCCACCCCCAGAATTAGCTCCAGCCCACTGGATTCATCCATCCTGGAAGTCCAGATTAATGAAGAGACATAATGGCAAAGAGCGGGTATAGCCCTGCTGCTGATGCAAAGAGCACGCTGCCATGCTCACCTGATTTGCGTATTTTGGGACCTTCACCAGCTCTCTGCTCCACCTAAATCCTCTGCCTGCAAGTTCTCAATACCCTAAAGTGAAGCAGCCTGCCTGGAGTTAACAAATCCTTTGACCAGCTTAGAGACAGTCTTGGCTGTTACATCTCCTCATTCCAGAATATTTCCATGACATGATTCAGTTATTTCTGTTCCTAACCATGAAAATAAATATGGGGCTGATCTCATTAAAATCTCCCAGAGCCTTTGATGTAATTTTAATATATTACCACACTTCTGTTCTTACAGTTCTCTTGGGCTGAAGTGACACAGTTTTCCAACTGCTCTACCCAAAGCAGGCTGTAACACAGGTTGGCGTGAGTCAGCTCTCCCCCAGCACAGCAAAGCAAGGCCATCTTTTTTTAATGTTGTAATTCTCAATACAGTCTTCTCTGCTTAATAGTCACTATTTCCTCTGCCGGGGAATAAGACCTGCAGGTGCTTTACCCAATAGGTGGCTGTGCAAGAGCTAAACCCCTGCTGCTGCACTGCTCTTTGCCAGCTTCTTACAGTGCCCTTTTTCTGCACACCTTCTCACACCCCTGAAACACTCAGAAGCAGCACAGTCACTCCCTTCCCATAGCAGAGAAACAGGATGACAGCAAAGTAAGATTAGCCAAGCTATCAAGCATTTAAAGGCAACTCTTTGGGGACTAAGCCTCTCCACTCACTTCGGTTGGAGTCAAATACGACACAGAATGAACACTACTGCTCCGAGGGATCTGTATTCAGTCACCTTTTGCATTCATTCTGCTTTGAATGCTCCGAAACACAACATGGTAATACTCTACAGCTGTTCCTTAAAAAAAAAAAAAAAAAAAAACAAAAAACCCCAAAAAAAAAAAACTTCTGCCAAAAGAAAACAATTTAAAACACCATTGGGATTTAACTGCTCTGAAAATGCAGTTCTCACTTGCTTCTTGCAAGAGGCAAGTCCTTAAAATAGGATCTTTTTTACAAGTAAAGACACCCTACAGGGCATACCTAGATCATCCCATCTCCCAACAGGATTTTAAGGTGAAAACACACCGAAGGCTAACACACAAAATATAGAGTTTGGATATCAATGAATAATTAAGAAAAACAACATCAAATCACTGGAAAATACTATTAGGGAAACACCACTGGGGAGGGAAGCAAAACACACAAGAAAACTGACTTGCAGGCTACCCAGCAAGGTCATCCATTGCAGTGCCACCCAGAAAGTGTGAGGTTGGGGGCAGGGGTAGAGGCACATTTGCAAAACTAGTCTGCTTGACAGACTGAAAACATCAGAACACATGTTTTCATCTCCAATTGCAAGGACAAAAGCAAGAAATGTTATGCATGTTCACTTTACTTGATGTCACATCTTGCCAGTCAGTTCAGTGGCTGTCACCATAGGACATCACATCCCTTAATTCCAGTCTGTGGTGTGGCAGTGGTCTGTTCTTTAGCTAAGCTGCAGCAAGGAGACTCTGCAGTAACACATTACCTCAATTTCCTTTTCTGCAAGGAAAGCAATCAATATTTTATGACAAAAATTCCTGGCTCACAGTCCTATAAGCTTTGTAGAGCTGATCTTTGCAGCAGTTCACATACTGATGCTGCTTCTGATCCCCAGTCCATATGAAGGTCAGTTAAGTGTTAACTATTCCACATTTTTCAAAGAATTGAGGATTATTTTCTTGTTTTTCCATTCTGTGATGGGAAGCCGTAAAACCCCCAAATTGTCCAGACAGAAAACAACTCTAGCCCTGAGGAACAGTTAACCATATCCTCCTTTTGAGGGTTCTGTGAACAAATACTCAGCAAAAAGCTGAGTTTAGGTAGAACAGTTTTATAGATGAGAGTATTATAATCAGCATTACAGGACATGAAGCAAGCAGTGGGAAACAAGTGTCCTGGGACAGACTGGAGGTTCCCAGCATGAAAGGGGGTCACAAGTACAATCCCCAGCAGTCACAAGGACCACTCTTCTGCATGTGAGGATTTCACATTCTGATCTGAAGACCTTCTTGCCCTATGGAAGTGATTGACTGTCACAGCCATAGAAAAGAGCTGATGACACATGTGGAAGAGGAATCATTTAGCCAACAGACCTTTATATGTCTGCTAAATATCCCTGAGCCTTATCTATTGACACAGTCACATCCATACTGCCCAGGTCACAGCAGTGTAGCTCTGTACATGCCATACTCTAAGCACAATCAAGGATGTTTTGATCCACAACTATTCCAAGAGTAATACTTTCCTGATACTGTTTTAGGACATTGCTTCAGTTCAAGTCACCTGCAGCTTCTGTACACCACATGTACCTGGGGGTCCCAAGGGAACATGCAATTTGTATCACTAAAATCACTCTTTCACTGGCCAAACTCAGTCTGGGGTCTCTAAACGGAGAAAAGTGAAGCAATATGAAAACGTTGCCCATCTAACTGCATTTATACCAGCACAGACAAGTATCATCCCTGATTAAATTCCCATCCTGACACGAAACATTAACAAGTGGCTAATGTCAACCAAGCTTTAAAGGTTAGCAGTTACTTGCTCAGCATTTCAAAGGATCACAAAATTTTCACAGAATACTGCTGTGTTTTTTCCATACAGGCCAGCAATGCAATGAATTTAGCCCTGACACAAGATTTCAGAAGCTTTTTTGTTGCTCTTGCTGTTGTTTTTAAACCAAGGGTTCTCCAAACAGAGATCATGCAACCTGAAGAAAATTATCAGCCAACACAGTGTCTTCTCAAAGTCAGAACACTTTTCACTCTCACTTCTGAATCAAGTCCTTTAGCTAAATCTCCAGGCTCCTTAAAAGGGCCTTAGAATTGTGACAGAGTGTTTTCCTCACATTTTTTGAAATAAAAAAACTATGGAAAAGTAATTTGTGCAAACAGCATTAATCAAATACAGTACTGCCTGCAGTTTTCAGCCTTTTCAGCCAGCTCAAAAAGATTAGTAGGCTTCTTCTGGTGCCACCCTCCCAAAGCTTCCTCAGCATTTATCTTCTTTTCCTGCCTTACCTGTCTGTTGCCTTTCTGCTCAGAAAAATACTCACAAAAATAACCAATGAAACCTCTGCATGTTGCAATCTGGGGCATGAAGTCATGGAGAGGTATCTGGTCACCATTAGGCAACTGTTTTCAGAAAAGAAACCGTAGTCTTGTATTTTTATTCAAGAACAAACTGTATTACATCTATCATTGCCCACCATCCCAAATGTTATCAGGCAGGTCAAGCAGGTCTGTGTACAAAATTTTGTGAGCAAAAAGTATTTTTCAGCAGCACCACAAAGAAAGGACTGCAAACAAGTCACATTTTGCGAGGCTGGGCTCTCTGCTCATGGTAGGGTGAGAAGCATCTGCAGATCAATGAAACTGGGACACAAAAGCTTAAGTGAGGAGAAGTAGAGCAGAGTTAGGCTGAACCCTTGGACTGGAGGGCAAGCGCTCATTAACAAGGGGAACAACTTGGGAACATTCGTTACTTCCTACCTGCCTTATTCCAAATCTCCCACGCCCAAAGAACTGATTAACTCTCACTTAGAAAGGCAAAAATCCCCGCAAGGCAGGGAATGTGCTGGGGGAGGCACAAGTGCGGGGAAAAAAAAGCCCGGATGGCTGGGGCCTAGTGGCCTACATGTGGCTGAGATGAAGGTAGAAGTTTTAATTTTACTTCCATGGATTTTAACAGCAGTAAGAGCCAGGGCTTACTCAACTGGGATTCCTAAAAATAGCACTTGCCTAAGTAACCACACAGGACCACATGGGGCTCTATTTTCCTTAACTAGCTTTTGATCTAATGGAATTCTTCAGTTAAGTAAAAGAAGAAACGGGGTCTTTGTGGTGAAAGCACATGACCAGGAGTTAGGAAAACTGGCTTCTCCTCCACACTGCTACAGATTTGTTGTTTAGTCTTTCATGCAAAACAATGTAGCTCTTAAAGTACCTTTCCACCTCAGACCAAAACCTGTGACTGCGTTTAAAAGCTGAAACATCCGTGCCAGCTTCGCTCCTTCCAGCCAGCCAGGCAGCCAGAGCTCAGTGCAGGACACAGGCTCTATCCATGAGCCAGACAAGGATTCAATTAGCCCGGCTGCACTCCACACCTCAAAGCAACACTGGCTGCAACAGGGCTGAGGTAAGAAAAGCTTTGGTATATCTCTATGCACTGCATTTATCTTTCTACACTGTGCTGTTGCACTGTCCTCTGCACTTCACTTGCCTCACACAGGAAGTGAAAATTACCCTTCTTGTAGATGCAAGCACAGTACATTAAGCACTGGTAGGGTGTTTGTCCAGCACCCAAAGATGCCCTAATCTCACAGCAAACCAAGGCAGCTAATGCACCCAACGCAAGGAGGCAGAGCTGCCGCTCAGCGAGGCTGGAAAGCACAAGAGCAGAGCGGAAGCGACACATGCTGGTATTTCAAACAGTCAACAAGCAGCAAGTAACCTGGTAAGACCTCTGAGACCTTGACCAGCATAGACAAGCTCTGCCCTGCGAGAACCGGCTGCCTTCCTAAGTTTGCAGGACCCTGCCGGCTTCCCACACCCAGGAGAGGGCTGCGAAGGGCTCACAGCTGAGATGCATCCTCCCACCCCGTAACCTGCCAGCCGGGCTGAACACTTTCTCCAAATGCTCCCTTCCATCCTCCCCAGCCACCACGTGAGCTGCTGCGGCTGAGGGCTCTGCAGATGGGATTACCCACAGGAGCAGGTCTGGGGAGAAGACACTGGACAGCAAGAGACAAGCTGGAGCGGACTATAACAGCAAATTAACCCCTTCTCTGGCTGCTGGGAAAGTGAGCCAAGCCTAGCACAAAAGGAGGAGACATTTCAGCAGCCACACTGCAGAGAAAGGACATAATACACCTGACAACACATTTAAACAATGCAAAACATCCTTCCCAATGCCTGCAGCAAGTCATCTCCTATCCTAAAGATCTAACAACTTGGGCCCACAAGTGCTTGCCAAGTTGTCAACATGGCCTTTGATATCAGAAACCTTTGAAACCCCTGCCTTTAAGGCCAACACTTGCTTCTCCACCCATATTTGAAATGCAAGATGCCTGAAAGCTATAGAAGTATTTTAACACTGAACATGCAGGAGGCTACAGCGCAGAGCGGACACGTTCGCTGGGAACTGCACTTGGAAAACTAACAAGTCCCCTACTGCTACAATAACCGAGCTGCGTAACGGAAGACATGCCAGGGATCGCAGGAAGCTCAAGCCTTCCAGCGCTTTCTGAAATCTCCATGGGGTGATCAGTCCAAGGAGCACCTCGTTTAAACCTATCCTAAATGCCAGGATAGCAAGGAATGTGGGGCAGGGAGGATAAATTGCCACCGTTTTCCTTTAAAAAAAAAAAAAACAAACCAAAACCAAAAACCAAACAAAAACAACTCTGCTTAAATCAAGTTGTGCACCAAACTGAGGCGTTATGAGTGTTTGTTTTCGCTCGGGGGGGGAAAAGGATAGTCAGTAAAATGTTATTTCCCCACATGTCAACAGAAAACCCATGCATCCCACCCTGCAACTCAAACATTACAGCTTCATGCTTTTTTCATCTAGATATAATCCATTCTCTATTTTACTTCTATTTCTTTTCCAGGGGGTATTGATGGAATTGTGATCTATAATCAGAGGACATCTTCTTTGACCCCTCATTTTCTTAGTTTCCCCCCTTGACTTCACAGCTGAACCCACTACAACTCCAGCCATTCTTCAAAAACAAGAGGACTCCACAAGACAGCACACAAGATGCTTAGACCATATCATGTGCCACGATCCACCAGCTCTGACTGTGATGGAGCCCCAAGGCCCCAGCCCTCAAATCTACAGCCACTCCAAACTCATGACCTCACTCATACACAGCAGAGCCATCCACCAACTGTGTGAAGTACCCTTCTTCCCAGCCACGAACAAAACAGGGCAGCACGTGTTTCAGTAGGAGTTGAGTCTTCCTACTTTGGCACAGCAATGTAGGAGCTGTAAGACAAGCACTAAGGCTGGTCTGATCCAGCCTTTTACAAGCTTTACATTTCACACTGATGTTATCAGCAAGTAAATCAAACACATTGCAAGCAAAGAATTTTTCATATGTTTTTCCTATATGCGTTCCTCTCAACTGAGTGTTCCGGATACATTAATTGTTTTCTGTCAGTCATCTTTCCAATTAAGATCTGCTCCTTCCTTCCTTCCTAATTTTGCCAGTATGTTACACAAAATTTAGTTGCTGACATGTTCCAACAGGGACAAGAGGAATGATCAGTAGAGATTAAAGCATGCCATGCATCAGCCAACTTTTCAAACAACTGACAAAAGAAACGCAAAACATCTTGAAAGGAGAGGTTTAAAGAGATGGCAGCTCTCTTATGATGGTTGGCCCCAAGATCATCACCATTTCTGTCAGTTGTCAAAAGTGTTTTGTGTTGCATTTAAAAAAATGGCAATTAAATCCCCAAACACACACAAGAGGAGAGCCCACAAATGTTATCTCTATGTTTTATTAATTCAAATCCAAGCAAGACCATTTAGGGTCATCTCTAATATGTACTAAATAGCACCACAGAAGCTCTGTTCCAGGTTACACACAGGCAGGATCATCAATAAAACTAAGATGAAGATAATCGTGCCCTTATGGATTACTTCCATGAACATCCAAGTTCTGCAGTCCTTAGGCACAGGCACTTGTCAAGGACTCCAAATCAAGAGCTTTTCTGGTCATAAACATCTTGGTATAGAGTGTGCTATTTTAAGAGACCAGCACCTATGGCTCTACTCCAGATGAGCAGTAAATGAACCATCCACTCAATCCACAAACAGAGTAGCTAGTGGTAGGTTTTGTTTTCAAATAAAGATGCTACTGATTATACATCAGCAAGAAGTCAAGTTGCAAGGCATTAACTAGTATGCTCTCATCTCATTTTCCCACCAGCAACAGGATTCTCAGATCCAAGTTTTATTGCTCAATAGCCACAGCTTCTGCCAAAAATCACAAGGGAGCCAGGGGGAGGGGATGGCAAATATGAAATGGGACAACAGCTGTCAAGGTAATTTGATAGCAGCAATGGCTTCTTGAACCAGTGGACACTCTTGAGAATGTGAGCCAAGGCCTCCAGGCATCCACAGAAAAGCCAAGTAAGATAAAGAGCTCGGTGAGAGAGCAGATACAGATGTCTGAGACAGAGGAAAGAACAAAGAAAGCCAAGGCCATCTAACTTCTAAGAACTTCAGTTTTCCAAACAAAAAAAAAAATTTCAGAGCAAGTGTCCAAATGAACCCTCCCAGCCATGAAGACAAACCATCTTTTGTTTGAAAAATGTTTGCAAGTTTTCCCAGTACTCTTTCCAAAAACATCTCAAAACTACAACATCCAAACAGAGAAGAGGAGTGAAGAATGAGCTGACAGATTAAAAGATCAAGTCAATAACCCTCTACAGGTTCAAATCTAGCTCAACTTCCACTAACAAGTTGTCACCTGCATTATGAGATTCACATACATTAAATGTAGCACAAGTCAATTCCTAATAGACCAATGCCCACAGTCAAAAGTTGCATCCATAGCACAGAAAATACCCAAAGGGAAGAGTTACCAGTGGAACCCTGAAAATTTCTGTACTTTCAGTTTAGCTGCTCTGCTAAGTGAACCATCCCTTCAAAAATGAGTTATATCCTTTGGTGGAACAGTAAGAAGAAAGCTCTTTTCCTTGTGTCTATGTGGTACCTGTTTTGGTAACATTAAACTGATCTCAGAGATGTGCCAAAAACACAGGCAAGCACAAACAGCAAGGCAGGAACGTGTTAGCTGTGACAAGTGCAGCAGAGGGAGGTCAGACACTTTAATGATTATTCTCATCAGTAGGTTTTACTCTTCTTTTTAGGATAGTTTTCATTTTCTGTATTTTATGCTTTAAACTTCTCCCATGCACTGAACAATTGATGTTTTCTTACTTTCCTTCTCTTCCCAGGGCTTCTGGATTCTCCTCAACCACCCCTACACACAGGCTTGTCTTAGCAATCTCACAGCAGTTTGCAATAGCTGGGAGAAAAAAAAAAAGCACACAGAAATGCTCACAGCTTTGTTCAGTATTATTGCCACCTGCTACAGACACGTGACATAACCAAAAAACATGTAGCCACAGATGCATTTTGGCAGTGATCATGATGCAGATCAATTGTTTCTTCATGCTGAAGTTAACATTTTGACTGACACTAATGCAGTTAGTCATTTATGTTAAAAACAGCTTATTCTGAGAGGGACATAAAAAACAGATGACAATTGGCTACCATAATTTAGCATCAAATTTAAAATCAAACTGCAAACCTAGTTTAACATTCAGTTTCTCTAGTTATATCTTTAAACATCGTATTTGAGCACAGCAGTCCCTGGTTTGTCTAATTGAGGCTGCAGATCTCCCCGCAAGCATTGCAGCTCCCTCACCTGACCCGGAGGGACCATCTACTGCTATTTTTGAAAGCACTTACTAAAAAAGCCCTCACCCAACAGAGGAGCTTTTGCCTTAAGTGCTGGTCCTGCAGAGCAGACATCAGACATGGAAGAGGAGGGTGGCCTCTGCAGGCCTCCTGACCCTCACAGGGGCAGATAAAGAGAATCCACAGAATGACTGCCTCGAAGCCAAACAGGTTTAACAGCCCTGCACCATCTCTGAGGCAAAAGGCAATTTGTTCGGTATGTCACAGATAAAACGTGCCTGTGTTGAGGCGAGGGTAATGAGACATCTACCCCATGCCACTTCAAAAGGTTAACAACTCAAAGGTTGCAACATTCCCATCTCCTTGCCTGCAAAGGCTGCCCTACCTAGTCCCACCATCACTCCCTTTGAGTCCCTGTTCCAACACAAAGGGATTAAAAATTAAGGAAAAATAATTTCATCTAAAACTAGAAATCTACTTCTGTTACTTTCAGTAGCAACTTTTTCAATGAGACTTCTGAATTCACGCTTTACTGAAGGGTACCATTCACTCACCTCTTCATTTAGTGAGTCAAAGGAAGAAGAATGAACTAGTCCCTGTCCCCACTTTCCCTGCACAAGCCAAACTCCTGGGACAGGGATGAGAAAACAGATCACACCTTCACTGTCCCAGTCACATCCATTTTCTGAATGGGACAAGCAGGAAAATTCTCAGCTCCTCCCTCCTGTTCCTATCTCCTATGTCAAAGAAAACAATAAAGAGCCAGGTCACTATGATCACGAGCACAGCACATCTCTTCATGCCAGCAAAAATGGTGCCCTGGATTATGAGTCAACACCAAGCTGCTGCACTAACAGACACTTTAATCAGACATCAGTCATTAAAGGAAGCATAAAGAGACATAGTGATAATGGTATCATCAGGACACAGGTCCTTTCAATTCTGTTTCACAGAGGCAAGCCCAGCCTAGGGAACAACCACCAGAGCAGTGACAGAACCCAGTCTCTGCCAATACCCTCAGAAAAAGCAGGACACACTGAGTGGCATATGGAGGAGGCTGCTTAGGAGGGTGCTTGCACCATCCTATTGCAGGGCTGGACCATGACAAGGACGAGTTTTGCACACCCCCTTAATTGCTGAAAAATGCCTGGTGGGCTGTGCTTTCCCCACATCACATCACCACACATGGAATAAGGGAAGAGTCCAACTAAGCCATCTTTTTAATCCCAAATGAACAGGATTCACCAGCAGTGAGAACAGACTTGGGTCTGTGTCACTGCATCCCTCTTAGCCAGCTTGCTTAAGGTTCCTTGGAATGGGTGGCAGTGAGGAACAGTGCAGTGTTACCCCCTCTGTCCATGGTGCAAGAACAACTTTCCAGTGGCACCAGGAGTAAGACCTCAAGACTTTCTGGTTCATGAGAGAGCCAACATATTTAATCATACATCACCTTGTCACCAACAAGAAAAAAGGAGAGTCACCTGCATATCCCTCAACGCTGGGAATTTAAGCACTAACAGGTTTGCCACTTAAAGACTTGCCTACTAGGTTTTCAGCCCAGAGAAACAGAAAAGTATTTAGTACATAATTAATCCTAAATTGGACATTAGTTTAAAATGGTCTGAAAGCAAAAGCCAAGCAGCACGGCATAAAAGGATAAATGGCATCTCTGACACAGTAAAGAAAAAAGAACAGATCAAAACCCCTCTGTGTCAGTAAGAGGTCAGAAAGCACCCAACAATGAACTCTACAGCAGCAATTTTAGTAGCCAGAAAGCTGCACACAACTAAGCACTAACCACGGGACACTCACCTTAAGTGTCTCCACACACTAGCCTAGTGGATGGCCTCATCTCATCTGTTGCCTAGTCTCTTTTCTGTTTTTCCTCACCTAATGCCAACAAATAGTGCCAGGAGAACTACACATTGATCTGAAAAAGGAGAGTGAAAACACTGAAGACATTGACAGCCAAGGAACTCAGGGCAAGAGAAACAAAACCTGAGTCACTGGAGGGGCTGTCAGTCTAAAGAAAGTTGCAATCATCATGAATGAAGCTATTACATGAACATTAAACCAAAGTCCTATTATAGAACCTAAATTACAGTAGACAAGCTGAAACATACTGGCTCCCACAAAACCAATTCAGTTGATATAACCGGAAGGGATAAAAATGAGTCCTCATTCTTCTACAGCAAAGTAACTGAAGCACAAGGAGAAGGCATCACAATCAACTTTGGAAAGTACTAGGAAATCCAAAAGATAAAACCCACCACTTTATCCTTGCCCAGCTCTCAACTCACTTGAAGTAGTTATGCCTTTGACTTCCTCGGATCATTTTTCCCTTTTGAAGGAAAAAATGCAGGAAAAGGAAAATTAAGTCTCAGTTTTACAAGGACTTAAAAAAACCCCCAAACAAACTCAAAACAAGTTTGTTCCTATTTGTAAGAACTTTTGCATCTGGTCATATCTTGAGGTTTTTTTTAATGTCCCAATCATCCTCAAAGTCGCAGAAAACACTGAGATGAGAATTCCTTTTGTTAGGAGAATTGTTCACAAGCATTACCACAGCAAGAGTTCTTCCTCCCAGGAACTACATGCTGCCTCTAACTGTGAGAGTACATGTTTAATCACAGTACACACTCACTCCTTGTCACAACTACTAACTGCAGCACTGGAGAGGATGGCTAAGGTAATTTCAGTTCTTAAAAGAAACTTTGGAGTTTAAAGCACTTCATCTCCTCCTAAAAGTTCACTCTAAAAACTGGAAGGACACTGCTGTCCCAGTGCTTTTCAAAGGAAACAGACCCAGACACCACTGAAATCCCCAAGCCTACCAGATTGTTCATGGTGGCTCTTTGCTCAGCATCCTCCTTTGAACATTTCAAGCACTGCTCAAGGCACTCAACTCTTTCTACTAATGAGGAGGTAGATTCAAGTAGAAAACAGGGTACCTAGAAAAAGCCTCCAATACTTTCAAGTGTGTTTCCAGGCAGAGATGAATCAGATAGTGGGAACAATGGCAAACTACAGGGCATCATCAATACAAACTTGGTAAGAGACATTTTCTTAATTTCACTAACCCATGCTTGGATTAAAATAGTTCCAGGATAGCTGTATGTCTGTCTGAAAAAAAAAAACCATGTAATGATCTCTCTGCAAAGCCAAATAGTTTAAATACAAAACCATCAGGAATTACAGCTAGACAACTTCCCCCTCTCTGAATATTTTCCTTGGAACCTTTTGGTTGGAGTCTGTGCATTGCATAGGGCTGAGAAGGCTATTACTCTTGGAAGCTGTACTCCCAAATTCTTTCCTTTACTGGAAGATGTGAGGTTGATGATTTGCAAAGAAGAAATGTATTAAAGCCTCTTACCACTGGACCATGTTCAAACAGCAGGCAAGCAACAAGTTTAAACCCAGTTTCCAGGCCAGGAATCAGAAATGAAAATGCCCTCAACACTAAAATGTATGCGTGTCTTCACTCTACCCCACACGCTTCTGCAGTGTCTCTCTCATAATAAAATAAAGCTTGTTCAAAGATTACAGCAAAGACTGGAAAATTCAAAACAGCTGCTCTGGAAAGAAAAAAAAAAAACATTAACAGAATACAGTCATTGACATCAGAGCTCTCCTGGTAGACCTCTCATCCCATGCAGAGCAAGTGTTCCCATGCAGAGAAGAGGAGGAGAGACTGGGATTCCCGTCCGTGGTGCATCACACAGCACAGGGAAACCTTCATCCCCACCCTTAACCCCAGGGGCATTGAAGAAAGCAGGAAAGAACAGAACTACTCTATTTGCTTGCTTGTTGACTGCACACACTACAACTGCACTCACAGGCTCAACTCTATGATTGGCATCAAGCAACAGATTGCTGTAGCTCTTGAAGCCTACATCCAGTAGGTAATTAAGTTTTTTCAGTGCCACAGCTGCCTTCCTCAAGCTCTAACCTCAGGGGATTCCCACGATGGGAAGATTCACCCCCCACCAAGACTCCCTACAGGGTGAACTGTGCAACTTCTCCATTTCCAGGTTCTCCTTTGGAGCCTTCAGACAACACAACACGAGCTGAATTAAACTAGCACGCTACTGGTAAAGCAGTTTCACATTAGTGATTGCAAATCCCCTCTGGGCCTCTCAAACGAACAGAAAGACCTACAAAACTGTCAGTCCCGATTATGATGGAGAGGCTGGGTCCATCATATGGGATCAGAGCTTTAAGTGGGCTGTGATCCCTGTAAGGGTCACAGGAAAACACAAACACACTAGTACAGAAGGATCCAAAGCTGGCTTTCCTCTACACGAGGTACAAAAAAGCCTCCTATTTCTCTTGCAAGTGAGCACTAAAACCTTTAGTAGCTGACATTGAGTCTGAAGTACACTGTACAGCATTTTTATTAAGAGAGATATAGATGATGATTTGGACAGGGATCTTGATTTCTCTAGGAGAAATCCCATCCACATAGCATAAGCAATTCTTCAACACTAAGAGAAGGAAAAAAAAATACTCCCTGTGAGCAGTGTGAAGTTCTTGAAATTCACTGTTTTGAAATTAGTGTTTTCAAACCTAACCACTCCAAAAGGCTCCAGGCAAATTAGAACGTCAACAAGAAGATAAAAGTTATTCCCCATGAGGGTAGGGAACCAGCACACAACAAGACCAGATCACATCTGAAAAACAGCATAAATCCCATACCTCTACAACCATGTACTCCACATGGTGAGCTACTTACAGTCCACTGCCCCAGCTTCCAGTGAGGAATTCCTTACTCCTCTACTCTGCTGGAAGAAAAGGAAGACCTAACGCAGTGAGTCTCCAAGCTACTTTGAGAGATTCTTCCTCATCCAATCCCCACACACTGCATCAAGACATTTAAATAACAGCTGAACGTCAAAAAGCCAAAAAGCTTTATCTGTGCACATACCTCAGTTACACAGCAGGGGAAAAAAAACCCCACACAAATTCACAGAGCAAAATATATCACACTAATTTATCCGCTTTGAATCAAATACTGACGCCCCTTGGAGTTCAAGTCAGAGCTATTGAGTAACTCTAATTGACAATTCTGGCCTACTTTAACTAGTAAAAAATTGAACTGAAGCCTCTTTACTAGATGCCCTATAATATCAACTGAAGGTCCCTGTCTGCACTTGCTGTGTATGGGAATTGTAACTGTAAGAGCTGTTCTTGCTTCCAATGGAAAGATGTCCCGGGCAAGATAGGAAGAACTAAGCCTGCAACTTGCCTAAAACCCACAGCCACACCTACTTTCAATGCCAGATTGTAAATTTTTATCAAGAACAAGTTCACACCGGCAGATTTTCTTCCTATTTGTAGGAATCTAGAAATTGCTGACAAGCAATTCACAAGCAATAAAAGCAGGCAACTGATCATCCTTGTCCTCACACAACTGCTGCATGGAAAGGGGTCCTGCAGGCTGCACTTTGAACCCCTCAGTGCAAAGGGTAGGCAGGACAATCTTCTGAAAGCCGGAGGTGGAGTCCTGGAAGAAAACCAGAAATGGCAAGATCCTTCTTAAAATTGTTTGTTGGCAGCACAGTATCCAACCAAGGCAGAATCAGCATTTTTGTTGCCCTCATTACTCATGGACGAATGGGGAAAATAAAGCCTTGTTCACCTCCACAAAGATCAGCTGTCACAAAAGGCTCTGTCACATCCCTGTAAGAGATTATAGCACCACAAAAAAACTCCCTGTAAAGAAAACCCCAACTTTCATTCACTCTTGCTGTGGGAAAGAACCCCAAGGAAGTAGGAGCCCAGTCTCGAGGGCACAGTTCACCCTGCAGAGAGCAATGTCACCACACGGCTCTCATTTGAAGAGCAGCTCCTTTTGGGACTGCCAGCAAAAGAATGGTGCAATCCCAACAGAAAGTATTACAGAAAACATAACTATACAGATCTTTTGTGCTGAACGTATGCATTCATCTCCTGGCCCCAGTGCCTTTGGCTGGAGCAAAGCTCTCGCCTGGTTAATTAGTAACTGCAGCAGAGTCCTGTTAACTTGTAAACTCTTGCAGCCTCCACAATCATCAGGTTTCAGCTCCCAGATTGACAGGCATCACACTTACTCTGTCCTTCAAAATACAATTCCTTGATGAGAAGGGCTGTTGTTTCATAAACACTGAAATCATTAGACAAAACAATTCACAAGTGAAATGCTTCAATATAAAGAAACACAAGTAAGTCCCAACCACACAAGCCTTCTTTGCTTTGAGGTTTCTGTTTAATCTAAGGCTTGGATATTTTAAGACAAGTTGGTTACAAGACAAGTTGTTTTTCTAGTATTCTTTCACGAGTCCTTTCAAGCAGATATCATCACCAGTAGGTGAAGAGCAAGCCTGAGTCATGTTTTTAAATCACAAAAATAACCACAAACACCCATGTAAGAATCCCAATTTCAACACGCCAGCCAACCCAGACAAAGAAACACCTCTGGCATTACAGGTTGTGTACTACAACAACCCAGTCTTCAAAGGCAAACAACCTATATGATGCCTCAGAGAGAGCATAAAAGTGTGGAAAATCCTGGGAGTTATTCTTCACTTCAGAGAAAACTGTCTGTCTACCAAAACTGCGCAAGGCTCCCAGAAAATTTTAACAGAAAACGCAACAACAATGGCTCAAACATTCCCAAGGGCCCCTACCTATGACCCTTCCAAGCAGAAAGCTACTACAGACAAAGCCACAAACAGGGAAGAGAACACTTCTGAGTAAAGAAGGACCAAAAAAAGGAAAGAGTTAACGGAGGCAATTTTTAAAGAATCAAAGCTTCTTTATTATTGAGAACGAAGAATGCAAAGATAAGCTGACCTGGCCACTGTGTTAAGAACACTTGGTACATGCAACTCCAGTGGCAAGTCAAAAAAACATTCAGTTCTTCTCCAAGCATGATGGATCTCACTGCCATTTCTCCTTCTGCTATTGCAATTTCGTGTTTCAAGCTGGAGTGTCAAATAGGGACTTGGTCCTTTTAAGCCCACTTTGTGAAAGACACTGTATGGCTTGATGTCCTGGAGTCATAACATTAGAGGGGGTTTTGGTGGGTTTCTTGTTGGTGTTTGGTTAGGTTTGGAGGTTTCTTTAAGAAGCTATGGGAAAACTTCAGTTCCTCTGCCTCAACTCATAACAATATGTTTTGCAGTATCAGAATTTTATTACTCCATATTGTACAAAAAAATATTTAGAACACTATAGGAACACCTCACCTGTTCCAAGCCATTTCTCTTCCCTACCTCTACCTCTCTATAAGACCACCTACGCTGAGGTGATGAGGTCATCTCTTCCCCTTACAGTTCTTTAACCAATCTTCCTTTTCATGCCCTTCTCACAGATGCTTTGCATACTATCACACCTAGCCCTAGTTTATTCCCAGCATAGCTTCTTGTACCAACTATTGGGCCATGCAGATTTCTTGGCCAAGGGAAAAGATGCATTCCTCCAGAAGAAGGTTAATGACAGATTTATACGTCTCATTTTCTATGATTATATATTGGTGAAAAGTGAAACAAAACCCCATCGCCTGATAGTCCTGAAATGACTCAGTGACCTTGGCAGGAGCCAGGCTGGATCAACCACCTGGTATGGACTGTTAGCCATGTGCTGTGGGCAGCAGCTCATTAGCACCAAGTATTTACACTCCTATTTGTAGCTGGTAGGCTGTAATTCAGGGCCTTGTCAAATTAACAAGAGTGCCAGGTCACTCTCACTGGGGTATGGTTCAGAGTACTCTGTGTTGAGGGCTAGTTTTACAAGCTCCATTAGTGAAATTGGAAAGGACTCAATAGCAGAAGTGCAATTGGCCTACCTAGACTGGCAATTGCACCACAGCTCTGTAGAGGCACATAAGCAAATGCAAAAGTGAGCTCTTGCTAAGTATTAATGAAAAAAGCACAGCTGGGTGGTGGATAGACTTGCTCAACACCGCTCAGCCACTGCTTTCACTCTCGTCCTACTTGATCCTGACTAAACTGCTGTAAGACTGACTTAGGACTCTTAATATTGAGCAGACATAAATGTTTAGAAGAGGTGAAGTAGTGAGACTTCGAATCCTCCAGGTCTTAATTCCTGTGCATTAGGATGTGTGGCCTCCAAGTGAGCAAGACAAAAATCTGACACCAGACAGCACCAGGAAGATGAGTGGATCTTGTCACAGTCTAGTGGCATTGATGCTCCAAGTTAAGCGGCCTAATAACCCTCAAAATACTTCCCATCACTATAATGATTCCTTCAATAACACAGGGAGGGGACTCGGGCTCATAACTCATATGAAGTGTGAGGTGGCTCACACCCTCATTTCCTAAATTACCAGCTAGAGTGATATGGTAGCCTGACAAAACAAAACCTACCTTTGGATGGCTTCATACATCATACATGGCTTCATACAGAACTGACAATCAGGAATGTAATTCTAGACCCGCCTCTCTCTGCCACTAGCTCCACACAGCTACAGAGAGACCCACTACTGGTGTTTGTTTCTGTGCAAGAGCTGACAAAGGTTCAGTGTTGATTAGACATGCTCATAGAGAGAAATAAGCATCTAGGGCTATTCAATAAAGACAGTATCTTTAGTCCCAGAACTTCCTGAGTCACAGCCTGACGAGATCAGTAAGCTTCCGTGGGGAACAAAATAAATTGGCTCTTTTCTAATACTTTCTCTGAGCAGCCCCAGCCATTGTCAGAAATGACCTACTGCAGAGGATTTGCTGTTATTGTTCTTATGCCCTCAGAGTCAACTGAAGTTCACTGAGAAAATGTTCTGCTCCCCAAAACCTCATGTTGGCAGAGAAAAAAATTAAACTCAAAAAAAAATCTCAGACGTGGAAGGACACTGCAATGGTTAAACTACCTGATCAGTTTCCTACACTAATGAATTTGCTCAGAAGTTGACAATTCTGCCTCTTTGGTCTATCCTGCTCCAAAACTGGCTGTGAAATGCTGTTGGCTGCACAGACTGACCTGAAGTTTACATTAGTGCCTATTACAGATAACCTTTCCAGACACAGAGAAAGCAGATAGGAGCATGGTTCACTTGTGGTGGAATTCACTCCCCTCAGCTTCAGCACAGGAAAGCATTTGCTAACTGAGCAAACAGCTGAGGGGAGGAAAAGGCAACTTCTTGTGTTTGTCAAATGACAAGAGTTGCGAACAATTGTTTAAAAAGCAATCAAAGAATCATATCAAACACGGGCATCAAACTCAAACCTCTACTGCTCAAGCCATTTCAGTCACTCACTCCTCTCCCTGCCAGCCACCTGAAAAACACGTTTCTTCCTACTCTCAGCAGCAGAAGGAGTCCTCAGCTGGGCTCCTCACCAAGGCTGCTCTCCTAGGAGCCTCTCTTCTCCTGGTCCCCATAAAATGTTCCCAGTCAGAGCCCAGGAAGAACTGGAGCTGTTCCCTGATGCACTCCCCTGGTGCCTCTCCCTCCTTGTACCATCAGGAGGGCTGCCTGCAGTAACCCACATCCGCTGCTCTCCAGCGGAACGAGCGCGCATCCCCCAGGAGCTCTGCAAGGCCAGCAAAGCTCCTGGCAGCGCAGTACCTGCGGGTGCTGCGCTGTCAGACAGCCAAGGAACAGTTTGTCACGAGGCAACCCCCACCCCCACACGCAATTTTTGTTCAGGGAATAAATCTGGAGGCATAGCATGCTAAGGCTTCTGTTTCTTGGTGGCAAATTCCTTCCCACCTACCACTCCCCTACTCTCTTCACACAGAAAAGTCTCCAAACTGGACCTCCTCAACACCCTCTCTGTTATATGTATTTTCCCAAAAGGATCAGAGGAGGTGCCTTTTATTAGCTAAGCAGCCTTGAAAACGATATTGTTTTCCAAGAAGTTTTACGTGCCTTTCATAATCCCAGAAAGGATTTATGTAGTTTCTTCCACTTTCTCGTAATGCTGCAGTCACAGGGTTACAGGGAAAAAGCACCCAGGAGAGAGTCAACCTGCTAGATAAACTAGAAAGTGAGCATTCAGATCTACTAAATCAAAGTTACTCAAGAGAAGACTGGACTCAGATTCAGCAGGTCATAAAATTTGAAAGAAACCAGGAAAGAAGCCACCTACAAACCTGGATTAGAGCTGCACCAGAAAGGTAAGTGACCTAATAACAAAAAAAGCTCCTCAGACCAAGTGACCTAATAACAGAAAAAAAACCCTCAGACCAACAACAGTAATGCAGAACTTTGGATCCCTGGACTACAAATTACTTGCTATCCTACCTGTTTCCAAAAAGAGCATCTATATGCTCAAAAGAGAAGTAGGCCTAGGTATTCTCTGCACTCAAAAGTCAGAAGTTTATGTTTCAGGCTGCTGGGGCTTGGTTTTCTTTTGAGGGGGAAGAAGAATAAGAAAAGAAATGGACATTTTTTCCCCATCATCTACTCTAAATACAGCCACCAAACATACATGCTACTAAAACCAGACAATACAACAGAGCCTGAATAAAGTATCAGTTAAGCTAAATCAGACAATGTTTTTAGGAAAAAAGGATCTTTTAAGGTCCATTTGGCAAGGACTTTAATAAGGAACCTAGGAGTTTTCTCAAGGCTACCATGTGATTCAGAAAACAAGAGCTCAGAACTGCTGCACAGTTATTGTGGCTTCTTTGCAACAGGTTAGTAAGCTCTGATCTGTAGTATAAAATAATAGTGGAAACAGATATAAATAAGATCAAAACACATGACTCAAAGTCCCCAGATAAAGAGAACTCCAACTGAGAAACTGCTGCCCTCCAAAGCCATCCAGGCCACCAGGAACACAGCTGTACAATGGCTTGCAGAAAGTGGGCCAATCTTGAAATATTAGTACTACAACATGAGGCTTTTCAAGATGAATTTTTGTAGCTCCAGCAGACAGGGAGCTAGAAATAGAAAGCTTTGGATTCAGGATCACACATGCAGAGATCTGCCCGTGAAAAACACCAAGAGCAAGTGCCAGAGAGCATTTAAGCAGAGACCTAGGAAGACTGTCAAAAAGGAACAGAAAACATCAACAACAAAAAAAAGCAGGTCCACACACATGTCTACAAGAAAAAGGAGATGAGTGGAGACAGTTCACCAGCTTCTTTCCAAAAATTACTCTGTGGCTCTTTCACTCCCTGCTGCAGATTAGGAGCCATGACACAAATTGATCCTGGAACAGGTAATGCCTTGCTCACCTTTACAGCAATGGCCAACATCAGATTAGGTGGGAGTGGAGTGAATTCAATTCAAATGGTATACCTCTCTGCTCTGAGCTAAGTCAGGCAGGTCCTTTCCTAGGCCAGTAGAAAAGATACCTTAGACTCCCTTGCATTAAATTTGAATGACTGAATTCAAGTTAAGCACTGAGCCTGCTCAACCTGTAGGCAAGTGGATTTGACAGCTCTGGTAGAGGTTTAAGGTCTGTTTTTAGAACAGAAAAATCACATCTATTTCAAAAGCTATTTATTTATTTATTTGCAAGTAAACCATGCTTTTTAGAGGAGAAGCTTGTTTGTGGACTTCTTCAGGAATCATGTTTATTCACACTTTAGGAGATTCGAGCAGCAAGGGAGTGGGAATGTGCTGAAGCGCTCTTAAAATTAAGTTTCTTGCCTGGCAGCATGGAAGTGAAACAGATACTTATTTTGCAACTGTGCAAAGAATGTTAACAATAAGCCCACCACCAAATCCTCCAGCTGTTCAGCCTAAACACTAGAACAACTACAGACCTACCTATTTCATTTTCTTCTACCTATTTTCATTCTTCTTCAACAGCATAATTTTAAGTCTCCTCCTTGTAAGCCTCCATTCCCTATTTAAGTTAAGAATGTTTTGCTTCTGCCCAAAATGTGGGTTTCAAAACCCCACCTACCCAGGTAATTATCAAAAAATAAACCATCCTCTCTCCTCAAATCAATTAAAGTATTAACTGACAGCACTATCACATGAGCTGCCTGTTGCACCCAACAGCGGTAGCAGGGGCCTGGCGATCAAAAAAAGACACACTTGTGAGTTTTGAAGCAAGCTGGCTGTGGCAGCAGATCAGTGATGGAAAGGGAATGATTAAAAACTGTAAGCTTATTTATTTCCAACACTCTACTGGAGAGTAACATGCAATTTGATTCTCACCCTTAATTTGTACATTCTCATGGGAATTTGGCAAGGTTGCCCTGAAGAAGAAAGTTGGAAGAGCTCTTGCAAAAGACACCGTGCTATGCCAGATCAAGCCAGCTATCAGTTATTTACATTCATTTCAAAGGACACAAAGGAAGCCACTTATTTCCACTATATCTGCACTTTTTAAAAAGAAACCAGTTAGGACAGAGCTGATCCTAACACAGGGCTTGCCCATACAGACCAACCAGCATAGCGACTCTGGAGTAAACACTGAAGTATGCTCAAATGAGCCTGAATTAATTCCCAACTTCAGAGACTATTCCAGGACTCAGCTATCTCAGGAGGGAACACACACGTTAGGAAGTCATCCTGAGATTGTGCTACTGGGATGTTTCCTACTGCAGGCAAGAGAAGCCCTCTGGCTACCAGGGAAAGTGATCTCCAGTCTGCACCTTCCAAGCCACCCAGGAGAATTTTTAAGAAGCCTATTTTAAGCACCAGTTTCAGGAACTGTAAGGAGGCATTTGGCTTAGCCACACTGGCAGGATTAAAGCGCACACCTAATTCTCCCAGCTGTTAAATAAAAGGACTGCTATGCTAACACACAGGAGTGCATTCCATCCTTCCAGACCAGGGAAATAAACTACCAACGTAACATCCATTTCTTCAGACACATTGCTGCATACAGAACTAGAAAACACCCACAAGTCTCACGACAGGCTAAGAACCCTTTTGTGCTATCTGGAGTGTGAACAACAGGGACTGAGGGGAATAAGAACCACCCTCTACTTGCACATGCAGCAAAATCCACCTTAACCAGCCAACAGTTAAGTGACATCACTGAGTTTCCCACATCCAAGCTGCAGATCCTGCAGCATAGAAACCACAGCCAAAGGAGGCTCTCCCTCATCTCTCCTTCAACACCTCCAAAACCAAGTAAGACTTCCCCATCTCTACACACAGACTGGAAGAGATAAAGATAACCACTGCTGCACCAGTCAGTAAAAAGCAGGAGTATGTTCACCTTCTATACACAAAGGTGAAATAAAGATGAGGTAACCCTCCAAATTCCCAAAACTGAGTTAAGCAGGATGAAGAAGATCAAAGGCGATGACAGCAGAGCTTAGCATGTGGACAAAACAGCAACTGAAACTTAAGCTGTAATTTAAACTCATCTGGAAAGAACATTCAACAATTCACAGAGTTTTTTTCAAGGTAACTTTTGCAGTTAATGAAAGGTGAACTCAAATATTCCCCAGTAGATTTCCCCTCTCAAGCAAATCACCTCGCAGGAACCGAGCTGTTCCGTGGTTCTTTGATCAGACCTCCCTGAGTATGAACAGTCTGGTGGCACTCCAAATGGCCTTTCTTTTTCCAGCACAGGAGTCCACACATCCAAACTGTCTGAAACTTCACTTAACAACTACTTTGAAAGCTCCCTCTTGCACAGGCCATAGAACATTATTATTATTTGGCTTCCAGAGAAGAACAGATATTAAAAGGAAAGTAAAAAGAGGTTTTTCCTCTCGTAAGCAAGAGCTTCTAACAAGAATTAAGATGCATTTGTCAAGTCAGCAGCACCTACAATTAAAACAAAGGCAGAAAGCCTCAATCCCGTTCTGATGCAACTTATACACAAGCTACACCAAAGACATAGAAATGGTCACGTCTCTGCTGAGCCTGGTACAGGAAAGTCTGGGGAAAAAGAGCTGTAACTCTGAAGTGCAGCACCAACAGGTGCTTTGGAATATATTTTAAGACACTGAAATAATTTATGAGTTACAAGATCAAAGTGTCAATCAAAGTAAGTGGAACACGAGCAGAGAGCTGAGGTCGGCTGGCTGAGCCTATGAATGGAGTTGAAACGCCTTGTTTATCTCAGCACGTGTGTGCACCGAGCCTGAAAGGCACCCAAGCAGCCCACCCACTCCTCCCCGTCAGGCCAGCTGAAAAAGCACAGAGAAGACACAGCCAAGGAATGAGCGCGGATTCCCGTCAGTGGTTCTCACCATAACGGACAGATGAGTGGAAAAAGCAAGAAAGAAAACAACCTTGCTTGGCACCACGCCCACACACACATCCCAGTGCAGTGGGGGAAAAAAGGCTGGGGGCACATCGTGGATCAGCTTTCTGGCCCAGGGAACGAGCAGATCTGGCAGATGCCTAAATGCCGGTCACTCCTGTCCCGAACGCACCTTCCCACACCCCTCCGTGAGCAGGAGCCCCAGAGGTCCCCCTGCAGAGCTCCCTCGCTGCGAGCACGTCGATGCTGACTGCCCCCAGCAGCACCTCCCCGCCGCGCCCCCGCCACAGGCACCAGCCCACCTTTCTTGAACTCCTCCAGCATGGCATCGAGCTTGGTGTCATTGAAGACGAAATGCAGCGGGTGGTTGTAGAAGCGGGTGATGGTCTTGAGTGGCGTGCAGTCATCGGGGTCCACAAAAGCCAGGTCCTTAACGAAGAGCAAGTCCACGATGTTGGAGCGGTCACCCTCGAAAACAGGGATGCGGGTGTAGCCGCTCTCCATGATCTCGGACATGGTGTTGAAGTCGAGCACAGCCTCGGCGGCGATCATAAAGCAGTCTCGGAGGGGAGTCATCACGTCCTCCACGGTCTTGGTGCGCAGTTCCAGGGCTCCTTGGATAATGTTGAGCTCCTCCTTGACTAGATCGTTATAAGGGTCGGTGACCCGCAGCATCTCCAACAACTTCTCACGGTTATAGACCGTGCCGATCTCCTGGCCCAGGACACAGTCCAGCAACTTGCTGACGGGGTAGGAGGCCGGGAAGGTCATCATCATGAAAAACTTGGTGAGGAAGATGGTGTTGGCGCCCACGGCCAGGCCGTGCCGAGAGCAAATCGCCTGCGGCACGATCTCGCCGAAGATGACGATACCGATGGTGGAGACCACCACGGCCACCAGCCCAGAGCCGGCAATGTCGTCCAGCAGGATGGTAAGCGTGGTGTTGACCAGGACATTGCCTAGCAGGAGGGAGCACAGCAGGTAGTTGCCCTGACGCCGCACAGGCTCGATGCGCTTGGCGTAGTTCTTCTCTTTGTCCGTGCCACAGTTCTGCACGATGCGCAGCTCCATGGGGTCCAGGGCCATCAGGCCCAGGTTGAGGCCACTGAACATGCCCGAGAGGCACAAGAGGAGCGAGATGAAGATGACCTGCAGCCAGAAGGGCAGCAGGAACTTCTTCTCCTCGCCCACGATCATTTTGGTGTCCTCGCCGTCATGGTAGATCCAAGTGGTCTCACCCCAGGGCGGGGGTCCCGCCGGCCCCTCGGCGCCCGCCAGCCCTCCGGGAGCCCCGGGCCCCAGGGCGGCGGCGGCGGGGGCCGAGACGGAGGTGCACAGGTAGTAGGACTTGCTCTTCTCCGTTTTGCGCAGGGGCTTAATCTCGATCTCGATGATGCCCGAGGTGCGGCGGTTGAGCACGATGTGCGGCAGGATGATGATGTCCGAGGTGCGGATGCCGCAGCGCTGCGGGGCTCC
>VZRO01006754.1:221473-232795 GCA_013397915.1 Daphoenositta chrysoptera
GACACCGAGCCGCCGCCGGTGCAGTACCGCACGACGTTCAGAAATCGAGCCGTCACACTGCGGCCCCCGGGCACCCTCCGCCCCGATACCTCCTCGGCTGTGTCGCGCCCGAGAGGGGAATTAACCATTAAATACTGAATTCGGACGGGCCGCGCTCCTCCCTCACCTCTGCTCCGCTCCGTGCCGGGGCGTGGGGTGAGCGGGGCCGGGGTTTGCAGCTCCCATTGGGGACGTGCAAAGCCGCCCCGGTTGTCCCGCTCCGCTCCTCCCCGGTGCAGGGATGCACAGAGGGCCGACAGCCCCGATTGAGGAGGGCACTTGTGAATTACCGTGTGCCGTGTCCCACCGCCCTGAGAGCCCGGCTGCTCCCAAGGCCGCCGCTGCTGTGCCAACACACACACCCGCTCATCATCGCTCCATGTCCACAGTCGTGAAGGAGCCAGGAAACAGTTCGGCATCCTGGACAGCCGGAGACCAACAGCCATGGGAACAGCCAGCATGGCTTGTGGTGGCTGACACCTTTAGAGGAGGTAAAACAACCTCCCTTCTGTTTAAGTGCTTGGAAATGGAAGAATAATTTGTGCAGGACAACCAATATTGTGTGGAGCAGAGCGCAGTGCTCTGGGGGCTGTAGTCACAAATCTCCCAATCTCATTCAGCTCCTCCTGAGGGAGTTCTGCAGGCCTGGTCCCCCAGGGAGGTGACAGGTGTCCCTGAGCCACAGCGACACCCTGCTAACCACAGTGAACAGGGACTCAGGAATCCACTCCCTTTCCCCTCAGTGAATCAGACCATCACAACTTCTGGCTGCTGCCATCACAACACCCTGTCTGCCTGCCGAGGGAGGACACCAATGCTGCAGAGCTTCACACTAGGAGAACAGGATCTGGGCATTCTCTACAATCACCAAAATACACAGGCTGGGGTGTTGGACAGATTTTGTTGGGGTTCCTCACATGGGATGGGGCTACAGGGCTCCTCTTTTCATACCTGGGGGCTGAAAACCCCAAGGCTGTGCATGCAAAGCCAGGCAGAGAGGACACCACTGCATCCACAGCCTGGTGAGGACCTCTAATGCTCCCCATCAAAGTCAAGTCCTCTTAGCTGCTTCCTCCCTGACATGCTGAGAATTTGGGAAAAACAGTGCTATGCAAATACAGTGGCATTTAAGCCGTGGCCTTTTTCTCTATGCACAGAGAGGGGATCTCGCTGTGGGTGCAGCTCTTCCCAGGCAAGTTGAAAGGCCACGCCAGGAACTCATGTCTTTTTAATGAAGGGATTTGCAGGTAGGACCCCCCTGCCCCACCTGCTCTTCCATTCCCACTGGGAAAGCTGTCTTTGATAGCAGGAGCTAATTGCTGCAAACCTCCCAGGATGAGCTGTTTGGGGACTTGGATGAAGTCTTTGTAAGTAATCTAAGAAGAGGGCTGGGGATGGGGTGGGGTGCACGTATTAAACAGCTTCTTCCTCCCAAGGTCCCATCAGTGAGGTCATTCCACACAATTTCACAACAATTTCAGGTGTCCTGAACACCTGGACCCTCCTCAGCCACTGCTACTGCAGAGCATCCTTGGCACTGGCCCATGTTTCTTTTTGAACCCAAATTTCATCGGGTTTTGCTTCCCAACTTGCCCTATGCCACAGCAAGATGATGTTTAAGTGGCAGAGACGGGAAATTTTGTCCCTCCTGGAAAATCACTGTGTGAGGAGGGGTGGAAATGGTCCCTCATTTCTAAGTTTAGCTGTTCAGCAGCCCCCAGCCTTTCCCAAACACCTTCTGTGGGCCAGGTCCTGTGGGATTCATGCTGGGCAGCAGGAATGCAGCCCATCACCTCCCACCACAGCCTCAAAGCCCTTGCACCTTGCTCTTTGGCTGCTGTGGGATGCAGCTGGACACGTTTCTGCTTTTCCAGAATTGCTGTATTTCCCTGCAAAAGTCCGCAGGTGCGATGCCTGCAGGGGACTCGGGGCTTTCCAACTAGATGGAGTCTGGGGGAAAACAGAAACCTCAGTGGTGCCGTACAGGGAAAGAGAGAGCAAGCCCCATCTCCTGGAACAGGCTGCAGAGCTGCAAGTGAGACAGAGACTGTCCCTGCTTGTGTGCCCAAGCCACACAGCCACTGCCAGCCCCACAGTGAGGGGACCCACAGGACGGGTCCTCACTGCACCCAGGCACAACCTGCCCCACCAGCACCCCCCCGGCCCCGTGGCAGCCACACAAGCACACAGCCTTTGAGCTCAGACATGTATTTGCTCTCGGAAGATGTCACTGGGGCCAAGTCCTCTCACCCCGCTGGCTTCCAACGGTGTGGGGGCACCTCTTGCCACTCAGCAGCACCCTGGGGGACCAGAGGTGCCACCAGGACAGCAGGCGGGACTTGGGGCCGTCAGCCGCTCCAGCAGCTGGAAGGGATCACGGATCTTCTCCTGGAGGGCAGAGAAAAACCAGGGGCAGGATCAGGCCAGGGGGAAGCAAAAGGCACCTGAGAAAGTGTCATTTGCCCCTGGCTCAATCCCTGCCAGCAGAGCAACCCAAGCAGACCCCCCTTAGCTATCATGGGGGGCAGCTCCTGGGTCACCCCAGCTGCTTTTCCCCGCAGCAAAGAAGACAAGAGCTTGTCTGGGACTTTGGCTCTGCTTTTATCTGAGAAATGCCTCCTTGGACAGAGACCTAAGAAAATCTCCCCTTCCTAAGTACAAGGCTGTATTTATGGGATACGCAGCTGCAGGGTTTTATCTCCCTTGCCTCTCCTGGCCCATCTATAGGCTGGAGGGACCACCAAGGAGAAGAGAGAGGCTTCCAGCAGATAGAATGTTTTGTGCTGCAGGGTCAGGGTTGGCAGCCAGGGCCAACCTGCTCTTCCATCAGCAGCTGGGAGAGCAATGGGCAGGAGGAAACTGTGGGGATGGGCCATCACCTCCCTGGGGCAGGCTGTGTGAAGCTATCCCCTCAGGGGAAGGATGACTCCCCTTGGGAGACCTCAGGAAAGTCCAGCTGTCAGCCTCACCAGTCCCCATGGACATGTTGGGGTGGTTAGAGCAGACCCCCCTTTGGAGGGCTCCAACTTGGGTAGGGGTACACTTTGTCCCGAATCAGGCACCAGGCACCACTCTTGGTGTCCCATGAGTTACTGCCCAGCCCAGAAGTACTCAGGTGTCTTGGTATCATGCCACAGCCCCTCTAATACCCCAGGGCAACTCTGATGGCATGGGACACCCATGTCCCAATTCCTTAACCCAGCCAGGGAGCTGCCTTCTACCAACCTTCACTCCCTTGTGACAGCAGCCCTGCAGTGCTGCGGCGTTGGCCCCGCCAGCTCGGATCAGGAACTCCTCTGCAAACCTGGAGCTCTGCAAGATCGCAGCCATCTCAGCATCCACGTCCACCACCTCTCCTTCCTGGGGGCAGAGGAACGGTCACAAGCCTAGGGTCCTGGATATGTGTCCCAGGGGCTCCAGCCACCCAGCCAGATGATGGGGAGAGTGAAAGCAGGAGCATATCTTGGCCCAAAGCCTGAAGAAACACCCACAAAACCCAAGCATCAGGCTTCAAGCCATTCTGGGAAGCCACCATGCATGTCCTGCTTCTACCTTTACCACAATGCAGTGCATAGATCTGTCTCCCTTTCCTGCCCATTTGCACTCCCCTGGGCTTACACAGCCCCCCTGCTCCCACCCCACCCTCCACCAAAGCTTGCTTCCCAGATCACAGAGGATTTTGAGCAGCAGCTTCGTCAGCTTTACCCCTTCCCTACAGAGCCCCAGCATGCCTCCCCGCACCTTGAAGGTGAAGTTGGCATCAAACACCAGCTCTCGCTCGTGCCCCACGATCCCGCCGTTGTAGATGACCTGTCCTGGCCCGGCCCGGCTGCCACCCGGCACCTTGAACAGGCGGAAAGTTGCAGAAACAAAGCGGCAGTCACCTGCAAGGGAGAGGGTGGTGGGTTGGGCACTGAGCACCTGGGCTGGGATCCCAGCAGAGCTCCCCACAGCTGCCCAGAGCTGACACTGCCTGGCTGGATCCTCACCGACGATGCCCTCCAGCTCCTTGTTGCCAATGGTGATGGGGCTGGCGGTGACCAGGCACGGGGGGCTGAACCCCACCTCCTCAGCAATGCTGTACAGGTCTCTCCAGTACAGGGCTCCTGCCAGGCATTCTCCTGGCACGAGACCACAGACATGGGGGATGGAGGCAAAGGTCCAGTCCCCCCATACCGTGTCACCCCCATCCCACAGCCCTACGCACCCCACAGCACCCGGTGCTTCCGGATGGTCTCACTCAGGCGCTGGCTGGCGTAGATGTCACTGAAGTACATCTCTCCCCCAGGCTGGAGGGCAGAAAGGAGTGAAGGGAGGCCTCGAGAAGCAAAGGGACAAAAGGGGCAGGGAGAATTGGGAACACCCTAATCCTACCCTGCTTGGAACCCTCTGCAGAGACGCCCTCCCCTGACCCCATCTTGCATCCCCGCCTTGCTGGATCCCATTTGCTGCTTCTCAGTGGCACCCCAACAACAGGGCCACCCCAAACCTGCTTTGCTGCCACGGGCACCAGCCCACCATCACCTTCAACACACGGAAGGCCTCCCGCAGCACAGCCTTTTTGTCAGGGGCAAGGTTGATCACGCAGTTGGAACTGTGGAGGAGGAGACCGAGGCTTATTTGCACCCTCTTGCACACCTAACACCACCAGCTGCTGCACATCCAGCAGCTGCTGTGTGTCCCATCACTTCACACAGGATTTGGAAACACCAATCTGACCATGAAAGCACAGTTTATATTCCCAGACTCTAGCTTAGGATTTCCCTTTTCCTAACACATGCCTCTGAAGCAGGTGTCCTATTGGGATGCAGACCCAGCCCACAGCCCTGGGAAGCAGCAGAACTGGGGGTGACTGTGTCCTGCGTGGCACCTACATGACGATATCGTAGCTCTCATCAGCCAGCCCAGCATCACCCAGCTTCTCCATGTAACCATGGAAGAACTCCACGTTCGGCTTTCGGTAGCCAAACTTATCCATGTGGTAGGCAATGAGCTTCTTCGCCACCTCAACCTGGCAGGAGGAAGGGAACGATGTGGGGGGGCTGCTGGGAGGATGAGGGGGAGCCCCAGGTCTGTGCCGTACTTGGCCCTTGGTCATATCTATCCCGGTGACGTGGCCCTGCTCCCCAACCAGCTGGCTCAGCAGGTAGCAGTCCCGGCCGCTGCCGCTGCCCAGGTCCAGGATCCGGCAGGACCACAGGCACTCCGGGACCACCAGACCGCAGCCGTAGTACCTGCGGGGTGCCGAGCTGAGCTGGGTGGAGGTGCCCCGTGGCATGGCCACCAACAGCTGCAGCCATGGGGATGTGACAATGGAGGAGAGACCCCAGGGTTTACCTGGCCACCACCTCCTCATGGACACGCTCCAGAGCGTCTCTCACCGCCTTGGGAAGGGGCCTGGCTGAGGTGATGCATGCGTTGGTTTTGAGGTCCTCTGACTTCTGCAGCTCTTTGCCATAGTAATCCTGAGATGGGAAGGACAGAGGCCACTGAACTCTGACAAGCTGTGCCCTGGAAGCTCCCGATGCTCCAGAACATGGGGGTCATGCCTGCACTTGGCCTGTACATGCCCACATGTCCTCCGGCACTGGCACTCTCATTTCCACCCAGCCAAAAACTACACCAAGATCAGGCATCCCCTTACCCCCATCCTACCCCGCTCCCTTTGCTCACACTCTTAATTTAATCAATTTACTTCCCGTTTGCAGTAATTTTGCAGGCTGCAGCCACCATTTCCGTGGCTGAGAAGAGTGCAGGGAACAAGGGCAGGGAAACGCCGGGTTGCTCAGCCCCCCATCCCTGTGCGCAACAGGAGCAGAGCTGCCAACCGAACCTGACACGTTCCTCTGGGCCCCACACAAGCTTTATCCTCTAATGGCAGCAGGAACCCTGGCACAGCCCAGGCACACACCCCCTGCCCATCTGCCCCATCCCTCCTCCAATTCCCAGCCAGGCCCCTCACCTGCACCTCCTGGTGGATCTGCTCTCTGCAGGAAGTTGCCACTGCAACGAGGATGTGGGGCTGGTGCCTGACACCACAGAGATGGGCACCACACCAGGTCCTCCCAAAGGCTCCGATTCCTCCTCTTCCCCCAGATACCAGAGCACTTTCTGCTCTCCCCCAGCAGAACCCTGAGACCCCCCCCAAACTTGCAGTCTAGTAGGATGCTCCAAAGGGCACCTGGCAACACCTCCCCACCCCAAAAAAACCCAGTCCCAGCTGCCCTGAAGAGATGAGCCCCCAAAACATCCCTGTAGGGCAAGTCCCCCTCCCCTGCTTTGCAGAGCCCTTGGCCCCAAGGGCAGCCCCAGCACCCCCGGCAGAGGCCCTGGTCTGCCTTACTGCCTCCAGCTGCAGCGCCTCAGCTGGACTCTGCCCAGCCCGGGCCTCGCTCCTCCCCGATACCCTGCGCTGTCCCGGCATCCCGTGCTGCCCGGGCCTGGCTTCCGTCCTGACACCAGCTCCTGCCTGCCCAGGCCCCTGGCACACGGCCCCGCAGGGACACAGGCACAGCAAGGGCTGCTGGCCCCGCTCCTGTGGTGGGCACACTGCCATCATTCACGGTTCTTGCTGCACCCACACCCCCAAAACCCACCCTGCTGCCTGTTCCCCAACAGCTCTGCACCTCCACGGTGCAGCCCTGTCCCTGCTTGCCCCAAAGGGGCATGTTTAATGCCACAGGTTTAATGCCACAGGACTGCTGTAGCCTCTGCGGAGGACAGGACCTCGGAAGGGATGAGCCACCTGCAACAAGGTCACACTGCCTCTGTGAAGCCCTCCGAGCTGAAGCACAATGGGGGACCCTGGGGGGCACAGACCCACCACCCCAAAGTCTCCCCGATGCACAGAGACCACCAGTCACAGAATCCAGGACAGACTGCTGCAGTTTGGTGGTCTTCAGGACAGCTTTTATTCCCAGCAAGAAAGTCGCAGGGAAAACTCTCATTCCCAAAGTGCACCTGCAAAGCTGGGGTCAGAACGTCACCCAGGGCAAAAATACTGGCAGGGATGGTGAAATCTAGCCCAGGAGAAGGCTCTGCAGCACAGGAGCCAGACTCCATCAGCATTCCAACAGGAATGTGGCAGGCCAGTGTCAGCTCTCAGCCTGCCTGCTCCTATCAGCTGGTGAAAAGCACACTCAGGGAAACAAGTGCTTCCCGTGCACTCCAAGTGCTCCAGATAAGTGACTTACCTAAAACAAGACACAGTACTATAGTTGGGCTGGGATGTGAACAGAGAAGTGTAGAACTGAGCACACCAGCTTGTGATGCTCTCCTGCCTGCTTCCCAGACAGGCCTTTGGATACCTTCCCAACCAGATACGAACACACACCACAGCCAAGGCTGCTTCATCAAGAGCTGGAGCAGCAGCCCAGGAAAAGGAATGCAGCTGAAGGCCGAATGCAGCACACATGGGCTGGCAAAGGGATGGTGTTCCAAACTCTAGCAGAGTGGGAAACAAGATAACCTCTGAGGAGGCTGATGGCCAAACCACGTCCAGCTAGGCCACTGGCAGATGTGTGTGCTCAGATTCCTGGTTGCAGAAATTCTGTGCTGGGACTGGCACCTCAGCCTACACTGAAGCACCTCTCACCCACCCAGGCACTTGCAGCTCACACTGATTAAAACGCCCTGAATAAACTGCACTCTGTGCCACCTCTGTGGCTAAATACAGACCAGTGGCAAACTGCAGGCACCTGCATTTAAATGCCACGCCTCAACTCTGCATTTCTTGCCAGGGGTGCTGGTGTGGGCTGAGCACCTCACGCTACATGGGAATAAGCGGACACAGGAATTGCAGGGAGGAGCAAAGTTTCAGGGAAGTCAGTTTCAGCCAGGTCTGGGTGCACGGGTGAGTGTTCTGGAGCAGAGGTGTGGATGCAGGCACACGGGAGGGGGCCACGTGCCCACAAACAGACTCTGCACATATCCCAGCTGACATCCAGCATCATCCAGACACAGTTCTGAGCCCTGGGGGCTGGAGGGGAGAGGAGGCTTCACTCCCTCCGTGCCAGTCGAGGTGTCCCCGTGCCTTCGGCTCCCCTTCATTTCAGCAAGTGACTCAGCTGGTCCTGCAGGTTTGACGAGCGCTCCACGCTGGGCACCAAGCAAGAGGAGATTCACGGTGAGATCTGCTCCCGTGAGAGACTGTGCTCTGCTGCCTGTGCCCGTGGGACCAGAGCAGCTCTAGTGCTGGCACTACAGCAAAGAGAAGTCCTGGAGTCCCCCTCTGTGTCCCCACAAGGCAAACCTCACTTCGTGCACCCTGCTGTACACAGCTCTGCTCCCACCACCCTCATCTCCTCCCACAAACAGCCTCACAGGTTCTATCACATCAGTGAAACACAAGGAAGTTTTGGTATGAATCCCATCCCTTCACTCAAATTCCCATCTCTTCACACTACTGAAGAGTTATCCTGCTGGGCCAGCATCTGCCTCAAAGGCAGCTGCAAAAACCTTCCCACTCTGCTTTCCCCTATCCAACTCCATCACCTTCCCCTTTCCACCCCCACACCCGTGTCCCCCAGGTCCTCCTAGAACTCACTTCTTTTGAATTGCTTCTTGCCTAGATGAGAAAAGGAGAGGAAAAAAAGAGCATTAGAAAAACCAAATCTCAGTCACAGTTTATGTTATGTCAAACAAGGGCTCAAGGGGCCAAAACTCCAGGGTGTTTCTGGATTAAGTCCTGGGGGACAGCAGCAGCACTGGCTTCTCCCTTCCAGCCCCAGGTACGTCACACACACTCATGGGAGACACAGTGCATGCTAAACAGGAAGCAAAAATCTCAACTCCCACCCCAAACAGCCTGAAGAAAGCTGGAAAATTCCAGCTCCAGGGCCTGCTCAGCTTTGAAGAACTGAAAAAGAGGGATCAGTCTGAGCCGGCTTCATGCAAAGTCTTAATGGAGAACAGAGAGGACTGAGGGATCCACTCAGCCCCCAAGAGCGAATGCCTACTTACTGGTGTCCCCTACTTACTGGTACTGTAGATGAGTAGTTATTATGGCCATTTTTCTTAGACTCTGTGGAGAACAAAACAAAGAATGAATGCCTACAGAAATCACAGTCCAAGCTGCCCTAATGGCCCGGGGAGTTCCTCCAGCACAGCCACCCCCGTACTGCTGCACTGCCTCCAAAACACCCCCACCGGTATCTGTCAGCAGGGCCACACTTCCCTTTCCTTTCCAGTGACAGGCAGAGACACAAGTGCTTTGTTTCAGCCCACAGTCCCTCGAGCTTTCTGTCAGAGAGGGCACAGCTTGAGGGCTGGCCAGGCTGCAGGACACTGGGAGTCCAGCAGCACTGGGTTTGAGGAAACACTAAATTATTTTGACCACCAGCCCCACTGCCTGAAGTCATGTATTTCACTCCAAGGCCCCGGGAGCACGGCTGCAAACTGTTCTTACCACCCTCCTCTCCTCTCCCGTCCCTAGAAACACTGCTGCTCCAGCAGAAGAACACAGCTTACATCTTCCGAGTGCAAGATGGCATCTTCTTGCATCACCATGTTTCTCGCAGCTTGACCCAGGAGCTAAAAGACAAACGCACAGACCAGGCTGAGACGCTGCAGCTTCGCGTTTCCCGAGGCCCCCGCGGCGGCTGGCAGTGCCACTCGGGGTGACGCCGTGCGGGGATCCCCGCGGTGCCCTCAGAGCACAGATGCTCCCTCGGGAGCCCTGAGGCGCCGCTCCCTCCGGCCACCCCGGAGAGCTGGCAGCCAAGCTCCCAGCATGCCTTCCGCCGCCCTCCCCGCTCCCAGCGCCCGCTCCGCTCCGGCCCCGCAGCCGGCCGCCCGCCGGCACCCGCCGCTCACCTCGGCGCTACGGGAGCCCTTCAGCACCTGCTTAGTGAGAGCGATCACGTCGGTGCCGCAGCTCGTCACCTTCTCGGTCAGGAGCCCCTTCACCGAGTGCCCAAAGCGCGCCTGGGCGTCCGCCGCGCCCCCCGCCGCCATCTTACCCCGCCCGCGCCGCCCGCCCCGGGAGCCGCTACGGCGAGCGCCGGGGGCCTGAAGTGTCGGGAAGGCGCAGGGCGCTCGGGGGCGCCGCCGGGAGGGGCTTCTGTCCCTAAAAGACTCCCCCAGGAGACCGCGTCACCTCGGGCACGGACACCCCCAGGCTGCCCAGCACCGACCAGCGCTGACAAGCACAGAACAAGGCTGACCAGCGCTGACCAGGGTTTCCCCCATCCGGCCAGTGCTTCCCCTGTACTGCCGAGGGCTGCCCAGTGATGTTCATATGACTTAGGTCAAAGTTAAAAAGTGTTTATATAGCTTAGGTTATAAGGTATGTATGTAACCTAATATCAATATAACCCCAATCATGACTTTTTATCAATATAACCTGAAGCATAACTTTCTATACATACATAGCCTGAATCGTAGCTTTTACTTATGTAGCCTGAATCATAACTTCTATACCTATTTAACCTGATACTTACGTAACCTGAATCGTAACTTTTGATACCTATATAAGCTGACATAAATAACTTTTTATACAATGTAATGGGTAGTACATGGTTAACTAGTTGCTTAAATGCTGAATAAACAAAAAGAGAGAAAAAGATTCACCAGGTGTGTAGCTTCAGAGACAGATAAGTGTGGTACTAATGAGAAATTGGCAAGTGCAAAGCCAATTAGCCACAAAACAAAGAATTTAGGCCGGTTAAGACCAGAGACACCAAGGAGACCGTAACTACGCATGCTCTGAAGCCAAAGTTGAAAAGTTCAAGTGCAAAGAAGACTTTAGAAGCCTTCATCAAAGACCCCCGAAGACCCCCAAATTAGGGGAGCGCAGGCGCAGTGAGAAGAAATTATCTAATAACCATGAGGTTATTAATGTGAATTAATGTAAATTAGTTCCGGCACGTATGTGATGATGTTGTAATGACATAGCAATAATAAGCACAATTTACTGTATCAATATACCACAACACTTGACAAAGTGGGGTGGGCTAGGAGAAAAAATCCCCCTCACCACCAGCGCTGCAATAAACAAATACCTGCCCTACAGACATCGGTCTATGGGGATTTATTTCCAGCCTATCTTTCGGGCATCACCAGCAGTGTCAAGTGCTACCCGTGTCTCCCCAGCGCTGGCAAGAGCTGACGGTCAGGGATGCTCAGGGCTTCTCAGCATTCCTAGTGCTGCCCATTCCCTCCCGGGTCTGTCCAGGCGCTCCCAGGCTGGGGATGGCTTCCAATGCCCCACCAGACCCCCCAGCTGCGCTCACGGCGCCCAGGACAGACCTGGGGGCTCGGCAGTCCCCACCGCCCTGGCCCCGC
>VZRO01006754.1:233081-310608 GCA_013397915.1 Daphoenositta chrysoptera
TGGCGCGCCGCAGGCACGGCCGGCCCGCGGCCCCCGGGACAGCTCCGGGGCGCCCGCGCAGCCTGCCGGCGCTGCCGCTGCTGGGGAGCCTGCTGCAGCTGGCCGGGCACCCCCAGCTCCACCTGCGGCTGTGGCGCCTGCAGCGCCGCTACGGCAGCCTCTACGCCCTCTGGATGGGCTCCCACTACGTGGTGGTGGTCAACAGCTATCGGCACGCCAGGGAGGTGCTGCTCAAGAAGGGCAAAGACTTCGCCGGACGGCCCCGCACCGTGAGTCGGCAGCTGGTTTTGGGGACCCCTTCCCACTGTGGCGTGGGGCGAGGCGGGGGGCGCTCCCAAGAAAGGCACTGGCACTCAGCGGGGTCCGCGTCCCCTCCCCATCCTGCCCGCAGCGAGCCAGGGGCAGGGCAGCCCCTCCATACCCTGTTCCCCAGGGGGAACCCTGTCATCCTCCATCCCAAGGCTGCCTGTTTTTCCTGCAGCTGGCTGCATCCCTGGGCACGGGGATGTGGGGTCACGTACTACCACGCTCCCTGCATCCCTTAAATTCCCTAGAGCCCCTAACCTTCGCATCTGTCCCCAAACCTCTTTATCAGTCTTTGGCAGGGGGAAAGCAAAGCTCATGTCCTGTGCCTTGCCTGCCCGCGCTAACCCCCAGCGCCCCGGACCATCCCTGGCATGGGGTGAGATGATCCTCCATCCCCGCGGGGCTGCCCTGCAGTGGAGTGACCCTGGGATTGCCTGTCCATCAGGTGACCACGGACCTGCTGTCCCGGGGGGGCAAGGACATCGCCTTCGCCAGCTACGGGCCCCTCTGGAAGTTCCAGCGCAAGCTGGTGCACACTGCCCTCTCCATGTTCGGGGAGGGCTCGCTCGCCCTCGAGAGGATCAGTAAGTGCCTCCCACCAGCCCCAGGCTCCCTCCCAGCTCTGGTTCCCTCCCACGCTGGGCTTTTTCTTCTTAAGTGTCCTGATTCCCTGGGAACCAAGGGACGACTCTGGCTCAGCCCATGCCCCCCGGTATCCCCTCAGCTTGCCAGGCAGGGGAGCTTTCCCTCTCCATCTCTCCCCTGTACGTCACCCACCTCTCCAGGTGTTTTCCACCCTGAACTTTAGTTCCCCTCACTCACAGATGGGGAAACTGAGGCATGAAGCCAGCTCCCGGCTCCACCAAGGACATC
The DNA here is from genome assembly GCA_013397915.1 of Daphoenositta chrysoptera. Lineage (NCBI taxonomy): Eukaryota > Metazoa > Chordata > Aves > Passeriformes > Daphoenositta > Daphoenositta chrysoptera. The sequence goes on from VZRO01006754.1 coordinate 234,261, forward strand.
CTTGCACATCTCCATCCTCTCTGCTCCTCTCCAGCACCCAGCATTGTCCCTTCTGCCCATGCAGCATTGTCCCTTCTCCCTATCCCAGCCCTGTCTGGGGGGTGCCCTCTGCAGGCTGCATACCCTGAATGAGCAGGGAACCCCTCCTTCCCGCCCCCAGCTGCCCCTTTTTTCCCCCTGGCTTATTCGTCACTCCCTCACGCCCCCCGCTGCCTCTCCCCGCCGCAGTCTGCCGGGAGGCTGCATCCCTGTGCGAGACGCTCAGCGCCGCGCAGGACACGGCCCTGGACATGGCCCCCGAGCTCACCCGGGCCGTCACCAACGTGGTCTGCTCCCTCTGCTTCAACTCCTCGTACCGGCGTGGGGACCCCGAGTTCGAGGCCATGCTGGAGTACAGCCAGGGTATCGTGGACACCGTGGCCAAGGAGAGCTTGGTGGACATCTTTCCCTGGCTCCGGGTAAGCAGGGACATGGGCACTGCCCGTTCCTCTCCCCTCAGATGAGAGGAGGGAGCTGGGATGTGTCCTGTAGGAGCCCTCCTGAGTTAGGAGGGTTCCTGCCCTGGTGACCCACAAGAGCCAGTACATCGGTGGGCACAGAGTGACTGCTGGGGGCCTGCAGGGGCTGGGCTGGGCTGAGCTGTAGCCTGTTGTAATGCGGCTTTTCTCCCTCAGATATTTCCCAACAAGGACCTGGCCCTGCTAAAGAAATGCCTGCAGGTCCGGGACCAGCTGCTCCAGCAGAAATTCACTGAACACAAGGTGCCAGCCGGGCCAGGACAGGGAGATGCTGGAGCTGGGGTGGTGAGCACTGTGCCCAGGACAGCCTGGCTGATGCATGTCCCTCGGCAGGAAGCTTTCTCTGGAGACACCGTGAAGGACCTCATGGATGCCCTCCTGCAAGTGAGGCTCAGTGCTGAGAACAGCAGCCCCCCAGAACCAGGGCTGGAGCTGACTGACGACCACCTCCTCATGACAGTGGGGGACATCTTTGGGGCTGGTGTGGAGACCACCACAACTGTGCTCAAATGGGCTGTGCTCTACCTGCTCCACTACCCTGAGGTAGGGTCTGCACCCCACAGCAAGGGGCCTGGGTTCCCTTCAGCACCAGGGATGTCATGGGGAGCTTTGGGGAAGGCAGGTGCCAAAAGAGAAGTCAGGCTCTGCAGATAAGCAAGATCAGGCTGTGGGCACTTTCCTTCTGCCTCACACAACCTGACAGGACATGCTGATGATGCTGGGTGTACCCCACTGTGCACAGGGCACCCCGCTCCCTGGGCTCCCACACTGGTCTTTGCTCCCCTCCCAGATCCAGAGGAAGATCCAGGAGGAAATGGACCGCAAGATCGGCCTGGTGCGTCACCCCCACCTCAGTGACCGCCCGCTGCTGCCCTACCTGGAGGCCACCATCAGTGAAGTGCTGCGCATCCGGCCCGTGTCCCCCCTGCTCATCCCACATGTGTCCCTTGCCGACACCAGGTGAGACCCCCGGGGGCACATCCAGGTCGTGGGCAGAGACTGTGGGGAGGGAGTGACTGCCTCACTTTGTGTCTGCTTTGCAGCATTGGGGAATACTCCATCCCCAAGGGTGCCAGGGTCATCATCAACCTCTGGTCTGTGCACCACGACGAGAAGGAGTGGGACAAGCCTGAGGAGTTCAATCCTGGTGGGTTGTGTGATCCCCATCCTCTCCTGGGCCAGGGGATGGTGGGATGGATGCGGCAGGAGAGGCTGAGCCCTGGGGGAGGCTTGGTGCTGGGAAGTTGGATCCTGCTCCTGCCTGTCCGGGGCATTCGCACCTCTCTGCTCCTGCAGCTCCCGCGAGGGACACACATGTGATGAACTCGGGCAGGTCTCAGGCAGAAGGGATTGATCCCTGCTGATGCCAGTGGTGCCCCTTCCCCTTGCAGGCCGCTTCCTGGATGAGCGGGGCCAGCACATCCATTCGCCCTCACCCAGCTACCTCCCCTTCGGAGCCGGGATCCGTGTCTGCCTGGGTAAAGTCCTGGCCAAGATGGAGCTCTTCCTCTTCCTGGCCTGGGTGCTGCAGAGGTTCACACTCGAGTGCCCTGAGGACCAGCCCCTGCCCTCACTGGAGGGCAAGTTTGGTGTCGTGCTGCAGGTGCAGAAGTTTCAGGTGAAGGCCAGGCTGAGGGAGGCCTGGAGAGCGGCCTCATGACGGGGAGGAGCCCTGGATCCCAGGCGGGGGGATGGGACCACAGAGGCTGCCCCGTGGAGGGGGGGTTATCCAGATAAAGCTATTCCCAACACAGCATGTCTCCAGCTATTTTTTGGGCAGGGTCAGGTGTGAGATGTATGGTGGCCCCACAACTCGCTGTGAGCACTGGGCTGAGCTGGGAGGCTGTGGCCTCTCTGCAGCAGCGTGGCAGCTCCTGCCTGCTGGCTGTCCTGAGCATTCACTGTCTGGCTGGATTTTGGCCATCGCTCCAGCAGCAGCACAACCTTCCCGTAACGCAAGGGGCCGTGTTTGCTTTGCTTTCACCAAAAACTACCGTGGCATGGAGGGCAGCGTGTAATTAGGTTTCTGGTTCTCTTGCTTGACCTCTTAATATTTAACTAAATAGCTGCACAGCTATGGCTCAGGGCCCCTGGAGGGAAAGCAGCCAAGGCAGAGGGGAAAGCCCCACAGAGCCCCAGCACAACGTGACACCCCAGCCCTGCACACCCCCTCATTTTCCCCCTGCTCTTTTTCTTGCTAGCAGGCAGGAAAGCAGGCATAAACTTCCCCACCACTGAACTTCCTGCTCAGTGTGTATGAGTTCTTTAAAACCCCCAGAACTTGGCTTTCACACAGCCCTTTCAACACCAGCATCTGATGCCAAATGGGTCCTGTCAGCCTGTGGCACGAGGATGATGATGAAGGCAATGTGTTTGCAGCCTGGCACAGCACCAGGAGCATCCTCCCTAGTCTCAGTCCATTTTCCTGGGGGCTCAGTGTGGTAGAGAGGAGCTGGAGGAAGAACTGCCAGGCACATACCTGCCCCAAGGGCAATCCTCAGGCTGATTTGAGCAGCTGACCCACCAGAAGCCGGGCGGAGGGAGCACAGCAGGAGCCCAGCCCCACTGCTGCTGCATGGAGTCTCTGATGGCTCCGAAGGGCTGAGCCCCACACACCTTCCTGCTTCCCTGCCTGTTTCCATCACACCAGAGGTGCCACTGGGTTTCCAACCCCTCCACTTCTGCTAGGACACACTGAAGCTGGATGGGTGAAGGGGGACGGGACTCAGAGCAAGCTTTGGGAAAACCTGGCTAAACATGATACTCTGGGCTTCCCTGGGGATTTGCACCTCCATGCCAGCCTGGTACTTCCCCTGCCCCAGATCCTGTCACTGGCAGGGAGGCTCCACTCCAGTCTCCTGCAGCATCGGGATGCCTCCAGGAGCATCAACAGGACCTCTAGCACATTTGTGCCCCTTTGCCAAGGCATTTGATTTTGCTCTTGGTACGGGAAGGGATTTTGTCCTTGCCAGAATCCACACGGGGCCAACACCTCGCTGTTTGCTGAGGCACTCACACAAGTGCTAAAAGCCAGGGTGCACCTTGGGGCAGAAATGGGGACCTTTGAACCAGGGATGTTTCTAACCTGGAGAATGCCTCCAGCCACAGCTGCTTGCACTCCACCTTCCCCATTTGCCAGGGCTGGCATGTGCTGTCCTAGGCCGGGAGACCAGCACATGCTGCAACTCCCAGCACCCCAAGCTCGGCCCTGCTGCAGAATGTCTTGCCCCCCGCCCTGCCCACCTCCTCCCCACCGGGAGAAGATGGTGCTGGGGGAATTCAGCGCCTAGAACCAGCTGCCTGGCACTTTGTGAGCTGGTAAACAGCCCCTGGCACGGCTGCTCCCTGCTCTGGGAGCGGGCAGAGGCACTGCTGAATCACCCGGCTGGTATTTCTGTCCTGCCAGCTGCTCCGGGGCTGTGCTGCTGCACCCAAACCCCTGGCTCCACCAGAAAGCTTCACCTGGCTCCAGCTCCCTGAGGCAAAAGGGGTCTGCAAGGGAGGAATCGGTGACGACGGAAAGAATGAAGCTTTTTCATTCATGGCTGTTCCCACACAGTTTCTTGGGTGCACCATGAAGCGGATGGGCAGCTTGCTGAGGGCACTGGGCAAGAGCAAGCCTGAGCCTTTCCCTCACACAAACCCATTTTGGGGGGCACAGCCACCCCCACAGCACATGGCTGACCCAGCTGTGCCACAGGGCTCAGCTCAGAAGCTCTCCAAGTTTGAGAGGCTTCTCTTTGCAGCAGGCACCGGCTGACCCTGGACTGTGCCGGAGAGTGACGGCCAGCCCAGGAGGGGCAGGAGACGCTCGGAATACCTGCGGGCTCTGCAGCGGGCATGGTGCCAGGAGAGCTGAGTAAGCACAGAGCTCGGGACACAGCTGTTTGCCGTCCAAAAACAAACCGAGAAAGAAGCCGGCAGCTTGTGACCCCCCCAGGCACAGACTGCAGCGCTTGCACCACCGTCGCGACGGCCCCGCTGCGGGCACCCGTCCCATCTGATAAAAACAGATCTGTGCTGCAAGGATGAGGGGAATCAGCTCTGACGAAGAGGCAACTCACCCTGGCCTTCCCAGGCTGCCCACTGTGGCATGCTGTGGGGCTTGCCTGTCTGTCCCCCCTCCTGGCCTGGTCCAGGCTTTTCCTATATAAACCAAAGGGAAAAAAAGAAAACGGGAAAAAGCCTCCCTGGGATGTGTAGCACAGGTGGTGGTGGGGGGCCAGGAAGCAGCAGCCTTCGGGGAGAACCACTCATTCAGGATAGCAAAGGAGTTTACTCACCAGAGCTGGACTGTGCCCCAGCTCCCTGCCAAACTCTGCCGGGCACAGATCAGGCTGGGATGAGCCCAGCCACGGCATGCAGAGAACCAGAGGAGATACGGCTGTGGGAGCTCGGGCTGTGCAGAGCAGAAAGCGAGCACAGCCCAGGCTCTCACCACTGACCCACGTCCCCGAGTGCTGAGGGGTGCCCAGGGAGCCCGAAGCTCCCATCGCTCGGCGGAACAGCCTCATGCTGGCAATGGAGCCTGCTCCTTTTGCTTCTCTCCAGGCTTCCTGCCCCAGGAAGCTTTTGATGACTGTGTAACTCAGAGGCTTAACTGCACCTCGGCTTTCCTTAGCCTCCAGTTAGGCAGGCAAACCTCTGAGAGCTGCCAGCAAGCATCAAGACACAATTCCCTCCTCCTCCATCTTCAGCCAACACCCATCCACAGGGTTGTATAAACATGCAATGATATGTGGCAGGAAGATCACACCAGTGCTCCCAGACGAGGAGTTTGCATCATCAGAGAGCTGACGAGTCCCTCGGGAACACCAAGGAGATGCTGCAGTACTCACTGATCCCAGGAGCCCCTGTTGTGCCCAGGGGACACTCTCGCTGAGCCACCACACTGTGCTCTTCACCTGTCCCCAGGCAACACAACCCCGGCCCACCAGGACACTTGCTGGGTCCTTGCCCCGGAGCCAGCTTCAGTAGCCGAAAACATTCCGTGTAAGCAGCTCTGCAGTGCCACAGACTCCAGCAAAAACAGACTGCGAGGAGTACTGGCAGCCACACCTAGAGCACATTGTAAAGCAGGACAGCAAGCAGCAGATTGACACTAATTTGCTGCCAAACCTGCTGCATTACTGAAACTCAGTTTTGAAACCACTTATTCATGACTCCCAAAAAACACCCCTTAGAGCTGGGAATGGGTGGGTTTTGGTGCTCCAGTGTTGGAGATGCCCATCTGCCCGTGTCCTCACACCTCTCGCACTTTTTACAGTGTGCATCTGGAGAAGAGCTCTCTTTGGGCCGTGCAGGCTTCCTACACAGGGATACACGTGAGGATTGAGCACCCTTCTAAAGCTCCACAGCTGGAGCTTTGGGAGTCCTCTGCCTGCCTGAAGAGGCAGCAGCCGGGGTATGTCCAAGGAGCTCCCCTGCCCCATGTCCTGCCCTGCACCACTCCTTAAACCCATACCAGCTGCCCCTTGGCTGCAGGTCTAAAATCCCAAAGCACTGAAAGCCATTAACAGTCCTGCTCCTCAGGCAATTGGGAGCTGAAGAGACATGGTCTGTGCCCCATTTATTTCTTTATGGTCTCTAAATGCCCAAAAAACCTCCAGGAGTCATAGAAGAGGCACACAGCTACTTCTTCCTGACTTTTTAAAATTATAAACATCAGCTTGGCTTACTGGTATTTACCTCCATGTCCAGAGAATTCCCCTGCCTTAGTGGGATGGCTGGAAAGCAAATACGGAGATTTCTGTCTTAGGCCAATAGAAATGTTGGCAAAGGGTCTCCCACTGGCACAGAGCCATCCCCAAGATTTACAGCAGTAAACCCCATTCCTTACAGAATGATGTGATTTTTTAGCTTCCTCTGTGGTGCGAGGAACAAAACCAGGTGCCAATACGTACAGAATTCCTGGGGGTGGCACTGGGGATCTTTAATTCTCTTCTCAAAAGATGTATGTGTTCACTGTACACAGCTGGAAGTGACCAGTCCCCAGGCAGCCGGGCTCTGGGGCACACACAGCCTCTCTGTTACCACTCATCCAGGTATCCAGGCTCCAGACATCCAGGAATGAGGTCTCTTGAGCCTAAATCAAAGTCCTTCATTGTTAAGAGCACCCTAAGACACACACTGAAGACTGTCTTTATCAGCTGTTCTGAGGGAAGAGAAAGGCTGTGATGGGCAAAGGAGTGAGATTCTTCCAAACCTTGTAAGGTAGAAGCACTCACCTCAAAAGTGCAGGTAAAACACTGGCATAAGCACCACTTCCCTTGCTCTGCAGCCAGCACAGTGCCAGCACACCTCCAGGTAGAACAACGAAACAAATCCACAAACTAAAGACAAATCTTGTTCTTAGCTCACAAAATGATACACATACACATGGACAAGTTATCAGAAAAGGCATTATATTTTGGTTTCCACCTTATTTAAAACTGATTTTGGTTTTCAATTAATCAGATCTGAGTATGTCCGAGTTCAGGTTTCAATGTTCTTTTTCCCCATAACAGTAATGATCTGGACGACCATAATTATAAAAGGGACGGGGAGAAATCCCGAGAACAAGTTACAGTCTGAACTGTGCTCTCTTCCACACGAGCACTCCAGGGAATGTTAGTTTCAGCTCTTCCTTTTTTTTTTCTTTTTTTCTTCCTTCAGGTTGTTACTAACAAAAATCTCTACTGTTTATTAAAGCAAAGCTACAGTAAATTTTCTTGCAGTCTTACAGCAGGTTTTCATATTACCAGTAGGACTCGCATGCATGGATTGCAGTCACACACACACGCTCACAGACATTATACAGTAGCCAGTTGCCACCATAAAAAAAAAACCGAAAAGAAGGAGAAAGAAAACAGACATTCATTTCTTTAAGTGGTCATTATTAGAATCGCACCAAACTTTTGGATAAAAAAAAAAAATACTGCACAGGTCTTCCGCATCTACATGGTAAATCATCCCTTTTGCAATGGACGGAGCTCTCGTCTCCATTTGTTCAACACGCATCGCTGAAGCTTGAAGGCACGCTGGCCAAGGAGAGCCCTGTTCTTTTGTCATCTGAACTCCAGTGTGCTGCTATCGGGGTGCAAAAAAAGGACAAAAATAAAGCCAAGCCCTTTTGCAGCACACCGGGAAAAGGTCATTCGGAGATCACAGTACTTGGAAGGCAGCCCAGCTGCCTGGATTCTACTGCTAACTGTGCTCTTGGAGGCATTGAAGGAACACACTTGTCTTTAAAAATGACACATAAAGGCAAATTTCTGCAAACCCTTTCTTTTCAAACTGCCTAAGGTAGACTAACAATCCTTCTAGAAGAAACTGGTCCTTCAGTCACCACCTTCAAGTGGGAAATTTCCTACCTGCTGTCTTAAACACTGAAGCACCAGAGATTATGGGGCTGATGTGTTTGGGCATTCATCAGCTTCAGGGAAACTTAAGATCAGGAAAGAAAAAAAAAAAACGAAGGAAAAAAGATGAAAAGAAATCCCCAATGCCTCAAGAGCACTATATCAAACCAGAACTCTTGGGCTACTGACTGCCGGCACTGTCAGAAGCTGCTCGCTTCTGGGAAGACACCTGGAGGTTGAAGCCTTATGGTGATCTGGTATCCTCCCAGGGTGAGATTTGCTGAGTTTTACTGATTGCAAGATAAAGCAGTGTTTCGGAAAACTAAAACCAACAAACTCATAATAACCATCACCAAAATCACCATTGGAAAAATTCCATTTTTGAGAAGGTCTCATTGAGAAACATCAGTCCGTACTCCATGGAGCAGGGCAGATACGATTAGCAAAACCCAGAGTGACCCGTTCCCCACAAGCCGGGCCTTCGAGGACTAGTCCCCATATTATATTGGAGGGGAGAAAGAAAAATAAACAAACAAACAAAAAGGTTGTATCACCTTTTCCTCCTGTTAAAGTTTTAATCCTCTTACTCCATTTTTATTTGTTTTTTTCCCCCGATTCTCCCTTCCACTCTGCTGCCTTAGCTGGGAGAGTTATTGGTACAAGAGTTTGGAGAGTCCTGCTCATTTATTGTGTTCAAGAGCACACACACCGGCTGCCGGGCCAGGTGGTGGTGGCTGTGTTCGCGGTGCTGCTCCTCCGCAGCGCTGAAAAGCCCTTCCTCCTCATCCCCGTGGGGACGGCCGCTGCAGCTGTCGCAGAAGTCCAGGGGCCCGTCCAGAGCGTCGTCGATGAGCCCGTCGAACTCCTTGAGGTCGTCGTCGTGATGACCCCGGTTGCATACGCAGACCTCTATGCCCGAGTCGCCGGTGAAACGGCGCTGCCGGCCCGGCGTCTTGTCCTTGGCGTCGGGAATGGCGCTGCTCTGCTCTAAGCTCTCAGAGCTGTAACCTTTCAGCAGTTCCTCCTTGCACTCCGGATCCTTATCGGGAGCGGCCCTCTCCGCTAGCTCGGCTCCCGTGCTGGTACTGCCGGGCTCGACGCTTTGCATTTTGGCGAGGGCTCTCTCGCCCAGCGCGGCGGGGGAGGGCTCGGGGTCCCCGCGGCCGGGCGCCCCGGTGCTGTCAGTACTGCTGTTATTGCTGCTGGGTGCTGCAGAGCTGCTCTGCGCTGGCTGCAGGGTCCTGGGCGTGTCCGGCACCGTGCTACTGCTGCCTGCTGGGACGCACTGCTGGTGTAAGGCACTGTACGGGGGCGGCGGGGTCGGCGGTCGGTTCACCACTTCCTCATAGGGAGGTAGCAAATAGTTTGGCAAAAACCCTAGAAGTGGGAGGCAAGGAGAAGTTATTTCAGGAGCAGCTTATCTCAGGAAACGAGTCACTAATACAGGTCGGTATGGCACCTGTCACCTACCAGCACCTTCCCACTGAACAGCTCAACGGGCCCTACAAAGGGGTGACCCAAGTGAGGCGTGGCATGTTTTAGAGAAGCAGCAAACATGGCACAGGAAGGCACCATTACAGGAGGAGATGGACACAACTGGGAACAGCAGCCTGATCTCCTGGCTCTCTCTCTATTCTCCCTGGACCTTGCACCCCAATACAGCCCCATAAAGCACACCAGTGGTGGCCTGTGTTGGCTGGAAGGAACAACTCCCCAGCCCTCTCCAACACTGCCTTCTCTTTCCACTTTCAAGAGCAAAGATTTCGTCTCACAAAGCATTGTGCAAATATGAAGAGACATGGGCAGTTACAAGGAACTTGGAGATCCTGGCTTTTGGTTGCTGCTTTAATGCTAGATTCAATTCTTCTGGTGCAGTCAGAATAAATTGGCAGTACTGGCAAAAGAGTTTGGCTTATTGTACTTACAGCCTCTCAGATCCATGAAAAATTTTGTTTATTTCTTAAGAGGCAACAAAATAGTCTGTACAGACAGAATGTACTTAAACACTGGAAACATTTAAGGACAGCACTGCAATTTTCCATGTGCAATTGCATATCCCTGGGGTTGGGGAGGAAAAGGCTGCTGGGGATGATTTCTGAGGTGACTGACAGAGTTTAACGAGAAAAGCCAGTTCATACATGCAATTCAACAGTCTGTCAGAGGAAACTCGGTTGTGGTACCTCCAAGTCAGAAGGAGACTTGCTGTTCTAGCACAGCATAGCAGAACACAAGGAGAGCACAAAGTGATTGTACTTTCCCTGAGTTATGGGCAACAGCTCCTTCACGCAGAGTCCTAGGGCTGCTCACCAGCAGTATGGCCTGGGAACCACAGCACAGGGTGGGAGCCAGCAGAGTCCCTGCTGAGACTCCACTTTCTCCCACTCTGTGTGACCAAATTTTGTGAAGCCACTTCCCACATCTCAGTCCCACCAGCAGCAAGTCCAGGCTGGAAAGGAGGAACATCCACAAAGTCCTGAACAAGGTATTTTAAGAACCTTTGCAGAAAACCACCCAGGGCATCACCACACTCTCAGGGGTGGGTGTGAAGGTGCTGTAGTTGGTGTGGTTCAACTCCAGACTCAAGGGGGTTCAAATGCATCCAACACCACCTCCTCTCTACATGCCATGTTAGGCAGCAAAGCTGCCCACAGCCTCTTGCCGAGTCCAACTACTGCTCCCTCCTTCCACCCAACACAGGGAACTCGCTGCTGCCACGCTCCCCAGGGTCTCCAGGCAAAGCAGAGGGAGGTACGTACGGAAATAGAAGGGCAGGGCTGAGTAGTTATGGGCCTCGCGGTAGGCGATCAGGTTGATCTCGTGCTGCCGCTGCTGGGCCTGGAGGCGGTGCTTGGTGCGGCGGTGGTGGCAGACACAACAGCAGCTGAGGATGATGATGATGGTCCACACCAGCCAAAACCCTGCAGCGGGGGAGAGCAAGTGTTAGCCATTGTGTGAGAGCTGCATCCAAACCCAAGAAGCCAGTGGAGAAGATCATCTGAAAGCCTGGATCTGAACCTGCACTGCTCTAAAGGCAGAAATACGTGTTGGGCCAGGAGGCTTCAACATGGACCTTCCTGCCTGCGCGGGACACTGCTACTCCAGCAGCCTTGCCAGAACTGGGTAACTCTGAACACACTTTGGTACAATGTGAATCATGTTCAATAGGTACAACTCTGAAGAAGAACAAAATATGGAGACAGGGCTCCCCCCTCTATTGCTCCTACCCTTTGGTTACCATTTCTTCCGTCCAAAAATTAGCAGAGCTGTGAATAGCGTTGAACTTGCCTCCCACAGCCACTTTGGTTTGAAAATAACAATCAAGACACAAAAGACACTCTGCAGATTGACCACAGAAGAAGAGAAAAACCCCAAGCACTATGTTTTGCTTTTGTTTGTACCACTCTTTAATTTCCAGCCCAAATCCTTCATTGTTATGTTTAACAAAAACATACTCTTTTTTCATAAATGTCTCAAAATATTTTTAAAACTTATTTTTGTATTCAATGCCTTAAATTATCCAAAATTAAATTAAACTAGCCTCTCTCTCTGAATCCTCAAGAAACCTAACTTCTGCTCTGTTTGTGGTCACGACTGGTTTCTGTGCACTGTTGTACCGTATGTACACTGCTCCTTAAAAGGAAATTTTAAAACACCACTTCCTGAATTTTACCCACGCCCTCCAACATGTGGAATAACTCCCCCTTTCCATGAATTTCTCATTTGCATGCACTACAAAATGTTTCCAAGACATACTTCAAAAAGCTGGAACATTCACTCCAGATTAGGCTTTTGTCTCCTGCAATTGCAGCCCCCAGCTTGACCTGCCCCAGTGTCTGTAAGCTCTATCTTTTTTAAGCTCAGTTTTTGCATCTAAAGATACTGGGAGAGCTCTTCCTTTAGAAACACATAGGCTTGGCAGCCACTCCTCACTAGAGATCACAACACTGTTTTTCTTTCTGTAACACCTCTGCCACTTTTCACTATTCCCAAATAGTCAAAATGGAGATTCCTAATGCTACAGCCCATTTTCAGGAAGGCCAGTCTATGCTGTGGTATCAAACTGCTCTTCTCTCCTCACTAAAAACCTCTAGTCACACCTTTACCTAGATGTTTCCAGCATCCCCTGCTGTGTTTGCAATGTTTCTCTGCTAAGAGCTAGGTGGGGAAAGGTGAACAGTTTAGGAATTTGAAGAATGAAAGGAGTATTGCTCTGGCTCAGGGCAAAGTGCAATGGATCCATATCACCCATCTCAGAGACCTGCACTGGGCTGTTTGTAGGTGAACTGGGTCATGCCATATCGTGTCTCTGAGCATTCTGAGTGGGGACTTTCACCTCCCTATGTTGTAACCCAAATTCCTCATGTATTTTGGCACAGCAAACTGAAATCTCTCTCCTGACTTGTGCAATCTATTTCCCTAATCAACTGGAACCTGCCTTACCACCAAACTTATCAAAACCTGCCATCAAATGAAGGTGTTACATATCCCCCCCACTTTTTTTTCTTGGCTGGAAATGAATGTTCCTGGGTAGTTTCTCTTGCCAGCCCGCTGAGCTGTACCAAGATGACCAGAGAGGAGACTGATCTTCACTCCAGAGAAGCAACAGACAAAGTACTCAAGGTGCTCTCGGCACTTCCCAAACCAAAAAGAGAATGTGGCCACTGCCCTCTGAATACTCTCCTGTTTCTAAAAAAAACCCCTTTCTATATAAACTGAAAGGATTGGTCCAGTCCACCCTTTTTTCCAAAGCCAAATATCTGCAACCATTTCTGTAGCCTCTACCACTACCAAAATCTTGGTACACAAATACAGTACTTCAACTGTCTCACAGTTTGAAGACTCCCACCAATAAATACACTTCATTTCTTGCTAAGAGAAGGTCCCTTGGCTCCTGCTTGTTGAGGAAGCAAGAATACACTCATCAAAACCAGGTCATTGGCACAGCATGCCACCATGCACTGAGGCAGGCCTGCAGTTCATCTTCTAAGTACTCCTTATTTTCGAAGAGCAGTCCATGATCATGAGTTCAATAACAATGGAAAATTACACCCAGCTATCCAGGGATTTTAGCTACAGTTATGAAAACAGATGCTTTTTAACACATTTGATCATATCCTTTACCAAGGAGTCTAGATACAATGGTAGCAAGCAGCACTTAGTTAGTTAAGATGTCCTGGAGAACTGCCACTGTTAAGCAATCTCAGCTGTAGCAGCCAAATATTTCTGCAGGGAATAACTGCTCCCACCCAAGCCTACATCCAGAAGATTAAAAGAGTATTTCTTTAGCAAACTTCTCTACCCATTCCAAAAAAAAAAAAAATCCCGAAGTGATTTGCACACAAATCAATGCATAAGCTCAGAGTAGGGGTCAGAGTAAGCTCAGCCATTCCCGGGAAGAGGTGTGGCAACTCTGTTAACAACATGCAGTAACAACATACAACAGTTTAGGATAATAAATTAATGCTGGATCCTACTGAAACCGCAGGTGGCATTTAAGTAAACACACCATAATTTAGTGGATTGCAATTTGGCCTCAGTGCCAGGAACAACACCTTCATTCTCATGCAAAGGGTCTGTGCACGCTCGCAAATGCGAGCGGATGAGATCTGTTGTTTTTCATGAGAACTTCCAGAAAAAGAACCCACTAATACCACATTATTGCCTGGTTTCATTAACCGCTGACACTTCCTAGAGCTTCTAGGAATTACTCAACCCGACTCAGCATGAGCCTGGAGGACCTGCCTGGATCATCGCAGGAGATGAGCAGCATGTGCCCACCACAGTCATTTGCTGGCCTGGCTTCTGGAGTCCTCTTTAATGGCTGTGTCCCCACCTTGTCACCCAACAGCACATCTGCTCTGCAGGGCTGGAAGGGCCCCAGTGCAGCAGAAGCAATAGGATGGGATACCCACGGCAGCTAAGGCACACGAGGGACTCCCTGGTTGTCACTTAGGCAGAGGTGCCAGTGCTGGGAGAAGGACTGGGCGCAGCTCTGCTTGCAAGCCCAGCACGGTGCTGGAGTTCAGGGCCTCCATAAAAGGCTCTGCAACACTCCCCTGCCAGGACTTTGGGCACAGCTGCAGTTTTGGCTGCAGAACAGAAAAACTGCAAAAGCCTAGCAAATATATAGTATGGTCATTTATTTGGAATAAAGTTATGCTCCAAGGCCAAGTGCAATTGTAAATATTATGTCTAAAAGTATGGAGCGAACAGTGAAGATGTTCATGGCTGAGCTGTGCATTTGTACACCTGGTGAGGCTTGGCTTCAAACCAGCAGCAGGGAGGTGAGCCGAGCAGACCACTGGCCTGTGCAGCCAGCAGCTCATGTGGCAGGAGGGGAATTGCAAATTCACCCAAAGACAACACTACACGAGCAGGAAACGCAGGGGCCAAGCACAGCAGCAGCACATGCTAACACCTCCTTCAGGGTAAAAACAGGTACCAATTCTGCCTCGTGCTGAAAATGGGTAAGAGGTACAGAGGCAACTGATGTTTGGCATTAAAAAGCCTCTAACAGCCAAATAAAACTGAGCTTCTGGTTGTCTTCAATGTCCCCAAGAGCCTTCACTGTTGCCAAAAGCCTTCCTCAGGCTCTTCAAGACGTACCTTCTTCCCAAATGGATTCTGAGCTGCTTTTCAGCAGCATTCTGTTGAGCTACTGCTGCAGTCACTGGAAAAGGAAAAAAGGTTGGAAGACACATCCTGAGCCAAATTTGCCATTAAATGTCAGATTTGAAAGTATTTTCCACAGCTACCTGGCAGTGACCACTGGGAACAAAAGCTTCAGGCAACCTGAGGACAACACATCAGATAAAAAACAAACAGTGACTTTGGAAATACAAGTTCTGATGGATAAGCTGAGCAGAAACAAAGTACCAGTCTGGAGCAAAACAGGCACCAGGAGACCACTAGACTTGAAGGCAATTTTAGTCTTGCTCTTGGTTTATGGAAGAGTCAGAAGTTGCAACACTCTCCAGCCCAAAAGCAACTGAGTCCTGAGAACACCGCTATATTTTTTGTTAAATTCACTGGTGATGCCTATGGGTGCAAGCAGAGGTGAAACCAACAGCCAAGGAGTTCATTATTGCCAAGAGATTTCCCTGCCAGAGCACCAAAACCCTTCATAAAAGTAAATGAAGTAGCACCAATCTCTTACCCAGCATCTGACAGGCTTAGAGCTGTAAGCCTGACACAACCACCAAGCTCAGGAAGTCAAAATGGGAGCTGCAGAAACACCTGGTAATGGAATTGGGTTCTGTGAAAGCCATCTCTCACAACCAGAGGAAATACTGAAGAGAAGGCTGCTACTTTAACAGCATTCTTGGGAAAGGGAGCCCCATCACATGGTCATGCACCAGAGATGTTTCCTACCAGCTGTGAAAGAACATGCTTAAACCTTCAAGAAAACCCTTTCTAGGACACTAGCCATAGTTTTGCTCAAACTTCAAAACAAGTAAGAATAAAACAGTTTAAGAATTAAAAAAACAGGGCACTCCTTCCTCATGGAAAAGGAGGGAGCAATGTTTGCTTTGATGCTTACTGTATTTGCTGCCTGGGATGTTGCCATCAGCAATGCCGTTGAGGGAAGCTCCTTTTATCCTGTGCAAAATGGAAAATGTTTTCTGGAGCGTTCCAAGCGTACGAACAGAGAAATTTGCCCCCAAGTTCATGGTAAACTTGGGCAAATGCCATGGTTCTGTTGGCAGGAAATCCCCTAAAAGCAAGCCAAAACATACTGCAAAGTGCCTTTGTGTCTGCCTGACAAGCATCTGGGTAATAGCTTTGGCTCCGTGAGAGGCTGGTTCTGAACAGAAGGAGAAGTGGGACACTTTCACTGACTAAGAAGTGTCCCAAATGGTGGCCTCACAGTCAGTCATGGCTGGAAAAAAATTGTCTTTCACAGGGCCAACACCATAATCAAAAAGGGAAGAGAAATTTACTTGGTACCACAACCTGGATGCCCTTGGGTTTAATCGTGTCCTTTGGCAGAGAGGTCACATCGTCTCCTGCCACTGCAGGCACGAGCCTGTGCGAGCCAACACTGCTGCTCAAGGTTGCCAGATGAAGGATCCAGGCCGTAGGCCCATGAACATTTTAAGAAGGAATAAAAGAAGCCACTGAATGACGTGATCCTCTTCTGCCTGTCTCAACCATACCTCCTGCTGCTCCCTCCACCTCTTCTTGTGCCGGCACAAAGTTGTGCGCAACTGTGGTTTGAACTGGTTTGAGGGAACCAGAGCAGGTTGAAACTCGTCTGGCAAACACAGCAGCAACAGCAAGAGAAAGACTGTGACTTTCAGTGACAGTTTTATGTTAGTTTAAGTCATTGGAACTGCAGTCCCAGCCTGACCTCACCGCAGGAAAAAGTTACTGAATATTTGTAGAGTACAATGGCAAAAGAAAAAAGCTGAAGACGTCTCCAACTCCTGCTTGCTTGCTCTCAGACTGGTAACAAAAGGAAATGCAAAAGTTAACTGCAACTGGTCTCTAGCTTTCAGAATAGTGTCCACTATATACGGTACACCCACTGCAATAAGGTAAGATGGAAAACCACAAGTTTCAGAAAAATCCTTTGCCTATCTTGCAATGAGAGCCAACGTGAGGCAGTAAATCTGCAGACAGTTTTTATGCCTCTCTCCTAGGGAGGGAGCCTTGCAAGGGCAATTGCTACCATGCTCCAGATGAGACATTTTTAAGTCCAGTCCCTCCCAAGAGATCTATGTTGGTAAAATGCATGTTGAACTATAGTCTAATAGAGACCAGAGCGGAACATCCAGCTGAGACCTGAACATCTGGGAACAACAGATCTGGGTACCTGGTGAGGAGCTGGGTTGGAGGAACGTAGGGCAGGGGGTGAAACAGCACCAGGAAGTTCTCCTGCCTTTCCATGCTGTTTAACACAGCTCAGGTGGAAGCAGCCACACAGGGCAAAAGTCAGTATCTGCATAGCCAGGCTATGCCAGACAGCTTGCCTTCTGCTTTGGATCTGGGAGTTCTACTGAGCCAGACCAAAACAAACTTAAGGTGATTTGGCTGTCTGGATTAGGCTAAAAGAAGCCCAAGGAAATCAGGAAATAACTCCCTCAGTGACCCTATTTATTATGAGTTTCTGTAGGGTTGTGACATCTGTTGTTTGCCCTATGCTGTTGGTGAGGCTTTGTCACAGCGGGGTTATCGCTGCAGCACAGCAGAGGAGGAACAGCCAAAGGGGAAGTTTGAGACACCCAGGAAAGAGAGGCAAGTACAACCATGTAGAAGGCTGGGTGAAAGGCAAGGAACAGCAAAAATCTCTCTTTGAAAAAGGATGTGGTATAAGACAACACGAGGTAAGGACAAAAACATGGGACTGGTGCATTGTTTGACTGTGTGTTTTGGAGACTGCGGCAAGTCTTGGACATGAATTTCGATTATAAAGCTGACCTCCTGGAATACGTACGTGGTACAGCATTTGCTTTAGTTTTAGCAACTAACCGGATCCTTGCCAGAATTTTCTGGCAGCATGCTTTTTGGGAAAAGAGCTGTCTAGCGATTCCAAGGGGAAGCGTGCAGAGATGAGCAGAATGTTCAAAATCAGCAAAAACATTGACTGTGCTGCTTGCAAACTGAACATTTTTTCCTGTACAACCCTTCCACTGGGACCTAAACAGTCAAGACCTTTTTTCTTTTCTTTCTTTCAGAAAGAGGAGCTCAGTATCATTGCTAAAAAAGACAATGAAACAAAACAGGCACAAGCAATATATGAACACTCATTGCCAATGCTGGGTTGCTCTGCAGTACCTAAATGACCCAAGACCAGCTAAGCCCTCAAACTTCAAAATCCTACAACTTTTTGCAAGCAGTGAGCAGCTGCCTGATTCTATGCTCCATGATTCCTGAGGCACAGTGTACTATTTTTCCAACCACACAATGAAATACACTTTCTACAGCTTTGCTTGCTGTCTTGAGAGCCTCTGGAATCAATGATTCCAAAGGCAAGGAGAGACACAAAGATGGATGTCAGGAGATCTGGATTTAGTTTTCAGTCTACATTATACCCTTAAACCTGGGATAATCCAGAACCCCTGAGCCTTACTTCTTAACCTGCAAAACACAGGAACTGCATTCCTTGATTACCTTCTCTCTTGTATTTTGAAAAGTGGCATTTTGGAATGTTTAAGCAGTAAGACACCTGTCAGGCATGGAAAAAGGCCAACATTTGAAAACTCCAGCAAATCACAATCCCATCATAGAGACCCAAATAAAAACTGCTAGGAAACAAAATCCAGTGGCTGCTGCCATTCTCCCCCTTGGGGACCATGAGTTCTCTAGGGAGCCCAAGTAAATTGTTCAACTAAAATGCTGACCCAGCTCATCCACCATCCAAACATCTTTCCCTATGTGAGGAAATGCAACAGTAAATTTTTCTGGTTTATATTTTGTTATTATGCTCCAAAAAATTAAAAGACATAATGCAGCTTTCACCCCACCACGTTACCAGCTAACAAGCTTGAGTTAAGAACTAATTAGACCTTTACATGGTTATTAGACCTATATCTATAAATCTGTATATAGTTTTATTATTTGGCAACTCAGCACTGCTTTTTTTTTAATAAGAGATGGGTGGGGAATCTGAACTGGGCTGTTATCTAATTTTAAACACAGGCTGTCCACCTGCTTGGCATATCATATTCTCCATTCCTCTACTCCACCCCTTAACAAAATAATACCTTGATTTTACATCCTATTCCACTACCCTCAATGACTGGTTTAAAATTACCACAAGTCTAGAATTGCTGAGATCAGCCATTTCAAAGACAAACTTCCCTCAAATTCCTAAACAGGGAAAAAGGTCCTTTTTACAGGAAAAATTCCAAGTGGCCACAAAACAGGATCATATATCAGAAAGCATGTCCAGCAAAGACAGACTAGTTTTCTTTTCCATTTCAAATGCCACCCTCCTCTGCTTCTTCTTCCCACAAAGCTGTGGTGGTAAATAAATCCAGGATTTAATTCAACAGGACTAGCAAGAAGGTCTGTTTTCAGGCACACAAAAGCACCAGTGGTCTGAGAAGGTCGAGAGAAGCAAAAACTTCTCAAAAGCTACTTCAGTACATGCATATGCTGGTTAAAATCAAAACAGAACAACCATGAAGCCATGCTTAAAAGGTGCTGCTATGTTAACTGTTCATTAACCAGAAGTTATTATTAACTTTTAAAAAGCTAATCTATTCTCAAGCATGTAATGCTGTTGCTCTCCACTGCTCATATTAAGACTATTTACATTTACTATCACCACTTTTCACCTTGAAGGCCTTCAGAGTGCCTCACCATATGTACCTATCAAAGATACTCCACAACTCCTGAGCAGCAGCTAAGCTCACAAGCTCTAGAATATGGGTTTACTTTTGAAGGATATGCTCCCTCTATGACTCCTTCCCATCCAAAGGAAACTTTTTTCCTACCATTCATAATGGCAAAGCAAGCTTTGAAAACATTAACTGATTTTAAATCAATGTTGGATGTTTGCCTGAATTTGCAGAAAGCCTAGAAGACAGGTCTCATGTTTGAATTATTCCCCTCATCTTGGTGTGGTACACGATGCTCTCTGTGAGGCAGAAGGAATGTGAACACACAGAAACCTATTTCTCCCGAGGAACCATCCAGCAGTGTGTGCAACCAACATGTTTATTCCATGATCTCAGTGTGACCTGGGCACCTGCTCTAAAAAGAAGCCTTTTAATATTCTGCCTCCTTCTAACAAAATCTGGTTTTATCTTCCAAGAACTTTTATGATGCAGCAAGGCACTGCCAAGTAGAAAAGTCTGTGCCATATTGAGAGCACAAAGACAAGCTAAACCATCCCATTAAAATGGCAGGGGGCTATTGCTTGGATCAGACTGTTTGCATGGAATTCAACTATGTCTCTCTTTCAAGATGTCCATGGGAGAAACATGGTGACCATGCCACCAGCCCCAGCATGCAGCTGCACTCCACGCTGCTGCTCAATTTAGATCCTGCCTGCCACGGAGCCTGCAAGCCCTTGCACACATGCATCATCCTCTACATTCCCACCCACACAAACACAAAATCGGGTTTGACCTTCCCCACTCTGCTCTGTCCATGCATCCCCCTCTAGTCTGAACAAATTCCTGCCATCTGTCCTGCCTGTGCTGCTGACTGCTACAGTCCGATCCAGGCAGGCCAAAATATTCGTGTCTGTTTCTCAGCCTGCTATGGTCCCTGGAGCTGCCCCCTGGCCCCCTATCCTGAATTGTTTCTTGAACTGTTTGGACATTTTGGAAAATAAGTCTGCTGTAAAAGGTCTGCAATACATTAAAATCCTACCATTAGTATTGACACAGCCACCCACTGGAGTCTGAGCACAGTATGTCTTGAAGATGTTTACTATAGAGTCCTGTTTAGTTTATAACCACATCCTCCATACTTCACTGGCTAATTTGAGAAGTAAAAGCATGTTTCTAGACTAAAGGATGAAGTGTCAGCTATTCTTGTCCTTGGATCCAGGTTAAGTGACAGTCTTTGTATGGATATTTCCACATACAAGCTACTTTGGGAAAGTGAAACTGTGGGCACAATGGAGGGATTAGGTAGAAAGCACAGTTGCATAAAAACCAGAAGATACCATTGGGTGTGGTAAGAAAGTATCTCCAATCTGTAATGTAGGGGTACAATGTTCAGAGCACCACATTTCCAAATTCCAGGAGCAGAGGAATTCCAGGAGCCTAGGCTCGGGGCAGTACAACAGCACAACATCAATGCTCAACCTTTTGTGCTCCTCCTCAAGAAGGAAGGCACCACCAGACCGAACAAGCTGAAGTTTTCCTTTAAAATTCAGCATTTACTACTATCTTATGCTTTCAACTTTCCATTTTTCCACGTATCTTTATCAAGTTTTGCTGACCACCTGCTCTGACCTGCCTGCTGCCGTCTAAGGGGACTCAGTAGGTACAGTCACTCAACCATTTGCTGGAAACTTTGGTATTTCTAAATCCCACATTTTGGGAAAGAGGAGAAAAGAGGGGTTGCAATGGGCAATGTGTGTACCTCACAGCACAGCACTCAGGCACTGCAAACCCACAGGATTTACCCAAGACTCTCTCTACGCAAGGACTCCAAACACAGTGACTCCTGAAGAGAATAAGCACCCTGGCCCTCCTCCTTGAAAGGACATCTTTTAAAAGATACACCAGATTTAAACTGTTGTGCTTGCAAAGAATTAAACCAACAAGATGAAAGACACTGGATTAATTCCTTGTTTGAATGTGTCAAGCTCTAGTGTTGTGTGTATGGCATTTCTCCCTCAAGCTGGTTTCCTCACTCCCGTACAATGTTACCTTGAGTACCCAAATCAGTGAGAAGAACAAACAAAAGTGGCAAGATGACCCATTACTCCTGAGAAAGCACCCACTGCAACAACCCTATTTCCTTATCGTATCACATCAGCTCCGGACTGTGTTGCAGTGAAATGCAATGGCAATGCACAACAAGGGCTGGATACAAAACCCCACGGGACACAAGTCACACCTGTAGTATGGTATGAGAGCCATGCAGATTAGGAAGGGAAGCCATACAAAATGGAAGGACTTACACCAGAGTTCATAGTAGTAGTTGCAACACTGGGATTGTCCACAACAGTGGCCCGTTTCACATATGTAACTTTGATTGTTGACACCCATGCAGGTTTCCTTGTCCTAAAATTAAACAGACACACTTTTAAGATGCTTTGTCAGTATCTTTTGGAAATGTTTTACTCAATGATCTGCAAGCATTTGAAAAGTACAAGTTATGGTCTTTGGAAACTCTAAAATACATAAAGAGGTTAAAAGACATCTAAGGACCACCAAAAAACACAAAGGACCGTTCAGAAGAAAATCCCCTATCTCCAAACCCATGAGTTACACTGTTTTAGCATCTAATCAGCACTGCTGTCTCATCATCCCTCTCCTTTTCCACTAAAAGTTACCACATTTTGGGAGCCAGGCATTCTCTTACAAGAAGAGATGACATTTGTTCCACATTGTACACAATATCACTGTATTACTGGGGCTGAATGCCAAGTGGAGGAAAAGCATTCATAAAGGGAATGCTATAATTTGAGAAAAGACTGCTTGGATTCATTTAGATCTAAATGATAATTACAATATGTTCCTACAAGATTCCAATCTAAAATGATTCCTTCATAATTAGCCAGGTGCTTTATGTAAGATCAGCATTCCTGTAAAACTTCTTCCTGGAATAGCAAAGTAGTCCAGGAGCAGAGCCAAATCAGCTGTAGCCTATCACCCAGTGGGTCCTCAAGACACCTAACATGGAAAAGGTCTATGGTGTGAGGTCTTAGTTCCCCACATGGTGCACCATTTCCCAGAAGTTCATGTTTTCCTTCTAGTCTGAAAACATGGCTGGAAAAAAAGTACAAAACACAAGAAAACAGAAGCATTTTACAGGCTGTGGTTTGTACATCCTCTAAGAGGTTTGGGGGCAACTTGGGAGTTCAAAGAACACTACCGAGTTTAAGAAACAAACAGATCTTAATTAAAACCACTGTAACAAAGCTTTTATTTTCACTTTCTTTCATTTGAAATTTCTTATAAGGAAAAGAAAACGTGGGTAGGCTTATACTGAAAGCTGTGTTGAAAAAAAATAATTTTGAAAGTATTGACCCACTAAAGAACAACAAAACCCCACCAGCAGGCTACAGGGATGCACATCCGTGGATCCCAACACTGGCTGAACTGCACCGTTCTTCTCTTTTATGTGAGTGCACCATGGCCACACTTCTCACAAACCTCTGTGGAGCCACCACACATGCAAAATACCAAGTGCTTTTTAAATGTTGAATGTCCTCACTGAACAAGTTATGTGAGGCAGCAGCTTCAATGCATAAGAGTCCTGCACTAAGTTTTCAGTATATTTGGGGACCTGGAGGAGCACCAGTACTTCCCCCCCATGCAGCACACCCCAGTTGGAGCTGCAACTCCCCAACACAGGTCTCTCACCTGAGCACCCAAATTACAGCAGCAACCTAACTTCTAAAAGCAGAACAACCTCCTGCCACCTGAGGCTCAACAGGAAAGACCCTATGTTGCTTCTTTTTTCCTAAGAAGGTACATCAACTTTTGAAAGGGTTTTGATCAAGTGAGGGCAAAATTCAGCAAACACAACACAGCATATGATGTACTGCTTCCCTTCCTTCCATGGATATTGTGATTTCCACAAAAGGCTCTAAAAAGAACTTTTAAAACTCACCCACAGAGGCAACAAGCTGCAGGGGTACCTGCCTCTATTTTTCAGGAAGATAACCTTTTGTTGGACAGACCAGTCCAACTACTACAGGCAGCTAAAGCAAATATTTAGTCCTTGTCTTGGGATGTTGCATGTCAACAGCAGGAACACCATTTTCCTATACATTAAGGAGGTGTTTCCATCTCCAACTGCAGAGGCTGGTGGCAACTTTTAGGAGACCTCGTTGAGCTGGCACAGCATGTTCTGCTTCGCGCTCACTATTCATTCCAAAAATTGTAATTTTAGCCAGCAAAAGAACTAGAAATTGGACATGTCTATTCTCTTATCTGTTCTTATTAGTTTGTTTACATTTTTCCTCATTTTTGTTGGCCTTGCAGAGCTAATGTAACTGATGAACAGCATAGATTTTGGCTCTCACATGAAGAGAATTGAGAAATTAAGATGCCATTGCAAAATTGCAATCCCGTTGATAATGCTCAAGTCAGAGAATGACTGGCTGAGGTTTGTGGTTGTGACACATGAAGATCAATGTGACCTGTTGAACCAGCAAATGAATCACATGGAGCTGATGAAAAACCAGAGTCTCACAGTGTCATTTCATGATCTCCTCTGCATCACCACACTTGATCCATCCTTGACCACTTCTGGTTTACTCCCCAGAAATTTCATCCATTCAGTGGTGCCTGCTTCAAAGAGTAGCAATAAGGAACAAATAGTGTCTTTGGGCAGCAGCAACTTATAACATCTTCAACTGTATTTTTCTCACTTAAAAACTTGCAGCAGTCCTGATTTCAGAGATTTTCATCACACCTTCTTACTGCCTCCCTCTTGCCAACCTCATTATATTTGAAATGACCTTTCCACACATGCTTATGTGCAGGGTTGCTCTTTGTTAACCCAGCTGGCCAACAGGTGTATCAGTACCTGCTCAACAGAGGATCCTGAGCAGCTAGGCTGGTATTCTGCAGGTTTCCTGGAGATCAAGTCTCGGGGAACATCCTCCTTCCCATCCAGAGCAGAGTTTAAATCTCACTGTCCAGAGCTTCCTTACACACTGATCAAGCCAAATACTCTTCCTTGCTAATGCACCCGTGCTTGTACCTTCAAATAGTGTCACAGCTGGCTTTCAGCTCCCACAGCTCAGAACAGCCAGGGGTTTTAAAGTCCTTGCAGTGCTGACCACCAGCCACGCTCCTCAAAGTCCAAGCAGCTCATTCTGGAGCCTTTCTGCAGCCCTCTGCCAGCCCAACCACCCAATAGGCTTTTGGGAACGTGGAGCTGTCAGACTTGGGGGCCACATGTCAGACCCAGAACTGTCACCCGTGTTTCCAAACAGTTTCACAGAATCAAGGAATAATTTGGCTTGGAAAGGATCCCAGCAGGTCACATGGTGAAACTGCTGCTCGGAGCATGGCTACCTCCAACACTGGGTTACGCAGCCTGGCACAGGGGAAGAGATCAAAGGTAAAGGCAACAGATCTTCAGAAATAGAAGTCTGCTAGGGAAAGATTCCAGCACAAGGAGAGCATTGTTTTGGGATATGCTACAGGTGACTCCTTTGGAACAAGTGTTTCAGTCTCCTTTCCCCTTTTAAGTCAAGACTCATTTCTGTGAAAAGCTGAGCCACTCTACAGTTTGCTCCTTTTCTGCAAGTCAAGGAAGAGGTTATGCAGAGCCACCCTGGCCAGGACAGAGACCATGACATTCTTTGTTAGGAAATTTCTACCTATTTCCAAGCTCTTTGATCTGGCCCCACTTTCTATTTAAATCCCAGGCTGCACTTTTCATACCAGTAGCATTTTATTATTTGTACTTCCTTCTCCCATGCATTCTTTGTGTCATAGGCTGCCAAACTAACTACCTAAGACACATTAGCAATACAGTTATCTAGACCCCAAATGTCTCCTGGAAACAACGGCCCAACTGCTTGTGCTATGAAAGCATACTAATTCCCTCTCTCGCACTAAGAGCCACAGACAAGGCACAGGGCTGAAAGAGTAATTTTACAGATAAGAAAAAAATATATGGAGGAAAAAACGCTCAGAGAAGCAAAGTTGGAACACTCTTATTTTATTGACCTGCCTCTGTGTTTAATTTCCATTGCAAGCAGCACTTGTAATGGTAATTTTTAATCATTCTTAGCAGCATGGAGTTTTTATTGAACTATTACAGAGGGGTTTTGGAGGGGCTTTTTTTAGGTAGCCTTATGAAAACAAGGAAGGGGGAGGGATTCTTTCCAAAAGCACTTTCTTCCCCAATAGCCAGTGGCTATTACATTCCAGAGTGGGCTTCCCTGCTGAAGGAGTCTAGTTTTCTTGTTGTCCCGGCAAGCATGCACATCCCTCCCCACCAGCCTTTGTTCAGCTAACTGCAGATGCCTCCAGGCAGGATTACTAAGCAGGATCTACATGGGTCTGCTCTCAAAGAGCATTCAACTCCATTAGAGCAGAATAGTCTTGTTTCACAACTAAGAAGCCACAACATGCCATCCATTATCTCCCACCTGCAAAGCCTAGGAGATTCCCAGCTCATTTCAAGGGATTCACTTTGTCCTGTAAATCAGCATGTACCCTAGGCTGTATGTGTATCACTGCCTCCGTGGTACCATCTTAAGAGCTGGTCTGAGAAACTGGAATCACTCAGTCCCTGACACACAAAAAGCCAGGAGCTTTTGGGAGAACACTGCAGATGTGGAGCCTGTGTTCCCTCCCAGTCCAGTCCAACAGAAACCATTAATGAAATGTGGTACAGGCTCCTTGCCATGAAACTGACTGAGCTGGGAAGACCTCACCTGGTGTGTTTTGAGAGTCTCTTCATATTAAGATGTGGCATTTTGGATTACTTTTCACATGTCATAAACTTTATACAGTAACACTGAGTAAAAATAAGATTCTTTATTTTCTTATTTTCTTGTTGATATTTGGCATTTGTGATAAACCCACAACCACACTGGCAACTCCGCAACTCTGCCAGTAGCACACTTTTGCTGTCAAGTGCTTTTACAAATAATCCTTAAAATATCCACCAGTGGTACGTATAAGAGAACTCAAGGCAGTGCTGTATGTTGTCACATCTGAAGCCACAGCAAACAGTAATGTCAGTGCCAAGGAAAAAAGCCAATTATTCTCTTCACCTTCCAGTTTAGTATTAGACCTTTACTGGAGATCTATGTGACAAATTAAAGGTCAAAATCTGGGGCACAATCAACACAAGAGGCATTCATGAAGGTCTGTAGGTTGACTGAGCTGCTCCTTACTGCCAAGGAAGGATGGAACAGACCTCCTTATCCTACTTTTGTAAAGGTTTTCAGTAGTAAATGGCCGGGTTTAATAGCTGTAAATCTGTTGGGATTTATTGCGTCTGAAGCCAATGTTGGAAATGAAGGGAAATAACTGATCGACAGTGGAGTTCCATCACAGTAAAAGGATCAAGGCACTTCACTCTTTCCTACTGTCAAAAGTCAGCAGTTAACCTAGGCACGTACTGTTGCTAAGTCAGAAGGGAGAAAGATGAAGATGAGCAAATTCCAGGCTAGCATGGCTATTTTCCAAGCTGAAAATTAATATGTGCAACTGCAGCAACAAACACCACAGCCCACGCTCAGAAGTGCATAGTTGGCAGCCAACCACCTACAAAAGCTGACTCCTCAGTTGGCATTAATCAGGTAACCAAAACCAGCAGTGGCCAGTATCACGAAATCTAATAACCATTTTAGCTTTTTACTCTGTCTCCTCTTTCCACAGAAATCCAGCCTCCATTACCATAAATATGAGCACCTTTATATGGCCTCTATGTGTCATTCAACCTACCAGAGTATCCATTCATCCTAACCTTGGTAATACCCTGGGAAACACTTGGAAATGTGACTTGCATTTACTTACAGCAATTTATAGGCCATCCTGTCTCCCAGGATAAGCAGTTTTTTAGACCTACTCTAATTCCCTAATTTCTCCAAACTTCACGACAGCATTTGTCAAGGCACTACACAGCAAATTACTATTCTGACTGGAAGAGATGGAGAATAACAAGAGGATGACAGGGTGAGTAAAGGACTGAATAAGAGGCATACAGACAGAGGGACTCAGAGAAAAGCCCAGCAACAGGATGACAGGAGACTGCCAAAATGGCATCTGCTGAAGGACCAGATACAACTGGTTTTAACAGGACCTGGGCTCAACCTGTGACCACTCCACACCTTCTGGTTTCACAGCTCTCATAGGGACTTTGGTAATAAGCATCTATTTAATAATAAATAAAAATCCTGACCTAGTTATTTCACTAATCTCATTACTTGCAGGGAGCAGTACCTTGCTGTCGGTACCCAGCCGCACCCATAACAACAAGCAAGATGGATTTAAGCAAGTGACACTATCCTCGAAAAATATATTAAAAGTATGTATTTTGAGTAACTCACAATCAGTATTTGAGCCATATATATTCTTTAAGCGTTCTGAGTAACAGAATGGAAGTGGTTGTCAGTATATTAAATATGTCAGAAACAACTATTTGATATCTGCTGTTTATTAGTTCCCACTTAGCTGTTACTCAATCTCACATATCAGACTATCACTACTGTTGGTTAGCCAAGTGCATCAGCAACAGCTCATGAGAATGCAAACACAAAGCTACCGAAGAAAATTATCTCTGTCAGATAAGGCACTTAAGTGGTAGTAAGTTAAAATTGCTACTGAAAATACTAGGCTGGAATGCCAAATCTTGCCACAGGGTTTACTACAATTCCTGGTTTGCCAGCAGCCCCCTAGTTCCTAATCAAAGTTAATCTTAAATAAAACCTCACTAGGATCCTTTCAGAGAAGGACAGTAGGTGGGATCACAGCAAGGACAGGCAGAACTGCTGAGGAACCCTGGATCACCAGGGCAGCTCAGGACCCACAGACATGAGTGAGGCTGAGCCTGCACCAAAGCCTCCAGACATCTCCTGTCTTCACAAACATTACACCTGTTAGTCCCTTGGAACATAAAAGCAAAAATCCACCATATGAACAAGTGTCATGTCTTTGGTGGGTTCAATTTAACAAAACCATGTAAGATTGCCAAAGATGAAAGTGGCTTTGTCTGCTGGAGTTACTGGAACCTCGTGTGCCAGGCCCTGCCAGCACAACAGGGGATAGATTCCTGTAAGCCTGCCTTATGACAGCTGAGGGCAGGAAATAAATCAAGTCTGGATGCTTCTTCATAAGTCACCCACCACAAATTTTGTTTTGCTGAATGTGGAAAAAAAAAAGTGTAGTAAGTGCAAATATCCAAATACTTAGAAGTATAATAAGTGGGGGAGGAATGATGCCTCTGAGCTGTCTCAGGCACAATAAATATCTCCAAAATGGGAATGCTAATCCACATTTATTGCTTCACTAATGCCAGCATCAGGAGAATTATATTTAGATCACCATGATTAATCAGCCACAGCAGACCCATCCTCACTCCCAGCGGATGTAGAACCTCCAAAGTTTTATTAACCTTTATCTGAGGAACAAATTGGTTTGTTGCCTTCATTTATCCTGGAGAAATACTCCAACTATCTTTAAACGGACACTATCCTTTCACAGATCGTGGACACTTTGATATATTTCAGTAAGAGCTGGTTTCATTTTTGTTTATTGCCAGTTTCACTTTCAGACTCCAAGAACCACACATTGGTGTTTCAAGCACCCATGTGACTGTTTACTTCGTCATCCCTTGCTAGAAGCTTCCCAGCTGTAGTCCTCAGCCCTCTTACAATAAAGATACACACTTCTAGGAAATTACACCTTTGAGGAGGCTGCATTTTGTTGGTTTCTACCACCAAACAGAATTCCATGCTGAAAACCTCAAGCAGTTAAAATTAAAACTGAAAACGTTAGGAATCCAACATCTTACACATCTTACCCCCTTTTTTTTTTTTATTTATACAGTGAACTAGGTGAATGTGTTCGAGCTTCCACCTCCAACTTCAGAAGGAAATGCTCACATAAAACTAAAAGCAGGGATCTTCTACAATCATGTTTCCTTTGAACTTTGAACACCTACATTGCACTTATGTCAGACAGTGCTGACCTAGCTTTTTAGACATTTAAATATCATCCCCACTGCAACAATGAAAAATCCCAAAATCAACCAAACACCTTACTTTTACCAGGTGTTTGGCAGTCCATCTGCAATGCTACAACGCTGCTGGCTCCCAAGGAAGAAATGAAGGCAGATCCAGGGAAAGCAGCTGTTCAGTGCAGTCCAGGGGTACAGAGAAAGGGGTGCTGGTCCTGGGGAGCCAAAGATCTCACTCTGATCCTTCCATCCTCGTCACACAGCTCACGGGAGGACACCCCACTCAGCACCTCTTCCCTGAGCTTGCAGCCCAGGATCAGCATCCCTTGTGTTGAGTGAGAACAACAAAGGGCATCCCAGACAGCCAAGTGCTTACAGTCCGAATGTACCGAGTATAAACCAAGACAATGGAGGTGATGAGATGTTCCTGAATTCCTCCCACACTTTCAATTAAACAGCACTGTTCAGCATCAATCATCGGAAAAAGAAATTTCTGAATAGTATTTGCATGCAGGACACAGTCACAAATACTTAGATTTAATTTTTTTAAGACTAAAAATTACTAAAACTAATAAAAGTTCAAGCAGCTCTTTCCCACTACATCCTTTATCAGTGGATAAAAATAGTCAAGAGCTTTGCTCTCGTGTTCTTGAGGCAACACCTTTTTTTCCTGCTTCCTGTAAATGCCTCTGTCGATGCCGAAAAGTAACCAGCAGAGCAAAAAGTACCATCTATCCACTGAGATAACCAGATGTTCACTGTTCCACCAAATGAAGCCAAATTACACCTAACTTCTGCTTTTACACCTTATACAGCACCCCAACTGCACTGAGCACATCTCTAAAACAAAAAGATTAATTTAAAAACAGGAACTTTAGCGAAAAACACGCCCGTGAATCTCGAGTAATCTCAGCATTTGAGGCAGCTACGTCTTACTGCGGTTTGAGAGTTACCTAAAGCCATTCAGCCTTTGTGCCCGAATTTCTCCCTCTGGTTCAATTCCGAGTTTTTAGGGCAAGTCTCTTTGCCCTGAGTGCTAACAAGTAAACGATTATTTATAGCTATTGCACCAATCACAGAAGGTCATTGTGCTAGAGGTAGTTTCTTATGTAAAACTGTTTTCGGATGGGGGGTGTGGGGGTGGGGAGAGACCTGCGTTTCACCAAAACTGAACTGATAAGGAAAAAGAGACAGCACTGTTTACTCAGCAGCGCACTGAAGTCCTTTAGGGCTGGCTAAACAACTGAAAGTAAGTCGTTTAAAACATGTTATGGTCCAATCTCGACTTTTTAATTCTAAATTAGAAACTGCAAGCAGCACTCCGGTATCATTCAATATATGTTTCTTGTGGATTACAGATCACAGCAGTGCTGGGAAGAGTTTACAGTTAGATTCCCCTACAGACGTGCCTCCCAAACCAAAAAAAGGGTTTGCTCTCCCCAGCCTAGGAACACATAGTTGGCACCTCCTCCAGCAGAGAGCAGCTGGGCAGTTGCTACCGTTTCTCATTCCACTCGATATTACCAGCTATTAAATTATCCCAAGTTTCTTGTTCAAGCTCAAACTCTCTGAAAACAATTAAAAAATCACCAAGCTGTGGGTCACAGCATGTTGCCATTTTCCATTTAGTGACTTTTGTTAAAGATGAGACACACACACGTATATATAAATGCCTCTTTCTCAGTTTTTTCTGGGTTTTTTCTTTTTAAAAAATTCACAGTTTAACGCGCAAAATAATGCCTGCACAACAAAACAGTTCAAAGTTTGACACGTTTTTAAGAAATACAAACGCAATTCCATTTTAAGGACTGTGGAAAGCACCCTAAAACCCAACCAAACAAAAACTGCACAGGAGCACGACACAAAGAGCCTCCCTGCCGCAAAGCCTCCAACAACAACAAGGAAGTTTCTGTCCCTGGCTCACAGTTTTGCTCCTTCCTTGCTAATAAAAAGCGTCTCTCACACAACTGTGCTCCCCGATCACACGCCACGGGTGGGGAAGTGCTGATTGTACAGATCCGTTTGGGGAAAGTCAGAAATCATTTCCTTAGAGGTGGGGGAAATAAAAATAAAAGCAGTCAGTCACATCCTCCACCTGAGCAAGCAGCTCCCACCGCACTTAAGCCGGTTACCTGTCTGAGACCCAGGAGGAAAGGCATTCTGCAGGCTCATCCTCCACGCCGGCACATGGGAAGGCAGGAATTTAAAGCCCCACAGCAACCATTTCTTCATCTGCTGTGGGCAGCCCGCTCCTCCGATCCTATTTAAACCAGGGCTTCCTCAGCTGGGAATGCTAAGTAAACAGGGTCCTGGGACACTGCACGCACTCGCTGGCTCCCCCTCCTCCTCCTCCCACTCCCTGTGACATATCTCAGACGCAGCCCAGCCGGGGTGTTTGCAAGAGGGAAATGACATCAGGTCGGGCACTTCTGGAAAAAAAAACCCCAAAAACCAAAAAAAACCCACCCCAAAACCAAAAAATCAAAACTAGAAACAACCCCCCAACACAAAACCACACATATACACACACACAAAACCCCCCAACACAAACAAACAAACAAAAAACCAAACAACAACAAAAAAAAAACCAAAAAAACACCACCCCAAAAAAAAGTAAAAGGCAGCCCTGACCAACCTTAAGACTGCTGAGCTGCTGGCTGACACCAGGCAGGTCGTTGCAAACAGGACCTGCCAGGGAGCCCTGGGGGAGCAGAAGTGCTCTCCTCCCTGCTAAGGGGATGCTGCAATGGAGGGCAGTCTATTAAAAATGTTGTCATGAGCCAACAGCTCGGTGATGATTAAATCTTGCTAAGCAAAAATAGACAGTTCATCTACTTCTGAGGAGAAAGCTAAGTTTGAAGCTGCCCGCTGGACAACACTAGAGCCCTAGAAACCACCACCATGGCTTCTCTAAGTACCTCCAGACCCTGGGGACCTGGGTAGTCTTCACAGATCCAAAGCACTCCCATGCCACCTTCTGCCTGCCACCACAGCTCCTCTTTTTCTGACTCACAGCACTGTTCAACTCTCAGCCCCTCCAGATAACAGCTGTCCCTCTAAAGCAACAGCAACAACTTCCCCGATTTCAGAAGGAGCAGGATTGGACCCCTCCAGCATCAGACAGGTGATGGGAAGAGTTTCAAATCCACCTCTCCCCAAGGAAAATCTGACTAGCCCTGTTGAAAGGTTTCTCATTCTACTTGAGCTCATTTCACATTTTCATGCCAAGGGGCAATTAAGCCTTATAAACAAATTTATCATCCGGTGCCCAGGATGGCATGTCTTGTTTGTCCTCCCCCAAGCAAGGAGTACAGCAAGTTCCACAGCGGTGTAGAAGATGACACTGCAGAAGGTAATCTAAATTTAAACTCCCTTTTCTACCTCCACTTTGAAAGTTCAGCAACCTCTTTTTTTCGTGCTTCTCTTTAATTAGCAGCTGTCCTCGTCTGTCGGGGGGGCCACAGGGACACCATCACCACTCCCATATGCCCCAGCAGCAGCTCCATGGATATTTGACAGACTCCCCTGGCTTTTGGCCTCTTTGGCTTTGGAGCCCAACACATTAAAATATACGACAAGGAAAGAAATATACTTTTTTTCCATAGTGAGTTCACTGAATGCCTTTTTTAGTAGCAGTTTTAATAATAATTTCAGTACTTCAAAAGAGAGAGAGAAATCATCTAAAGTTCTTGCAAATGCTAATTTGCAACAGCAGAAAAAAAAATTAAAGAGGACACTAAGGAAAAAAAGCAGAAGAGACACCCCTTGCCACCCAACAGCTAGACAGCTTGCAGCAGTGTCAGAAAAAGACAGCCATTTTACACATGCCAAAACCACTCAGTGGCCACCACTGCTGCCTCCTCCCAGCCCAGCCCGGAGTGGTTTCCCAAACGAGAACCCCACTGTGTGTGTCCCCTACACAGCTGGGCTATGAGACTTACACACAAGTATTACTTACTTTTACACTAACTTAGAGGCACCATCTAAAAATGCTGTTTAAGGGTAAGCACATCTCTGATTTTCCTACGAGAAAACAAGCAACGAAGCAATTTCCTGGAGGATACAAAATATCAGCATTAACAAGCATCAGCCAAGCAATGGGATTTTCCAGCTTTTCTGCTCTTGGATCAAACAAACTCTCAACCTTTGCTTTTCCAATTCTATGGACAAACACCAGTGATATAAAAGGGTAGCTTTCTGTTTTAGTAATCTGTTCTGTGGCCTCACGCTGGCCTTTGAAACATCTGATTTTGGCTGTTGCTATCCAGAGCTCTGGACTAGGCAGATCCCAGGGCTGAGCCAATGCAGCAGTTTCTAAATCCCTACTGTCAGAAGGAATCTAACTTTAACCACCCGCCTCTCCCCCAGCACACAGTCAAAAGGCAAAGCGTCATTCCGGATCTAAGACAAGTTGTGAAGGACTATCAAAAACAGAAACTTGGCGGAAAAGCAAAAGCATCCTAATTTATGTGTGAATTTAGCAATCCTGGAAAGACTGATACAAAAAAGGTGGTTTGCAAGCAGGCATTACCACATTCGACTGCAGCAGGAGCAGCCACCCTCTCTTGCAGTCCCTGAGTGACAGCGGCCAGTAACATGCTCCACAACTCTGCTATAGGCGACTATGGAAAAAACCCTGTAGAGGGACAGAAAAAAAAAAAAAAAAAAGCTGGACAAGGTAGCTCATACCCTTATAAAACCCTGACCAACACCCTCAGAACCATTGCAAAACACCTAGGTTCTCCTAATCATTGCAATTGGTTTGTATATACCAACTGGTATCCTTTTACCCCCTCTTTTTATAAGTTCATAAGTTCTTGCCCCAAAGCTCTGTCTGGTGGCAGTGAGATTCATAGACAGTGGTCGTGAACAAATACTTTCTTTCATCAGGAATGAATTCACCACCTCTAATTTGACTTTCATATTATTAGCAGGTGGAAACAGAAGTCCTCATCCATCTTCTCACCCATTCATTACTCTGTACCTGTTAGCTATCTTCTTATAAAAGATATCAATCTTCCCTATCCTCTTAATGTAAAATCTTTTCCCAAAGCCTTCAGCTGCTCGTTGTCCATTTCCAAAACCTTTCTAATTTTCTACTGCTCTCTGCTTGAGGGAAACCAGAGCTGAAATAATAATTATTTTAATGAAAACAAGAGCAGCTCTAAGGCAGGCTCAGCATGGGTTCACTTCCTTTATACAAACCTGGAATTTAAGATCTACAAAGGCTACACAAGAGTGCACCTATCCAAGATATAATGAACAAAACAAACACAGGTTTTCTGTTCTTCAGTAGATGACTCTCTTGAGGGCTCTGAAAAGTCAGGACTAATGTCAGGACAGATTATGGGATCTACATTACTTTCACAGTTTGCTTGTTTAGGCAGCCACCAACCATCCTATTTTGGCACATCAGCGTGGATCCCACCACAGAATAATGGTGAGCAGGTTTCTATGGGGAAAGAGGGAGTAGAGGCCTCTAGGCATTACCAGTCTGTAAGACTGCTCCCCTGAAAATGCCATCTGCCCCTAACATGATGTCAAGCAAAGGATGCTGCACAGTACCTTCACAGGCCAACACACTGTGCCTCATAACCTCAGATATAACAAGCAAGTGAAGCACATGATGGAAGTTGCTTGGGCCATTTTAGAGTCGCTTCCTATGTTTGATGGGAGATGCTTGCAAGCAGGTCTGGTAACCAAGCAGGGTATAGTATTCATTTTGATACCCCCTGAGGAGACAGCCTGACCTTTGGGTGATCCAGTTATGATAACATGATCACAACAAAAATTGATGTTGTGCATCTCAAATCTGTCAGGCTTGAAGCACGAGGCTGCTCTCAGTTGCTCCACTATTACAGTCCTAGGCAGGGAGAGGTTTTGAACAGTAAATACGGATGATGTGCAATATCCTTTTGATTAAACTTTAATACCATAGTTCTGCAGCTACATACACAGGTCAACCGTGAAGTTGGAACAATTTTATCTAAATCTTCTTCCATTTGCCCCAGTACACTCTGTTATTTTCATGTTGGTAAGAGCAGCATTTCTGGAGCACCAGCTATCCATTTTTGTTAGTCAGCCCACAGCCCTGTGTGCTAGGACTGGGACTTCACAAATTTGGCATGCACTCAAAACACAGTGTGAAAGAAGCAACCTCAACGAAGGTGACTTTATCTTTCCCCATCCTGGAGATGGTTCTGGGAATAAAGAAAAGAAAAAGGAAAGAAACATACAGAAAGGTGTAAAAGCAGATCTCTGTTTCTCTAGAATAAGACAATATCCAGGAACAACAAGCTCCATCTGCCTGGACAGCAAATATTCTAAAGGGATTTGTTCGCTAGCAAAACTAGCACGAGACATTGGGAGATCACCAATGCTGGAGCAGCAATGCAATGCTAAATCTGCCTACAAACCATTTCTGTCTGCCCACCTGTGCACTTGTAGATCCCTGAAGAGTGAAGGGCAACTTCCCCACCCAACTGATATCATTACAAGAACATGATGACTTTCCAATGTGAGGACCAGGAGTCCTGGGTTCATGTAACATACAGCATTGGCACTACCTGCCAAGAATGCCATCAACAAATTCCAGAGGACCAAGAAGAGCAGGTCAGGCTGGTAACTTCCCAGTACCTGCAGGACCTAGAGTATCTACTCTTTTGCTCAGGGAACAAGTGGCCCAAAACAAACCTTTCACTCTGTCTAGTATTACTGTATTGTTTAGGAATGAGGTAAAGTGGGTCCCCCAATTTGCATGCACTTCAACTACAAAACAAGAACACTGAAGTCATTGCATTTACTATTTTTCAGGCCACACTGTCTTAATCTTTGCTGGAGAAAGCAAACAATTTCAGGAAAAGACGCTACACGTGTTGGAACTGGCTTGTGAGCTAGCACTGCAACCAGTCTGATGATCAATAAATTTTAATGTGCAACAAAGCACAAGGGCTTTCAGTGTTGAGAAGCTGTCCCTCTTCCCCACAGGCCGTCACTTCTGTCAGTTCAGTGATTCAGAAGTGCAGAAAACTTTTGCAGCTTAATAAATTAAGCAAATAGAGACAGTGCATTTCAACCTTACTGCTGTCACCTGTCTTTCTCTCTGAGTAACTGGTTAACCAGGGAGGATGACACTGTGCACTTCAAAATATGCTCAGTGTTACAGAGAGCCCCAACAGCAACAGCTCATGCTTGATTCCAATTGACTCGCGATTCCAATTGAATCCCAAACAGCAACTGTCAGCCAAGCAGACATGTACAAATATGTGCCACATCTCCACCCAAAAGCCATGTATAAGCCCTCAACTCAAGCAGTGTGCACTACAGAGGAAGCCACTACCCACTCTGTCGCCTGCTATTTCAGTGAGAGCCTGTCCTCCCTCCTCTTCACTGCTCCTTTGTGGGTGAAGAAATGCCAACAGTAAAGCACTTCCCTTTGCACTTCTGTACAGCAAGCAATCCCTCCTCTGAAGTTGCCTTCTGTATTAAGCTGTCCTAAGGGCACTCAAGGAAAGGGCAGGGAGCAGACAAGGGGTGGTTGTGGAGGACATACCCAAGGAGTCCTCTCCAACACCCATCTGACAGAGGAGATAAAAGCGGCCACATCCAGGCTGTTCAGACACTCCTACCCACTTTGCTGCTCAGCTGATGGGAGAGTGGTGGCAGTAAAAAGTCCAGGCTCTTCTCTGAGACAAAAATAGTTTTTTCTAAGTGTAGCTTGAGGTTTCCAGCCCTCAGTGACATTTTTCCCACTGCTGTTTCCCCATGGACCAGAAAATGATAGCTACAGGTCCAGCTTGCTTTTCTTCACAGCAACAGAGTTGTGGCCAAGCCAATGCAACTGTAATGCCAAAGTCTGCGTGAATCATCTACTTTTGTAGATACCCACACCTGCCATCCAAGCCCAGAGATGTTAGAAAGCTTCAAAGTCCTGCACCACTGAGGCACAGAGGGACTAAAGGGTTGAAAGTGCCCTACTGAGAAGTGACGCTAACTGCTTCAAAAGAGATAGGGCTGATCCTGCTCCCTTAGCATTCCCAGGTTTTTGGGCACCTGAGATGCCCAAATGAAGATGTCAGGCTTCACTTTTAGTCTGGAGTGGGTGATGAAGTCACGCGAAAGCCTACTCAGCTTTCTCTAAGCCTGCTGGGAGGGGGAGAAGGAGGGAGTGGGGAGTTCAGCTGTTAAATATTTGACGAGACTGTCTCAGGAGGGCAAGTGTATCTGGGGTGGTACAGGGACACCAGCTTGGCTCCTTGCTTTTTGGCACTACAGCTCTTGTCTTCCTGATGCCCATGTATGCAAACAGGACATAGGTAATGGCTGGAGGAGACGATCTGCTCCAGACAGGGAAGAAGGCAGAGTCTGCAGACAGTAACAGGATCCCCTAAGCACAGAATCGAGACGGTAAGCGTCTGTTCTAGTTTTAGAGTCTTGCACCATGTGGGTACCGAGAATACAGCCTGTGTGTGCCCTTTGGTCACATCATCATAGACATGCATTGTCCCAAAGATGCTTACCAGCACAACCTTGACGGAGATCTTGGATGCCCTACTCTTACAAGTGCTATTTGATTTCTCTACGAATGACAGCAACTCACTATTTTTAGTGCTCATCTCATGTCTGCTTGGCATTTCCCTTGGGCCTTACTTACCCTTGTTTCACAGCTTTGGTGCCAGCTCCCACGAAGCGTTTTTTTGATGCCAGAGGGGATGATGCCAAGTCTGTCTGTGTTGATGCCAAAATGGCAGCTGGCTTTATTGTTGAGACAGGATTTGCCAAAACTAACAACACTAGTGCTGGGGTGAGTAGAATTGACTTAAAGGTTTTAATCTTCCTTACTCTTCTATTGCCTCTAGATTCCATGGGATAATGCTGCTCTAAGTACCTTCTGGGGTCCTACAAGATGGATTTTTTCATCATAGTTTAAGTCAATAGGCAATTATACAGCAGACAGTCTTAACTTAGAGAACCTCGAAGAGAAGGATACCTTTATACATGAAGCAATTATCTGAGATGCAGCACTGCTGCTGCTGGGCCCAACTATGCAGGCCAAGGCCTGCAGCAGATAAGGCAGGGCATGAACTCTCAGAGCCTGCAAATGTGTTTATAAAGAACTTACCACAAAAACAGACAATCTGTTGAAGATAAGGGTGGCTATGTGATATATTGTTACCAAGATATACCTATGACAGAAGTCTGGAGTGCACAAGAAGGTCAGGGATCAGCCAAATTGCATTACATCACCATGAGCAAGAAGACCAAATCCAAGAAAGTTCATTGCCCTTTGCCCCTTTTGCACTTCACAAGTGCCACTGTGTGAAAAGCCACTATTCAGATAAAATCCAGTCTCACACACGATGCACAGGCATGTTGGCCACGGCAAACACCCACAGAGATATGAACAGATAGCAGATGTGATAGGCAATCACACATGTGCAGATACATGTGATTGGAAGTGATGGTATCCCTGCAAATTAGGAAGTAATTTGATGTTAACCTCTGCTACTTTTTTTTATAAATCTAAAACCCACACCTTGCTCAGAAACAGTGGTGTCAAATGGGCACCTGATGGCCCAAAGACGCTCAGCTCTTGCTTCAGGAACAGTGTATTGGTTAACCTGACAAGAGGTAAAAAATTGGTTAAAAAGGCTTTGTCATCAGGTAAGACTTTGCTGGGAGGATCTGTTATACATAGTCTGGTCAGATCTCTCTAAAGTTTGTTGGTCCTTCCTGGGCTTAAGTTTACATCTTGAAGTTTAGAAAAGCCCCCCCCAAATCCCAGTAGTCTTGTTTTCCACAGCTAGTTTTACAAGAAAGAGGTTCTTTTATTGAGTTTTGAGAATTAAGTTTCTGTTTCCAGCAGAACACCACTTCTACGTGGCCTGAACCCTTCTTTAGAGGAACAGATTTTCTGGGAAATCCTTCAGGGGAAAAAAAAAGACATCACCAGCCACCCCTTCCTGAGCACACTGCTGGATATTACTGTTTGGTAATGTTACACAGCAGAGCAATATCACATAGGTTATGCGGAGGCAAACGTCCTCAAATTGCTCTCTATATATGTAAACCCTGAAGAACTTTCCTGTTATTCCTGGATTTTTTTACTCCAAGCCCTGCCGTGCCACCTACATCCCCACTGATAAATGGATTCTGGTCTGCAGAAGACTGGGTTTGCAGTACTCAAACCACAAACAATTGCTTTAACTGAATCTTCTTCCTCTTAGAAAATACATGTGTATCACAATATGGTATTCCCAAAATTAAAAGTCTGAAAATTAACTCAATGGGCTGTGCAGTACCTAGAGTTTTAGAGGATTTCTGTTACCTTGCAGAAACACAAACTCATCTGTACTGCTGCAAGTAGGCTGAGGCTCGGAGTTTGTGGCATAAGCATGAAGAAAGCCCCTCCACATGGTGTGGTGGTCAGACTAGTAAAAGACCTCTAGAAAGAGAGAAAGACTTCTCTTCCAAAATGAAGGGCACTGAAGATCACGTATTACTTCATACAACTAAAATGAAGAATGAAAGGAAATCACAAGTTTAACTATTAAGAAAGGTCAATACCACAAGCATTTAAAAGATCACAGCACAACATTATTGAAGACATCACTTTTAAATCTCTAGACAAAACTGTATGAGAAATATTCAGGCAAACTCCACTGCTAAAAACTTCCTTAAAAATGCAACTTTACAGAAAAAACACTTCAGAAAACCTCATTTTAAACAGAAGATTGTCTTTTCTAATTTGAATTACTGCATTGCTTATGATCTCTCTAAGTACCTGGAAGAAAAAATGAGTAAACAAAAGTAAGGAAACCAGCGTTTTGTATGGTTAAGGGCAGATTCAAGCTGAGTTTACCTGTCTTAGTGAAAGAGAATAAAATAAAAAAAAAATCCTTAAAGCCTAATCTCTCCCCTGTTACAGTACTGGTTCTGTTTTGACTAACATCTTTACCAGGAAAACAAGAAAAGCTCCCTGAAAGGCCACACACTTTGCTGCTCTGCCAACCAGAGAGCAGATGTTTTGAGGGTGCCCTCAGAAAGCATGATATACATTAACCAGAGCCGACAGAACTAAGTTTCCAGGTGCAGATGAAGCTGGTTCAAACCATGCACACAGGGCAAAAATTCAGTGCCTCCCATCACCAGCTTCACCATTCTGCTTCATTTTCCTTCTCTAGAACTATTTTCCCTAACCACAGAATGGGGATAGTGCCTGAGATACTACCACCATTGGACTCAGAACACAATTAATTGCCATTCTTTCTTTGCCTAGAAGAACTGCCACCGGCTACCCAAATATTTCCTGTCGGGCTCAGCTTACCTGGAGGCCGCCCCGGGAAGCCCGAAGTTATGTAAGGAACAGGCGGCCGGGAGGAAGCGATGTCCCGGTGTCGCGTTTCAGCACCGGCCCTGGCATTACGCAGTGTGCACTTTGCTTAAGCATTAAAGGCACTGGTGGCACCTGGAATCACAGCCAGTTTCTAAATTTCAGTGACAAACCTGCTGGCCAGGCGGTTTTGCCCTCTCAAGGGCAGATACCTCCAACACCGTGTGGTCTCACTCCCCTTCCTTCCTGGTATCTGTAGGATTTTCCCTTTAGGTGTATGCAAAACGTGTTCTCCTCTTCTGTGCATAACCTTATTTCAGAGAGTTCAGTAATCAAAAACTTAATTCAGTTTTATTTTGGGAAGAAACGTTGATAACCATAGCCTGCCTTTATGGGCATTATCTTATCCAAGCTGCTATAATTTCCATTAGTGCTTGCTATTCCACTGGCAGATAAAGTGAACACTCCCCTGGCTGTGCAGGGAAGGACGACCCACACGGTTTTACCTCTTTCATGGACTTCTCTGCAGCAAGGTTGCAGGCTGCAGGAGAAGAGAGAAGACCAAGCACTTGTTTTCTCCTTGTTCAAGCCTGGCTCCCAAACATGCATGTGCTCTATAGATCACAAAACCAGTGACCTCTTAGCCCTGCAACCATTGCTCCTTTTGGAAATCTTCCGCAGCATAAACCAAATAATCTGTATGCATCAGTATAAAAAAATCAAAACAGATCAAAACCTGATTGACATCCTACCTTTCTATAGGATAGCAGTTGGTGCTAATTAGAGTGACTACAGTAAAACAGTTAATTAAAAAAAAACAAAAACCAACAAAACAAACCCCAAAACCCCAAACTAACAAAACCCAGTTACTTTCTTCTTCAAAGGGTGAACAATACACGTTACCCTCAGCACTCAGAAAGCTCACAACCCTGTGGGTGACTGCTGAATGAAGAAACTCTAAGGCAAGGAAACATTTTCCATTTTTAGAAATACTCACTTCTGACACATCGTAGGCTCCTACAGTAGTATTTTTCCCCTGAAGAAGGTAATTTGGGGAGCAGAAATTGTGAAAATCTCCTTTGGAACACCAGGACACCAACCCTCATTTCCTGGAAACAAGTGAGAAAACTAACCACCAATTTAATTTCAGAGACCCAGCCTGCACCTTGCAAAGTCATTAGACCATTGAAAAG
Source organism: Daphoenositta chrysoptera (assembly GCA_013397915.1). NCBI lineage: Eukaryota > Metazoa > Chordata > Aves > Passeriformes > Daphoenositta > Daphoenositta chrysoptera. Next base: position 275,929 of record VZRO01006754.1, read on the forward strand.
ACATCTTCCAGGTAAAAATACATAAAGAACTTAGGGACAGACAGCAACATTTGTGAGCAGGATTTAGTTACGGATTTAATTACAGACTGACCATCAGACTTGTCCTCCTTTCAGCACTTGTTCCTTAACACAGGCTTCAAAAGTCAGGGCTGTTTGAAAATCAGAGGCAAACCCAGAGGCACCAGGCTGTCAAACTGCTCTGGGAATGATTCGCTGCACCCAAAGCATCAACATTTCTCTAACCTATTCTTAAGGCAACTGCAATCTCTAGTGTACCCACTGCCTCAACAGGGGACATGCTCCTGTGCTTGATGCCCTTTAAACACAAGGATGTTCCTTCCCTTTTACATTAACTCAGGCCTTAGTGCAAGATAAGGCAGTAATTTTCTCTTCTCCACTAAAAACAAGTCAACTGATCACAGTGATCTTCTTAACTTAGCTCACCTGGAAAATTGTTCCCTTCCTCTATAAGCTGCTTCCAGAAGACAAAAGAAGTCTTTACTTGCTAGACAGCAAGGATTAAATCATGGTTTTACTGGTTTTCTCAGTCTGAAACTTAAACCCATCTTAAAATGTGGGATCCAAAATGGTGCATATCAGTTACCAGCGTGGAGTATTACAAACTACCCGTATAGGACATTTCTACACCATTAAAGATTTGGTGGGTTTTTTACTGAAAGAACTGCATTCAATTTCTGGCCCAAAATCCCAGACTATTTCACTTTTTCCATTGCTAACTACTCTGCATTTTTACTTGAGGAAAACTGAAATAGGCTTCAGGCTATTTCTTCAAGTTTTCTCCTGTTTTAAAAAACACACACAACCTTCCATCTGCATCTCAAGTGTTTTCTCTTTGTCTTCCCAAATGTTGGCACAGAGGCAGAACAAACCCCTCCAGGATCCCAGTCACCACCACAGACACTCCTAAGCATATATTCATCACTTATGGGACCCTCCTGAAAACAGATCCTCACTCAGTATCCCATAACCAATGTGCTACCTCACTCAGGCTGGGCTGTAAAATATCCGTTGAATCAACCAAATTAAATTCATCAGCCCCCTCCCATGAGGTTGTTCCTGATAAATCCACACTGCTCGTTTCCTGTTGCCTTAGAGATGCTTATAAAACCTTCAGGGATTTATTCTAGTACTTCAATAGAGACTGAAGCATTTCACAATTTTCTAACTTTTTCTTATTTTTTTTTCCTTTAAGTTGACCCCCTATACATTTAGTATTTATTTTAATAAGTGTAGATTTACAAACAGGAGTTTGTGCACTTTCTGTTTGGGTTTTTTTCCCCCTCAAGAACCAAAAGAGCTGCAAACCCTTTCAGTCTGTATCAGTTACTGAGTTATTGTACAGTCACTTCCCTCATTAAATTTTAGATCAATACCTTTTTTCCTTTTTTTTTAAATCTAACTCTGTTTTGCAGAACCTTCTTCTAAGCCTTTGTGTGTTCCTTACTAGCTGCAATACAATTTTAACACCAAAGGTAAATGATACAAACAGTAAAATCTTTACTGTTCCTTCCGTTTTAGATGGCTGGATTTAGTAGATGGTTTTAACATCAGCAAAAAATAATGAAGATGATAATAAATTTCAGAATCCTTTTCAAGTGCAGGTCTGGCATGAGAAAGAAAAATGTTAACAACTTTTACCACATATACCCCATTTATGGAAAGAATTCAGCATAAACTGACAACATGGCTTTATCTTTTAAGAGTGTCAGTACACACGGGACTATCAGTTGCAGTCTGAGCACACTGACTTGAAGTCACCAGGAGGAAAAATACGTGACCATCAAATACACCCCAAAATTCTTGGGAAATTCAAAGCAAACTCAAAAAAAGCTAGACATCTTTTGTAAATGTAAAAACCTATTAGTGAAATGGAACTTTTATCTGCCAAAGCAAGCCAGCAGAACCAGTGGCATTCAGTGCATCCACCATGTACCAAAAAAGACCCTTAGAGATGCCTGAAGGATTCAGTTTGGAAACCACATCCATAACTGAGATAAATCAAGCAGCTTTGCTGTCAGAAAAAGCACACTGGACAAGGGTTAATTCTCACACAAGCAACTAGTGTATCCTTGAGCTGTGCAGTTAGAGAAAAGTCTCTGAGCTGTTTTATGCTCCCCAGTCCTGTAGCTCTGCACAGCTGAGCCTCTCTACTTCCCTTTTCAAGGCAGGCTGGAGGAATCGCTACCCTGCTGCTTCCTCATTAGCGTGAAGTGCTGCTGTCAAATTGTCTGCAGCCAGGCTTTTGAACTACCCCGAGGAACAGCCAGGCCTCCAAAAACTCAACACACACATGGAAAATGCTTCTTCCTAAACTCCCCAAGAGGAGAATGCACCAGTGGCTCCCACAGTCTATGAACTGCAGCTAGCTTGGGAGTGTCTGCCACTTACTGCAGTTCTCACCAGATTCTTGTTCAAGTCCTCCACTCTTTGCACTCATTCAGATGACCTGGAAGAAATTTCAATGCATGCAGATGCCAAGGACATCCCTTGTGAGTTGCATCCTTAGGTATGAGAAATGTCACTTAAGTCAGGGGTTTGACTGAGAGCCCAGATCTTGCTGTAATGTGATAGCTCTGCCAGAGCCATCCTGCCAGGTCTATAAATCCCAGTATTTCATGAAGTAACAGTGGAATCTGAAATAAGATTAGTTTCTGAAGGACAAGCTGGTGGTCTGGAGGTTTTGTTTTATTTCAGAACATTGCCCTAGGATCAGCTAAGCACACAGGCAAGGAGCACAGGCTGCTGCTGTACCAGTGCAGATGCCAAGGATTCAGTACCGGCAGTAAATGCTAATGCCAGAACAAAAGCCAAGACCATTTTCCCAAGTTCAACAGAGTCCCCCCACAGACCCAGTTTTACTTGGATTATGTCTAGGAACGACCACTTTTTCACAGTAGAGACAGATTTATTCTTGACAAAAAAAAAAAAAAAAAAAAACATGTTGGGTCAGATCTCTCAGAGACACTCTGGCATCTTCAAGAAAGGTCAAGAACTCAACCCCAACCCCTCTAAGCCTTACTAAGAATGAACAAAAATGAAAGAAATCCTCTCTCTATTCAATAGCACAGATTCAGACATTCTGTCAAGATCTGAACACTTTTACTATGTTTTTTTCCCAACACAGCCTGGGGCTCAAAAACATTCTTGAACATGAAGGTTCATATAAATTTACCAAATTAAGAGTCAGAAAGATTTTCAAATGTAATTTACAACTCAGCTGGTCAGCAAAAATATGGAAATCCAACAACTGAAAGAAAGGGCGCTACCCAGTATATTCCCCCATATATAAACACTCAGAGCAGCATCAAAATTTGTACTGCAATAATGTCTCCATGAGACAGTTGATCTTTAGTGATCTAGGAAGTTGTGGATAAACCTCAAGACTGAGAATGTTTTTGGTGCATATTCTCATTTCTCCCCAGGGAATCTTGATCTTCAGAGGAATATTAACATGAAGTATGCAAAACATTTTATGGACTGTTTATAACCTAATGACTCCAAGTGTAACCTTAGATGTCATTCTGCAAAGACTTAGTCATGTTCAGCAATTTGAGCAGAGGGAGAATGCTAAAGCCTCTTGGGCAGATCACTTTTATCGCTCTTTTAGCTCTGTTCAAGCAATTTCACATAATACAGTTATCTTATACTGGTATCAGCAAAACACTGCTCAGAATCAAGCTGGCATAAAACTCATGGCTGCATTATTAACTAGCAAAATCCTTTCAAGGACTTGTGTTTGTAAATGGCTGTTCACATATACAGCCAAATCTGAAAATGCAAAAGATTCTTACTTAAATATTACTTAATGGTAATGTTAAAACTAGTGTTCTTCTCAAAAAGAGATTTTGAAATAGTCTAATGCTTCAATAAAAGACAAACATGGAAACCATATGGTTCTCACTGAGTACGCTTATTGCAAATCAAGTTACCTTCCTGGAAACTCAGTATGTATTTGCTAAATGAAAACAAAGCATCTCTTAAGGCTTCACAATTAGAATTTAAAAAGCCAGATGCTGCAGGAGTTACAGTTTTCTTCACAATGTGAGTTTACCAGTTATACATCTCGAAGGCTAAAAACAAGTATAAAAAGAGAAAAGAGTGTCACAATTTGTGAAGTTAATATTTGTGTTAAAAATAGTCATGGAAGAATCTAGCTGTTTTCTTTCCAGAAGCCACTATTCGGTGTCTCCTATTTTTCAAATAAGAAGAGGCCTTTGCAGAATTATAAATAAAACACTGAAAGCTCCATGTGACTTTCCCATATGTAGTTTTTCAACAGCCAAGTGATTTCCCCTATCCCATCCCCACTGTTTGCATACTAAGGCAATGTTTGCCAAGTTTGAAGTAGAGAATTTTTAAGCCAAATTTGTAAAACTAAGAAGATAAAAGATTTTGTTACTATCCTTTGATCAGAGATAAACCTCATAAGGAGAGTTAAACTGTGAAGAAGAGCAAGAGGAAAAAAAAAATTATGTTTTGCCATCGATTTACCAGGAATGTCACTGTGTCAGTATAGAATATGAGCATGCCAACGTCAGCTTCTCTGAGTTTTTGAGAGCCCTATATGTAGCCATCCCACTTCTGCACATGTTCTGAGACATAATACTCTTCACTCATTGAACAAGCAAGTGGATCTAACTTGAAAAGTGGAGGAGTTAAGAGAACATCTCAGTTTTATTCTTCCAGGGCTACTGGCAGACAGAAGGATTTTCCTGCCTGTTGCTTTTCTGGTTGCCTTCATTCCCACCACAACATCCAAATATGTGAAAGCCCAACATCCAAATGGCTCTCCATGCTATGCATCACATCCAAAAAGCTTGTGGAGGTGAATTAAAACCAGGCTTCCAGTTTTCTGAAAAGTGGGACCTGTGGCCACATCTACAGGGAACAACATAGCAGGTGATTCTGAGCCAAAAGGAGATGGCAGGCAAGGCTGGAGCACATGTACCAGGACAACAGAAAGGATTGCCTGCCAGAGGAAAAAGCAGAGGACAAAGTACAGAGCTTGTCACCACTTTAACAAGTAGGGCTGGCCATCAAGGAATGCAGCAAAGTCACCTGCCACAGAACATTAATATGCCACTTTAGACTGAATGCCCCACAGCAGAAGTCCAAAACTTATTCTTCCCAGGACACCCAAGTATCTCTTCTCCAGTCTAAGATGCAGCACAACATTCATTCCCACTGACCTCACTTTTCCCCTTGGATGAGGAACACACCCAAGGTACTATCTTGATCAATGCAATCACAAAAGCCTGTTCACTACATGCAACAGTTCAGTAAAGTACATCTGGCAGCATGACAAAAAGCTGCATATGGACACCTTGAAGTTTGACTTGGTCAAGTTTGACTTGACCTACATCAAATCCCACTAATATCTAAACACTCCTCTGTCACCAGGAGTGGAAGAGCTGTGGCTGTGGACTGGTGACAACCTGCAGCTTCACTCCATGTGGCCCCCAGTCTGTGTCAAGAGAGCCTGGCACCAAGACTTACATGAAAAAACTGCACACACAAAGGGGATGGAAAAGCCTGCTCCAACCTCATGAAAGAAGGTGTTCTCTGATCCTACTTACAGACTGAAAAGTGAGGGGAAAGAGGCTCTGTCTTTATTCTCTGTAGACTTGCTCAGCCGTGCTTGATGCGTGCACTCCTCCTAAGTTTATGGTTATTTCCTGTTGACAAATATGTTCTTCTGCAATCTATTTTATCTATTTTCAAAAAGACAGATAACATTTTTTTTACATTAGCCAGGCTTCTTTTGCAAGACAAATTATGGCCTCTATACAAAACAGAACTGGGATTCCAAATAACTCGTAGTTCATTCTAAAAATGTACTGGGCTTCATGTCTGGCAAAGTCACTGTTTTCTATTCTTTCCTTTTCTACCAGCAGAATAAGAACAGAATTTACTATATCAGAAACAGAGTAAGTCATTAATTTTTATAGGGAACACCTATTACTTTACATTACACAAAAGATTTGACGTTTCATTTTTCATTTGATATTTTTCATACTATTTCAGTGTATTAATATTTGTATATGTACTGAAAACAACTAGAATTCTTAAAAGCTCACAGGTTTCAGAAAAGGACATTCTGTGATTTAGTTATTTGCATGTAATAAGGGAAAAAAGTACAAAATCATACTGTTTATGAAAACTAGTAGTTGTTGATGACGACCATATTTTTAGGGCCAATCTTTGGAGAACTGTCAGTAAAATGAAGCACCTTCCTTTTATTTACCCCTGTCCTATACCAAATATCTAAATTAAGAATAAATTTAAAAATCAAAACAACTCTGTTTTCTTTTATTCTTCCATAGTATCAAGGAGACTGAAAGCATAAGTCACTCCAATAATTTTCTGTAAAGGAGGATTTCATTGTTAACTGTAGTAAGCAAACACCAGATTTAAATTTTCCCTTGCAACTTGCCAATCTTCTCATGATTCAGCTTAAAAAAAAGTTTCCTTTCCACTTCAGTAACTTTCCTCTCTTGGTCTCCAGCAAAAAGATGGATGATAATTTAGAAAGATTCCTAGCCATGCATCATTTCTGGCTGATATCAGTTACAAGCCAAAAAGCAATCAGAGATTTAAAATACTGGCAGAAATAGTTTAGTGGTTGTTATTCCTTTGCTACGGCAGAACTTCGATACTGCCTTTATAAAATCAGCATCAGAAGAGATGCAGAAATATGTACTCAATGCTTCTGACATACTTGATTTTAACTGAATAGTCTAAGTAGGAAGTCATAAATACATTGCCAACAGCCTCTGAGATAACCAGCAAAATGGGAGCAATAAGTGGCATCACGATTGAAAATTAATGATAGCATAATTTCTCCCAAAGTGCCAAGAACTCAGACTTTCACATGACTGAAGACTCTTTACAGAGTAAACACACATGAAAACATATATTCCAGACTTTCAGGACTGGAACCCTAGTAACAAAGTGCCAGTGATAACTCAAGTTCTATAGGCAGGTTTTTTTTTCATGCCATTAAATATCTGTCTCCATACCTCACAACCCACTTTTTGTACCTCGAAATACTGACAAAGTTACCAGTGATCTCCCATGGCATGAGAAGCGTGGGAAGCTATGCAACAGACTTTGGGGTGGGGAAGCCAGCTCAGATCCTAATTTCTCAACTCAGGAGCACAAAGAAAAGAACACTTGTACCGGCTTTCACATCTCTCTTCTTCACATCTTGACGTCTCTGCTAACAGATCCTAACAACCAGGACACCAGAATTCATACTTCAGCGTCTTCAGCTTCTTTCCTGAAGGACTCCAGCTATTGATTCCTGATAACGCTGCCAAGCTGGTCCCTGAAACAAGCCAGAGAGCGCTCAGGAAACATTCAGGAAAAGGCTGGAAGTAAGAGGCAGTTGCAGGCAGATCCCAGCACGCAAGAGGTCACCCCTGACTGCAGGGATTGGCAAGGCTTTCCATATCCCAACACATCTCAAAGAGACTGCAAGGATTTCCCAACTTCAGAATAACAACTCGACAAGAGGAACCGTGAAGCTGCAAAAGCTTGTGTGGCTGAACTGAACCTTTCAAGCTCTCTGCAGCCCGGGCAAGGTACAGTCCAAAGCATTATTACAAGTACCAGATGTTACTGTACACTGAAGTCCACACTTCTTGACCAGACACCTGAGTTTAGAGGTCAGATTTAGCAGTGCAGCTTAGTACAAGGTTTCTGACATGAATGCTAGAAGAAACAAACAAGAAAGAAAGAAAAAAAAAGCCAACCAACCATCATTCTTTAAAGAGCAGCTGCCTGGAAGAATTTCAGAAATACTTCATCCAAAAGTGTTTCAGTTGCCATTCAAAATACTCTCCCATTGCATTTCCAGTTTCAAAATCTCTTTGCCTTCAAAGTCTGTGTCCTCCTATATTTTATTCAAAGGCTCTTGCAATTTAAAAATCATAGAAATGTATACCAAAATACCAGACTTGACTAAATACATCCATTTCTCTGCAACCTTTATTCCTTCTACAGCTCCATGTGTGCTGACAATATACAGATACTAACACAAGTCAAACAGGATTTTCTGCTATAGAAAGAACTGCTTCTAGTGTTTATTTTCCACTTGAACCATAATTTTGAATAGCAGATGCTCCAATTTTAGATTAAGCAAGTAAACATAAATCCTGATGAAAGGCATTAGGGGTATAAAAATGCCCATTACCTCTTTGGGCTTGATTTGAACTGGTGACCTAATGATGTGACACTCAGTAGTTCTTTAACTGTAATCACAGAGATTTGCATCAGCAAATACTTAAATCCCAGGAGATGATACTTCCTTGGGAAGAAATGAAATCTTCAGAAGAGTCTACATTTGTGCAATTTTAACAAGCAAGAAAATACAACAGTCACTTGATTCCTACAGGTTTCTAGAAGATCCTCCTATTAAAAGTATACAACACATGAGTTTGTACCAAAAGCCAGTACTTGCAAAGCTCAGCATTCACTACCAGACAGGGGTAAACATAGCAAGTCCCAAGAGATTCTGTCATGGCTTTACAAATTTAGTAAAAATGAAGACATTTTGTATCAAAGTGCACAAATAGATCCACTTTGAGACAACTTACTAGGACCTAAAATTTTCATGATCTGTTCAAATCTATCATGCAAATATACAGAGCCTGGCATCATAATATCTACCCTATCAGAACCATCCAGGCTCTTTGCAATCCAGGAGCCTTGCATCAATACCCTGGTGCTATGGCAATGCAGGCAGGTGCAGGTCCCAATGAGGCAAGCACACGCTTCTCACCTGGTTTAGAAGAAGCATCAGCTGAAGGCAGCTATCAGCTTCCTCTCGAAGAGAAGCATTCTCTGGTATTTTATATGGTTGTAAAAATTTCACAATGGTACATCTGCCAGCAGGGCAGATAGGGGCAAAACCACAATTAACAATTCCCAGCAGAGGGTAGATACTGTTTAACATTTTTCAAAAAGTACTGCATATGTGCAGGTGCTCCATTTCATTGGAGAAATCTCCAAAGCCATCTCCTAATCAATAGCAGTATCTTTAATCTCCCTGATGAAAAATAATACTCCCATGAACAGTCATCAGCCCCTCTCCCCATCACATATGCAAACTCAATCACAAGTGTGACCAATCCTACAAAAAGGCTCTTGAGAAGAAGCATCTGTACAAAGAGCAAGCTGCCTGTCGGGGGATGAAAGTCCTTTGCTTGAGTTTGGTTTGGAATTATAGATGTGCTTCAGCTGCCCTACACTCATTCAGCCACCCCAAACATACCAGTCAAAACTGTTACTCCATCCACATGAAGATAGTCATGTTCTCCAGTTGGCATCCAAGAAGTGTGCAATTTAGGACTTGCCAAGAAAAGGTACTTATCACAGGTAATTTTTACAATATCACACATGGCATTACAATAGCTTCAAGAAAGGAAAGAAAAATGTAACATAAATTACAAAGGCAGGTGATAAATCTTCCAAAAGCATTCAAAAAAGATGACAGTAAAAGCCTGTAAGGGTAAGCAACCTGATTTCATAAACATGCTTCCGATTAACCCTTTTACAGCTTCAAAAAGATACAATCTCTGTTGTTCCTAAGCACATCTGCCAGAGCTTGCCAAGGAAAGCATGAGCAAGCAGCTTCAAAGGCAAGATGACGTACCTATAGCAATAAACCCTAATCCTTGCTGGGGAAACCACGCAACTGAATTTAGTCACAGAAACTGGGATTAGAAATTCTAAAACAAAACAAGGCGTTGAAGGAATTAGCAGTCATCCCAAAATCATGTTGAGCAACACTTAAATAACAACTTTTGTCGGGGCTGATGAAGAGGAGAGTAAAACTAACATCTTGCACAGGAAACCTTTAGCGGATGGGGATATGAACAGGGTATCTGTGACAGCCTAAAATCTTACGCACTGAATGGTGGCTTGGCAAAGAGCAGAGGTGCCAGAGAGCACCACAGCCATCACCCCTAGAAATTCAAGTGCATGGATCCCCTTGAAAAAGGTTTCTGTGATTTGACCCTAGGAAACATGGCATTGATGGAAGCAGACTGTGCTTTGACGATGGAAGCGATCATTCATGTGCAGGGGCAGAGGAAGAGCCTCCAGCAGGCAACTTGGGAAGCACAGCATTATTATTTCCACAGTTCATAATGTCATTCAAACTCATGTATACAAGAATGTTGCAACTGCTCAAGTGATCATCTCCACCAGCGTCACACATGTGGCAGAAACGCAGAGGTCAGGATTTCTGAGGCACTTCCCCAAGGAGACAGTTAATGTAACTTTCTGAAGTTCCCCACGTTTCTTGCACTGGAACTTCCTGGACAACAGTGTCACATATTTTCCAATGCCCGGATCTAACCCAAATTACATGTTTACACAACCCACATGAAATTCAGGTTTTGATCAATGTGTGTTTTCATTTTTGGACAAGAGCTGGTTTTCTAACTTAAGACAATCTTTCTAAAATAAACCATGTCTGCACATAGGGTCAGAGTGCCTGGAGAGATCCTAAAACAACAGTTAGTTTAAGTGAGCTTCCCTGGCCTTCTCACTGCCAAGCAAGCTTCATTAGCAAGTACCAAGTATTCAAGTCCTGATGGCTTCAACAGATGAAACAGAGAATACAAAGATTTGCATCAGGAAAAGGAAGGCAGTGGAATGAAGTAGACAAGCAAGGAGAGAAAATAATACCTTAAGAAGAAAAGGCAGACCATCATGATCTAAGTGCTGATTAAATCTGCTCCCAATCGATATTAAATGAATGTAACCATAAGGCACAAGTCCAGTCAAGCAACAGAGAGCATATTTCCCCTTTGACCATTCTCTGGTGTCAATGGAAACCCACTGGGGCTTGAAGAGATACCAAGTCATTGAGAGATGAATATCTAACTTAGCAACACAGAAGGTGAATGGAAGTAAATTCGAGTTTCCACCTCACATCTGCAGGTCCAGGACTATCACTTGCATTTAATGAAGTCAGAGTACTCAGATTTCACCCACCTCCCTCTGCTTTCTCCCTTCTAAGTCAACAGTCTCTTCTTTCCTAGATTATCAGGCTCCTCTTTCCTTTAGAAAGGCCTCCATGCCTCCCAGTCTCCAAAGTGAAAAGAAAGCAGGGTAAGACAGATACGAGATACCACGGCTTACATGCAGCTAGTTCTTCATGCCAAGCAGTACAGCACAGGGCTGTCCAAATTCAGGGCAAGAGCAGAATGACTGTGTTACCTTTCATTTATGACCGACACTGTCATGTGAGTCTTTTCTCCCTTGCAGTCTCACAGATCCCAGCAGAGCCCTGCAGAAGAGTGACCTTGCAGCAACAGCCAACTGTAAAATAGGAACAACTAGGAACCAGGTAGTGCCTAAACCAAAAGTTGTGGTAGCTTTGAGTGGAGGAGTTTGGAAATTGCTTATCTAGAGTCTCTGCAGGGGAAGCACAAAGACATTTAAGGATCACCCTGCAGAGCCCCTCTGAAACCTCAAAGGTAACCAGACCTGGACATGAACCCAGGAGAACTATGCAAAAATTCAGCTTCCACCAGTAGCAGTACCCCCATCAACTAGCAGAGCCTCTTTGGTATACCTAGACAAAAAAATACAAGAAAGAGAAGATAGGACATTCCACACTCTGCTCAGTCTCTTGAAAGATGAAAGCAAACAGGGGATTTTTTAAAGTACTTGCTTAGAAGTTATGGAGGAAAAGAACAACTCTTAGCTTTCCTTCCATATTTAGGCTGAGACTTTTTCAGTATTTCCACTGTTGCGAAACAGAACACAGAAGAAAACAAATCTACTTTGAGTACACAGAAGTGCCAACCAGAAAATAAGCCACAAAAGCTTGTATAAATACATGCACATCCCAAAAACCAGATGCACCTATCAAAGCATTGTTTAAAGTTTGTCTGAGTTGAGAGCGTAACTGAACTCTCTGTACTTATTGCTAAGAACAATTTTACTCAAAATAATAACCAGGATTCAAACCAAGTAAGAAATAATGAACTCGGGTTTAATTGGTTTGCGAGAAACCCAATTTGCAAATACGATCCTTAGCCAGCTATTGAATATGACTGAACCCAGAAGGCACTGTGATGAGTGACTTAAGTGGAGGCACCCTACACCCACCAACATTCCTGCTGAATGAATGTGAAATCGGCAAGAATTGCTTTTATTTATCTTACTAAAAGCATTTCTTGGAAGGGCTGGAAAAATTTATTTCAGATGGATTTTTCAGCTGAGAACAAAGTTGTATTTATTATAATTATGCACTCTCCAGTGTGGCCTGCCTTGCTGAGAAAGAACATTAAATTCAGCTGTGCACGAACTCACGGAAGTGACCTTTTGAATGAAAATGCTGCAGCAAGAAACTTGTGGAGCATTCTCACTAAATAATAACCTACTGTCTGCAACTTGCATATTAGTGCTCAGACCACTGATTTCAGCTGCTATTTACACAGGCACAAGTCCACATGAGGTCACTCAACTGAGAATAAATCGTGTGTGCTGCAGAATACAATATGGAGAACTGTACATGGTCTCCAGTCCAGTATGGGTTTATGAACTTTTATTAATCGTCATGTAGCAAAATAACATTGCAAGGCACTTTAAAGAGAGGTCTTTTCTGCAGGACACCCAGTGTTCCCTTTACATAAGAGGATCAAAGGTGTTCAGGTGTTACACAAACTGAACGAGCTCTCACTTTAATGAGAGCAACAAATGCAACAACAAACGCCACCACCACCCATGCAGAAATAGCCTGCTCCCTCTTTGCAGAAGGACAAGGATTATCTGAAAGACTTCTGCTCCATGGAAAGCTCAGACACTTGGGGAGAAGACAGGTTAGCACTAAAAAACTAGCAAGTTAAACTAGTGTGCTCATTTCATCACCTAAATGAAAGGTGAAACATAAAATAGCAAGAGTGCAAGACACATGCTTGTTTGGAAATTAAGGATATCTTTTCGGTTTGCACATATAAGATGTCCTCCTTAGACACATCAGATGATCTTAATCTTTGCAGAAAGGTTGGGTATCTCATCCTGTAAAGAACTTACCACAGATGTCTGAGCCTTCCCAGCAGCTGGGCTGCTGGGTTGTCAGATTCCTGGTGCCAAAGAAAGCAAGGCAAGCTTTTGTGATGACGTCCACAACATCTCACAGGCAATTGGAAGTCATTCTTCTGCCTGCCCAGCCCAAGAGCATCCCACAATGATCAGGACCTGCTGGCAACCTGCTCCAGGCTCCCTCTCACTCCCAAGGTATGCATGGCAAACTCTCATGGTTCATGGCCATCTGAAGATTTTGGTATGCAGTTCAAAGGCCTAGTAAAGAGACTACCCTGCACTAAGCATCCAGAAGCCAAAATCCAGCTGTAAAAACAAGTCTGCACTGCCAGTCTGGGTTCTGCACTCCCTTTTCAGATTCTGTATTTGTATTTCAGCCAGCTTGAGCTTCTCCCACTGCTGCTCACTGAACCTGCTGCTTTGGTCCCAAATCTGCATCTCTGTGTGATGTTGTCTCCAAGGGGAATAAGATATGAGAAATTCCATGTCTTGACTTTGCTACAGAACCAATTAACTCAGCTGCAAAGAAGGAAAAGCTTTCACTTGAACTAATTGTTTTCTATGCAGTGAACAGAGCACATGCAATTCGTGAGGGGCACTAAAGCTCAAACCTCACGTCTTCACATGTTGATTATTTACAGTAATGCTTTCCAGATAAATAGAAGAACAATCTCCACTCAAGTACAGAAAAAGCCAAGAACAATAAAACTGTATCTCAACAATTAGGTAAAGTTTGACCACAGTACCTGAGGGCATTAAAAACCTTTGGACCAAAACCTTGCAGAAGAAAAGCAAGGGTTTCTTAGTTAACAATTAATAATTTAGACCTGAAGACTTTCATCCAGACATCCCGCTGAAGAGGAAAATTACACAGTATTTATACAGCTGGTACCACACAATCCCCTGTTATTTTGATACAAAAAATACAGTTCATAGTATATTTGCCATTTTAATGTCCCCATTGTAGACGAGAAATGTGAAATTACTTTCTTAATAGCATGTGGTAAGCCAAGATCACAACTGAAGAGTTCTTGGAAAACTACTTATGTGTCAAAGGAAGGACTTGGGAGTACATTAGGGCTTTTTAAAAATATTTTTAAAATAATATTTATAAATTCACCCTAAAAAAAACCCCAACAACAGCTAAACCCAAGAAATTTTCTACTCTTTTATCATTGTTTACTTTTGCACTAATCTTTTGAGTTAAGTAAACTAGCAAGACACTTCACCCTCAAGAGCTCTCATGACTGTAGTATATGCAAGATGCCTGCTGCCAGGATAGGGAAAAAGCTGACCAACACAGAAGCAGTGCAAGACTTGTAAATGAAGAAGTTAATAGGCTGAACCAGATAAAAGAAGTCTGTTTACAGACCATTTCTTTAATTAGAGACACTAGTTAAAATCATAAACAAGTTCTACCTTGCATCCTGTCCTGAAGGAAAGTGCCTTCAGAAGGATTTTTGGCAGGTAGTGCCTGTGCGAGAAAAGAGCTACTGATAATAAGAGCTTTCAGCACAAGATTACAAATAAACAAAATCTAGGGTCATTCATTTCAGAGCCTGTCCTAACTTGTGAAGTGCCACTAGAACTTAAGGTTTCCAGAATTGTAAAATTAACTTTGTCTGTGTAAGGATAATGGCTACATCAATAGCAGCAGCTCAGCCAGCCTGCAGATGACACTCATGCAAGGTACACAAATACACCTTCCATTTGTTTGGTTCCAAAAGATCAAGATGCAAGGGGCACACACCACCCAGCCAGGTCACTGTAAACATCTTGTCTAGTGCTGCTTTCCTCCCCTGAAGACCTCTGCATTTTCCAGCCAAAGCCAAAATGTTCACTGCTTGCATAGGCAGATTTAGTCCTGTTTTATAAGGACACACTGAATGTATTTAATCCTCTGGTTGTGCTTCTAAAATCTTTTAGAGTAGGATCACAGCAAGAAGAGTTTTGGTTAGATACTGTTAGATAACATAACACAGACAAGAAACCATCACTGTCACTGTTTGTGTTCCCCAAAGTTTATCTGCTCTATTAAAGGCTGTGAAAAACTGAGATTAGTCTGAGCCTCATCCACACCAGGAATTCAGCAAGCCCTTACATTGCATACCAGCCTGAAGTTACATACCAGCAAAGGTCAAACAAGGCAACAACAGATTTGTCTGGCCCTTAAACTAAAGTTTTCCTGGCACAATGTTCTCAATAAATATATATCATGCTGAAAATAAAGGAGGACTGCTGCTTCAGCTAGTAGATCTAGAGAAAGCAGACTGCAGGTTTCAGACCAGAAAATGATTGCTCCAGACCTCCTGAATTCATCTTTGGCAGGATGATCCTTGGACTCTGCAGTCAAAGGATGGGCCTAAGAGCACAAAATGGGTCTGAGGAGAAAAATCTCCCAACCCTTGTTTTGATAGCCTAACCTCTGGTTTAGTATGATCACAGACTCTGGAAAACAGAGATACAAAGAGCAGAAAAGCAAGAAACTCAGTAAAAACAAAGAGCCACAAACATGAGAGTGATATTAATAACCAAGTATGTGAGATGCAAAAATTCCTAGTGAGATGGGTAGGAAAAAGGAGCAAAACAATGAAACAAAAAGAAAACAATACAGCTAGGAAAAAAGTAGAGGAAAACAAGAGCTCTTATTTTTGACATGGTGATTTAAGACAGGCTCTGTTGGAGTCCAAGTGCTAAGTGTCAGTAAATGGAGACAATCAGTAATGACAGATGTCTGCAAGCCTATTTTATCTAAGCTGCAGATCACAGGAGGTTGGAGAATCAAATGCAAGCTGTTTGTGAAGTATGCATCTTCTAAAAAGACAGAAGTCAAAACGACAGGTAATTTGAAGACAACACAACACAGGCATAACCCTCCTCCTCCTCTTCGGCATTCACTGTTTGAAAAGCAGTCTGCAAACAACAAATGAGACAACCACTAAGAAAAGGAGGAATTCATCACACAGGACACCCAGACATGAGTCATGACTTTCACATGCATTCAGGTAGTTACATGCATTCCAAGCAGAGTAAAGGTCTTTCAGATCATATCTGAAGAAAATTCTTTCCTCCCCCCAAGAAGAGAGGAAAGTTTGGTAATTTTACAGTTACAATTGATACACAGGATGTGATGAAGTCAGCCCAAGACGAAGTCAGCCCAGTGTCCTGGCCTTGAAGACTGCCTTCTTCAAAGGTTTTGTTCGGTGTTTACAACACTCCTGTACTATGCCCACCACCTCCTCCAGCCCTTCTCTTACCTCCTGACTCATTCTGATTTCAGCCCCCATTTAACCCTTTCATTCCACACCAGTCACTCCCAATTCTTGTTTAGCTCAGCTCTAAAAGGTACTTTTACAGACTGCTAGCTCTGTGGGACAGATTTTCTGCCCACCACCAGTGGGATAGCTGTCACAGGGGATAATTTATGCAACAGCATGGCCTGATCTTCTGCTGGAGGCAGAAGACATGCAGTTCCTGTGGTTCCTGCTGGCAGTCATCCACCACCTGGGATTTAAAGAGGATCCCAAACAGAGAAAGAGGTTTTTTAAAAAACAAGCAACTACTGATACAGTGTAAACAAATGAAGAGCTTATTACAAAGAGTGAGGGATACAGAACTTAGCAAGGGAAAGGACTTCTGCATATTTTGCACTCTTTCTGTTTCAGGCCTCTGGTGTGGCTGCCACAATTACACCGTTGTTTGACTGGCAGCATTATCCCAGACTATCTTGATTATGAGCTCCGATTCCACAATAAGTTTAAAAAAAAATCTCTTGTGGACAACAGTACTTGACCTGCTGGTCATTTCTGCATGCTGGAACACGAGAGAAAAGAGTGAATCAGTTCTGCTCACTCAGAAGCTTCTGCACTGTCTGCAGGCGAGTCATTAATGATCAAGTGTCTTCCCTGCTTCCAAAGGAACACTTGACACCTTTTACACAGGGAAAGCTCAGGATGGCTGGTGAGATTCCTGGCAAAACAGACTCTTCATAGATGTTTCTACAGCTTACCAACCTTTTCACCTTCAATTTGCTCTTCAGCCAGCAGGAAACAAAATGAAAAATAAAAGCAGCTCTATAAGCGCTGGAGCTCCGTAAAGCTGACTGGAACCTCAGTGTGTTCCACAAGGCTGACTGACTTTGCAAGCTCACAAACTGTGAGCTACAGCTGAGGCTTTGGTAAGAGGTAGAGCATGTATCAAGTCAGTCAACCCGACTCACAAATTTCCCCGCACTAATAAGATTGCTAGTGTAGCTTCTCACTCAGTGATTCCCTGTTTGTTTGGGTTTTTGAAGATGTCTCTATGCCTATCTGTTTTCAGGAATTCTGTTGAAATTTTATGCATCTTTGAGCTATCTTCCTATCAAATTTCATTCAAGTTGTTCAGTGGCTTCAAAATGGATGGGAAGATAGACACTGAAAACTACATAAAGCTCACCTTCTTCTGTGAACTATCTTCTTTCATTAACAAAATCCATTTTTCTGCTCAAGTCACTCCCTCTCCAGGACATTTAGCAAATCAGTATCTTGACAAGCTCCCTCAGCCTGAAGTAGAGCCAAGACAGGGTTAGTTTCTGCTTATCCCATATTCCCTCCCAGATCACAAAAATAAACCCCCACAAGCAACAAAACAAACAAAAAAACCCCAAACCAAAACACAAAAAACCAAACCCAAACAAAAGAACCAAACCCTATGGACCTCTGCTTGAGTTGCCTCTGAAATTTTTATTACTGCCTTGCACACACCAAAACTAGAGATGAAATAAAAACACATCACCACTAGAACTAACAAACTTCCACCTTCTAGTAATGGAGAAGATTAAAGAGGAAAGAAGGGAGAATCCTCTCCTTTATTGCTAGCAGATCTTTCCTTTCCTGAGGTTCACTCTTTCCTTTGCTAGTCCTAAAGACTGCAGTCAGGAACACAAGGTCTGGATCCTCTATGAGAAAAGGAAAGGTCCCTGTTGTCTCTTATTCCCTAAACCTAGCACCCTGCAGCTTGTCAGTCGTGGTAGCTGCTTGCCATACCCACCTATACCTCTGCAACCCATTGTCAGCAAGATGCCATTTAAAATGCTGCTGGCCAAAGCTCTGTCCCCTGGGGATCTCCTCTCTGAGTCTCAGCTCATAAGCTTCCTGTGCACTGTCAGTGTTTGGATTTGGTTTACAATATGCCAGCATAAAAGTGCTTGGGAAGAAGGAGCAGCCAGAAAACTGCATCTCAATCTCCTACACAACCCAGTTCTCACGTCCTTTCTTCCTCTGGCCAGCTTGGACCAACCTCAGGCGATGCCAGGTGAATGGATACGGGCTCAGAAGAGAAGGTCTGCAAACAAGCAGCACCACAAGCTGCCTCTACACAAAATACAGTCTCTCCCTTCTATTTGCAGGTGTTGTTCAGGGCACAGCATCCCAGGGAATATTGGCCCCATTGGCATTAAATGGTTTGTCCTGCTGCATCAGTCTGCCACCATCACCTACCTCACTTTGCACCTAGCAAACCCCTGCATGCATACAGTTCCAAAAGCCATTGCACAGACCACAGCCGTCACCTAAAAATAATACTGGAGGTGGTGATCCCACTGATAATCACATCATTAGAGAAGAATCAAGTTTCTCCTTGTCCGAGCAGATAAACAGCAGGTCTCTGCAGCACCTTGAGCCTTCCTTTGCAGTAAAAAAATATCTGCTGCTGAAATCATGGAAAAAGCTTCATTTGTGACTGCCACACCAACACACTTCTTTTAACAAGCAAGGTAGGGGCATGCAATTCCTGCTTGGCAAGCCTGTCCTCTCCAGCCAGCTGTTATTTCAGGCATGTTTGTTATGTGCACTGTTCACAGGCTCGGCCACACAATCACCTGTCAGAGCTCCATTGCCACAGCACCCAGGTGTTGGCATCTCAAAATGTCTCTTCTTAGCTATGGGCTTTCTAATCACACCAGACAGCAGGGGGAAGGAGGGACCCAACTTCCCTGTCAGCATCTTTCAATGAACTCATACAAGAACACCATCCCTCACGCTGTGCTCTTTTCCTTCTGACTCAGAAGCACAGACCAAAACCTGGCACAATCAGGTTATCCTGCAATGTGCAATTAGCATCTCTGCCCTGCCATGACTAATGGCCCTTCCAAGATTGTCACCAGCCCTGCCTCAGAGACAGCTTTTGAGATCTCTGACATGCTGAGTCCTTTCCCCCACACTGCAAAAACAGCAGCACAGCTTCCCTGGTTGTCTTGGATTCATGAACCCCCTGAAACAAATGCAAGACAGGACTGTGTAGAGCCATAAAGTCACTGGTTAAATGCATTAATAAGCTCAGAGGATTCCTATGCAGCTAACCAGAAAGGGCAAATTCTTACCCTGTAGAGCAGGGCTGCTCAGATCAGAGGGATATCCCCAAACCTGGTACCAAGTACATGTTGTCAGGAGACAGAACAAAAGGCCACGTGCAGCTCAGCATTACTGAAACTGCTGGACATGCCTGACAAGGAGACCTTTGCATAGGCACAGCCACAACCACAGGGCACATCAGCCACAGCACTGCATGGAGAAGTAGGCCACGGGATCATTAGCCCAACGACAGCTTTTTGCCACAAGCTAATGTCTGTTCAATCTTGCCAATCCTCCCAATGTGACTTAAAGGGAAAAAAAAAGGCAAAAAGAAAAGGTGGGCGGTTTGCATTTACTAAATATGTTGCCCATTACCTCAGGGGATGGCCATATGGAGGATTTTAAAGACACCCAAACTATTACCAACATTAGTGCCTTTCTAATACCACAGAAAGATGAAGGTGAACATCAACATAACACCTGGTTAATACAGGCTGGCAGAGCCATATAAAAGAGCAGGGTTTCCACTTTTGCCAGCAGAAAAGCAGCTGTTGAAGATGCTTATGGGAGCAGTGCTTCTGGGAGTCAAAGTAGGGTCTGGTGGGTGTTTTAGCCAGGTTTGAGTAATTGCTGTTGGAATGTGGCCAAACACCAAGTGCATCCATCCTCTGCCTCCCTAACGGGGCGGATGGCAGGATCACCACTTTGGGCAGGATCCCTGCAGCACCTCAAACAGCAGAGCCACTGCTCAGGGACACTCAGTACTGGATGCTCCCACCAGCCAGATGTGGCTGACCTGGCCCAACAAGCTGGGAGGATGGAAAAATCCCCAACCATATCAAAACAACTCTGGCAGATGATTTCCAAGTTCCCTTCTGGCACACCACAACTCCACAACTGTTGCCCAAGTTCATTCTTAAAGAGGTGCTATACTTTTGTTAACTAATATCTGCAGGGTGGCAGGAAAATTCTCAGAAAGGCAATGACAGGTCTGATGAAGAAATCTGCCACTCTCCTCCCCAGGGTTCACTGGACATTTTCAGACCAGGCCTTCCATCTGCTGCCCAGCTGCAGAGATGCAAGTTGAAATTCTTATAGCATTTTGTGTAATTATGAGTGCAACCCACAAACAAAATTTAATCAGCAGGAAAGCGTGCTATACAGATGAGACACCGGAGTTCACGGTGGAAAAATCATCACAGAAAGAGCAGTCCTTAACACAGCCTGCAGTTATTTAGAGGTTCCTGCTCTGATCAAGTACACCACGTACTTTGATCTCTGCTGCCTCCTGCCAAAATTGTGGATATTAGCAAGCCAAAAACCCAAGAGTCAAAGACAAAGATATGGCAGACAAAATATGTCCTATGGTTACACGAGCAGCTCTCCTCCTGAAGGAACCTGATGCATTTCAGGAGATACAGAAGTGTAGCTGTAACGAATTACCTTTACATTAATCAAAAAATTTGTTTTAAATTTACAGATGAGGAGCCTCTGTTACATGAGCACTGAAACTTTGCTGTTCAGTTCACAGACTACCTGAAGTGATGCTCTGAAAGGACTTGAATTCAGCCAAAGCCCTGGATGAAGGGTGGTAACTCCACATTGGTGCAATCAGAGCTGTGGTCACAGCCTTGGACAGAAACTCTGTGTTATTGGGGTGTTAGCCACAGTGACAGTCATGCTGAGTTACTCCCTAAAGCAAGGATCTGTCCTCTTTCTCACATACGATGAATCATGCCTCAAGTCACAGTACTTCAAGCAAACTCTTTAATTTGGGATGAAATCAGTCTTTAAGAAGAACATGCTTCAGCCAGATTTTGGCTCAAAACCACCTTATTAGAAAAAGATGGATTCCACAGACTTGTCACATAGTTAACATTCACTTCAATCTCTTGTTTTTAAAGAAAACAACAGTTGAGGAAACTATGTGATAATTAAGCTGCAGCCATGGGAAGCAGACAGATAGTTGAGATGGTCAAATAACCTTTATTCTGCCCTGTAGAGACAAACTACAATAGAATAATGATTAATGTTTGAAGTTTTTCATTACAAATTTTATCCAGTTCATTTTAAAATATATTAATTTCTTATTTCCTTCTGCCTCAAACCAAGAGGGAGCAAACAGCTAAGGTGTGCTGCTAAGGCTATACTTCTAGAGCTGCTACTGAAAATGGCTAGATTTCTTCTTCCTGTGATGTTTATCCTGATTTTATTACAACATAATGGGAATACTTCTGCCTGTAATCTACTAATAAATGCTTCCACTCGAGTTAACAGAGTTTTGTGCTCTGATTACAAGTGAAACTGCAATGAATAGTCATGGAGACAGATAAACTTGGACTTGGGATAGAAGGTAATAGCTCATCATTTTCTCCTCCATCCACCTTAGTTAAAAGAAAGGTCTTTGATGATCCTGGGCAGCCTGGACTTATTTTAACCTGAAACATCAGACCCTCCTGCAGAGCACAGTGTGTTCTCCTGAATGTTTGTTCAGTGCTAGGCAGTACAGCTCCACCTCCTGAATTATTTAAAGGACACATTTCTTGCAGCCCAGACTTAGACCACCGGGTCTGCAGTACGGTTGTTCCAGGTTAGGGGCACAGACCCTGAGCAAGAAGCTCTCCCTGAGAGCAGAAGCCATCAGGACATAGCAAACGTCTGCAAGGTATATGGAAGTAGGCAGCAGTCACCAGAGGCAGCAAGGGCAACAGCACTTTGGAGAGGACCAGAGACAAATGCTGTCAGGGTTTCAGGCAGAAACACAGGAACCTTTGGTGCAGAGATCTTCTAAGTCCAGCACTGCTCTGCTGCAGGTCTTCTCCATGCACTCATTGGCTCTGAGGAAATCAGGCTCTAAGGCAACACCAAAGCAGATGAAGTTTTGTTACATGCACATTTCTCAAGATCCTACATTACCACTCTGGTTTTTGAGTGGGCAGCTGTCAATCTCTAGTGTGCAGTGAGATAATACCAGCCTTTTGACAGACAGAGTATACATTTAAGATCTAAAATAAGCTGCGAGAGCTTTATATAGACAAACTATGGAAAGAAAATGAGTAAAAGATGCATCCCTATCCAAGTGCTCTTAAAGAAAACGTAGGCAGCTAAACCTGTTCTCCCCCACTCTCGTTTATTGTACCACTCAAGACATACTATTTTAGGATTATTTCTGGTGACTGACTAGAGAGTATATCCATAAGTCACAAATGCCACTATTCCACATGCAATCCAGCTGTACAATTGCTTCCACACCCTTCTCCTTTTTCTCTTTCCTCCTTTTCTACTTCCTATTCCTTTGACTAATGTATAAACTGTCTGAGGCAGGGAGCATCTTGCAGTCTTCAGAGCAGGTATGACATTTTTATTAGCATGTATAGGGTTGAAGAGACTCACAGCTACCATACAGATAATCCTGCCACCTGACCACTGCTCACAGCTGGGTACCACAACAACCAGAGAGCAAAACAGTTCTGAGATGTGCTTGTTTACATTTAGTTTATGTACCTCGGCCTGCAGGTGAAATGGAGCAAGCACCAGGACTTCCATCTGTTAAAGGCAGTTCAGACAATGTGGAAAACACACAGTTCAACACAATCCTGCATCTGGCTCCCTAGGGCAGCAACAGCCAAGCCTTAGCCTCAGTGTGGCTGAAGGGGATTCAAGATGGCTCTACCAACAGCAAATTACACTGCTTTTAAAGTAGATCTGGTGCTCTCAACACCTTGAAAAAAGAACAGAATTCAAAAGAGGAATAACATCTGTAATCATAGACAAACTCCTCACCTCCTCCTTCTGCAGAAGTATTGGGAAGTATTTTAGTGGACACCTTCCAGAAGGACACATCCATCTGCATCCCTGTGACATTAAGCACAGTGCACCCCGTGGCACCTGTGACCTACAGTGACAGATCAGCATCTCACTATCTCTGACCTTCAACAAATGCAAACTGCAATCTGTACCTTATACGGAATACACCGTTATCAAACCAGAAGTCATCATATTCCATCCATGCTCTCCATGGGGTGAAAAAGACATATTGACTCCATGAACCATAAGATCCATGTCATGCACAGGTTGCTTAGCCGAGTGCAGTCTTCACCGAGTGTCACTGAACATACACATCAAGCTGGGAGAAGTTATACGTGTCTACACTGCTGGACTCAAGACCACCACTGAATATGTCAACAGTACATATTGCAGCATAGACAGGAAACAGAGTAAAGAGATGAAAAAGAGGGAGCCAACTTCATTAAAACCCTTTCCAGGCATGACAAAAGTAGTAAGCAGGTGGTCAGAGCCTACAAAAACAAGGCCTAGTTCCCCTTATCCCAGCTGAAACACGGTCCTTCTTCCTTCCCGCTACCCACAGGTTTGCACCGAACCTGCTCTTTGCTGCTCCTGCCCCGGGAAGACCAGCCCACCTGTCCTGGGCAGCACCACACAAGTCCCACTTTCCTGCTGACCCACGTCCTCTGGCCAGCTGCCCCACTGCCACCCTCCAGCTCGCTCCAAACCTCCTTCAGCCCCGTCCCCTGACAGGTCACCTTGCTCCCTGTCGCCACCCCCAAAAGACACCTGCACCTCCACCCGCAGGCCCCTGCGCACCTGCCAGCTCCAGCCTCCTGTCCTCTCTACAGCCACCCTTCCCTCGGTGCCCAGTCTAACACCTTTCTCCTTCGTCCTGCAGCCACTCCACTGCACAAAGCCCCTGCAAGCGGCACTGCCACCCGCGCATGGACCCCTACACCGCCTCTCCATCCCCACGGTACACAGCAACCCCCAGACCCAGGGCTCTGCATCTCCTCCAGCTTCACTCAAGCCACGGGGCTCCCCAAACCTTAGGCGGGCCCCCAAAAGCCTCTTCCCCCTGCCACCTCATGCACACCCTGCCAGCCNCCCCCGTACCTGGGCGGGCTCCGCGCCGGCGGGCAGCCCCTCGGGCAGAGCCTGGAGCAGCAGCAGGGCCATGGCGGCGCGGAGCCTCCTCGCCATGCCCCCTACCCCCCCGCTCCCGCCTCCTCGGCCCGACTGTGGCCCGGGCCGGGAGCCCAGGGGCACCCCGCGGCCGGACCCGCCCCCGGCGCTCGGCGATTGGGCGGGCGGCGCGGCCCTCGGCTTGCCATTGGCTCAGCGCGCTGTCGCTCAGGGCAAAACGGGGCGGGGCGGGGTCTGCGGGCAGGGAGCTGCCATCTTGAGTGTGGCGCAGTGGGGAGGGAGCCTGCGGGCCCTCTTGGGCCGCCATGTTGTGAGTGGCGGAACCGGCTGGGAAGGGGTGCGGGGGCTGCACACCCCCGCAATGGCACCCCGTGAACACAACTGGGCACTGCGGAAAGAGGGTTCAGAGGCGTCCTCCTTCACAGCCACAGCCTCCCTGTGGCAGCCAGGCACTCATATTCCACTCACCCGGTCACTCCTGCTCACCATGACCCCTGCTCAGCCTGCTCCCCAGTGCACTCACATTGCCCCAAAAATCCCGCCTGGACCTGGGGCACACCGGGAATAGGGGCATGGAGAGGGTGCTGGGATGGCAGCAGCGGCACGGCACTGGACTCAAGGCGCCCAGCGGGGAGCAGTGTGTTGGTGCCAGCACCACTGGGAGACAGGAGCAGCATGGAGAAGAGGATCTCCGGCTGCGGCTGTGTCCCAGCGTGTCCCCAATAGTGATAGCGCACACTCCGAACAGGAGTAGGGGCACCGGCACTTGGCATTGATTCACAGCTCGGGAGAGACAGCCCCATGTTTCTGGGGCAGTGTCAGAGGGTTTCTCTTTCCACTCCCAGCGTACCAGACAGCCTCCATGCCCGATTGGCATGACAAGGTTTATCAGATGCTCAGATAACACGTTAAGAAAGGCCAGAAAAAAACCAATCGATTTAGCAGCTTATCTCCTGCCCTGGCATTTTTCTGTCAGGGCAGTCCTCGGGCACACCTAGCCCTGCCGGATCAGCTCACCCGCCTGTTGCTGGCGTGGGCCAGCAGGCGTTCCCCCATCACACCTGCACCATGCTCACTCCTCTTCCTGTGCCAGCCAGATCCCGGCCTCCCGCCCTTGGCCAAGCCCTCCCGCTGGGGCTGCCAGAGCCTGAGCGAGCCCAGCAGCCTCCCGTGCCTCCCCAGCCCCTGCTCAGGCTCTGCTGCAGACCGACGTGACATCTTTGATGTGGTTACCATTGGAAGTGAGGTCGTGAACATGCTGGAACACTGACATTTCCGCCACACAGTTATTGAAGGAGCTTTATTCCTGTTCCCAGCTAGCCCTGAAATTAGAGGCGCAGCAGGGAGAAGGCATGGAGTTCACCGGAGCACAGGACAAGCCCGGATCAGGTGTGACTCATTGTCGGAGAGCAATTAACGCTTACTGCGCTTCCCAAGCAGGGATACGTCTGGCTCTGACTCTTGGCAATGAGGTTTCCTTCCTGTTGCAATGGGAAATGGAAGCCAGGCTGGCCACAGCTTGGCAGCAACCCCTCTGCTCCCCAGTGAGACCAAAGCAGGCTGCGGAGTTTCTGTGGTTTTGGGGCGGGCTGGCAGGCACTGGCTGCAGTGACCATCTCCAGAGTGATGTGAGCTGTTGAGATGACTTGAATCCTCGGGGGGTATTCCAGCTACAACCTAGAAACCTAGAAACCCTGCTGAGCTGAACTGTCAGCTGGCATAAATCCACGTCGATCTGAAGAGGGAATCCACTGCTATAAGCTCAGGGACGCGGGTGGGGGGAAGTCTGCCTTGGGGATGGCTTGCCAATTCTACAAGCCCAGAGCAAACCTCTTCCTCTGTCCATAAGCAATAAACTGCATCATGTCCTACTCCCCAGGGCAGGGGAAGAGCTGATGTGAGATGGCAATAGCACTTCAGGGGGTCTCTGTGCTCCATTGCCCCTCCAGTACGGCTGGGGACAGGAAAAAAGGAGTGGCCAAACGGCTGAGGCTTTGCTGCCATGGTCCCAAGCTTGGCTTCGTGTGGCTGCTGCCCCAGAATCACTGGCCACAGAGCCCCCTGCCCTGCCAGGACCCTCAAACTGCCAAGGCAGGAAGGGTGAACAGCAAGAACACGGCTGTGACACACAGGGGAAGTTTTTGTGTGTTTTCAAATATTGCTGTGCTCCCAAGCATGCCAGAGGCACCTTGGACCCAAAGGACTGCTACAGGTACTTTTCTGAAAGTCCTCACAGCTGTTTTGGGTGTAGGACAAGAGCAGCTTGAGCTAAGGAGCTTAAGAAAAGCAGAGATGTCTCCTTGTGGCTTCTCTCCACTCCCAACAGGAGTGACATCTGTTTCATTTCATGTGCTTATCTATTACTTTAATTGTGCTTTAACAAGAGATATAATAATGCCCAGGGAACAGATATACAAGTTTGAACATGTTTTTCTACTTTCTGCTCCACTATTAATTATTTCAGAGCTGTTTTACAGCTTTCTAGCAGTAGCTACATGTGGTTGGAGACATCCTTTGCCTGCTGCAGCTTTGGCAGAAGCAAACCTTCTGTGGATACAGCTTGGCACTTCAAGAAGTACCTTTTGGGTTTGGCTGCTCTCTCTAAAGGAGCAGAGTGGATAATGTGTCTCCTCAGGCATATGGCTGATGCGAGAATGCTGCTGCCCCAGAGATCTGACACGTATCCCTGACTGGAGGGAGGAGCAGGGATCATCCACTGGGCCATCAGGCTCTTGGAGCAGCCACGTCATGTGGCTTGTTAAAAACACGCTTGTCCCACCGAGGGATGTTCATCAGCAAGCAGAGAGCCTGGATGCAGCTGATTGAAAGCAGGGGTTTTAGTCCAGGGCTTGGCATCCTTTCTCCACCAAACTAGGCTGCAGCACACTCAAGCTGCTCTTCTTTGGGGTGGGAGAGGCCTCATGGCAGACCCAAGATAGCATCATGAAACTCTACCTGGCCATGAAGATAAACAGCACCCATGGATGTAGGAAGGGTCACCCAGTCATCCTCCCAGGCCCCACAAGAGGATGAGTGTCACTGCGAGCACAGCACAATCACCTTTTGTCACTTGCCCCGGGACTTTGCAGCACCGAGAACCTCTAGAGGAAGGCTGGCATTGAATTCCCAAGGGTTTCAGAGCTCATGCCATCCCTCACACTCTTTCTCCTTCTCCTGACCCCTTTGCTCATCCTCACCCTGATGCTTGGTCAGTCACAAGGCCCACACCTTTCCCTTCCAAGGCAAGCATGAGACCTATGTAGCAGCCCAGCCCAGAGAATCAGACACAGAGATCAGCCAGAAGCACAACCCACAGCTGTTTCTTAAAAATCACCGCATTTATTTTTCAACCTTCCTCTGTCGTTTGCAGTGCTGCTATTCAAAGCCTGAGTTAATGCCTTGACAGCTCTGCGACAAGAAAGAGAGGAGCTACTGGAGAGGGTTCAGTGGAGGGTTCACAAGGATGATGAGGGATTTGGAGCATCTCTTATGAGGAGAGACTGGGAGCCAGGCCTGTTCGGTCTGGAGAAGACTGAGAGGGATCTCATCAATGCATATAAATGTCTCAGAGGCAGGTGCCAAGAGGATGGTGCCAGGCTCTTTTCAGTGGTGCCCAGTGCCAGGATGAGGAGCAATGGCCATAAACTAAACCACAAGAAGTTCCACCTCACCACGAGGAAGAAATTCTTTACATTGAGGGTGGCAAAGCACTGGAACAGGCTGCCCAGGCAGGTTGTGGAGTCTCCCTCTCTGGAGATACTCAAAACTCACCTGGATACATTCCTGTGTATCCTGCTCTAGTCACCCTGCCTTGGCAGGGGGGCTGGGATAGATGACCTCCAGAGGTCCTTCCAACCCTAACAATTCTCTGATTTCTGTGTCTTCCCCATGTCAAAAGGGGCACAGAGACAATTGTCCCGTAAAGCTGCAGTTTCATGGTTCTACGGTGGGGACCAGAGATGTAGGACAAGGGTGACAGCTGGCTCTTGTGCTCAGACGAATGAAAAAAATTAGAGCTTAAAACAATTAGCTATTTCTTTCCTGGGTTGTGGCAATTACAGAGTGAAGAGAACCTGAACCTGAGAGCAAGGAAGACCTAGCACTGGCCTCTGGACTTTGGGATGGTCACTCTCATGGTGCAGAGAGAACAGGTCCCTTCACACCTGCCAAGACATGATCCAGCTCTTGGGAAGAGGCTACTGTGGTGGTTTAAGGCAGGAATGCTGGTACAATGGCAGGATACCTGCTTTTGGAGGTAGAACTGTGCTCTGAGCCCCAAGGGAGAGAGCCTCATGCCTCATGGGGCCAAACCCAGTGAGACCCAGACAGGCTGGGCAGATCCTTCTGCACAGGGCCAAAGGAAGGCACAGGAAGCGCAGGCATCCCTCAGGGCAAGAGGGAGGTGGGAAGGCTGGGACATGGCCAGCAGCAGATGGGGGTGGCTCAGGACAAGCCAAAGTGCTGCAAGCTGGACATGCAGAGTCAGATCCTGCTTCTACAGTGGAAGAAGGCCGCAGAGAAGGTGTTGGGTGGGGGAGCAGATCTGGGCTGGACTGTGCCTCTGATCCTGCTCAGAGGACGTGGGATTGGTGGTGGGAGGAGGCCAGAGGGTGCAATGGCTCCTGAGGTAGTCTCCGTTCACAGTCCTTTGTTAAAATAGACGTACGGCACTTTGTCCCCGTGCTTGGCCACGATGCTGTCACGCAGCTCCAGCTCAAGGTCAGCCAGTGCAAGGGAGCTGTGGAGAGAGGGGATACACACTGAGAGCCATGATCCTCCTCCCCAGCCACCAGTCAAGCCACCCTCCCTCCCCATTGCCATTTGAGGTCATCTGCAGTCCCTGGGATCTTGCAGGCTCATGGCAAGAGCCACCACCCTTCCGTCCCAGTGCTGGAAGGCAGAGAGCTGTGCATGGAGCTGGGTGTCCTGACACTCTCAGCACAGAGCTCACAGAGCAGGGGAGGCACATGCTCTCCTGCTGCCCTGGGCACCAACATGTACAGGCAAGCGCTGCCTCGGGTTGAAGGGTGGGTGCCCATCATGCTTCTCCTGGGATGGGCAGAGAAGAACTAGGGGAGGAGGAAGGCTCCTGAGATCCCGTGCGGCAGGGGGAAGCAGTGGAACAGGTACCATCGCTGTGGGAAGAGGGCGCAGGCTGCTGGCACCATGAAGAGGAGGCTGTGGGACAGAGAAAAGTGGAGCATTAGTCTTGGGGATTGCAGCCTGTTTGCCCTCCAGCCACAGGGATTTCAGCCCAAGAGGTGCTGCTCACAACCCCATGACTCCCAATAACTGGGGAAAGCCCAAGCTGAAAGGTAAGCAGCTTTGAAATCCTTCTGGGAAAGAGGTATTTTTTCAAGCATCTCTTTGGAGCCATACTCCAGGCACTCACAGGTGATTAGGCAGTGAGATACTTACAAGCCCCCGCAGAGCAGCACCTGCAGAGGCCCGTGGAGAACCCGGATCCGCTGCAAGAGAAGAGCCAGGAATGAGTGCCTGGCCTCACCACAAGACCCACTCAGAGGGTGGGCAGACTTCTCCCCTCAATAGGGCTGAATGCCCAACACCTCTGGTGCGCACCAAACCCTGCCACTCTCCCATAGCCTCTCTATGTCCCTTGAGAGGCCTTTGGTGTATCAGTGGCTCAAGTAGGGAGCAAAGCAAGCCAGGCTCTGCAACTCCCCATTTGATGCCGAGCATATCAGCAGCTGGGAAGCAAGGCTGGGGCACCACAGAACCCACTGGCAGGAGAAACATGCACTCACCTGCATGAAGGTGAATTTCTCCAGCCGCTCCATGATGATGGGCAAAATAACTAGGTACAGAGAGCAAAGATCAGCCCAGCTCCCAGAACAGCTATCATGCTAGCCAGCCTGCAGGGCTGTCCCAGCAGGACCATCCATGTGGAGGCCATGGCAGCAGCTAGTTGTGCTGGGGCCCACTGGGTGTTTGCTGACAGCAGGGACCTGACACAAGACCCCCAAACATCCATCATCCAGGCAGCATGGTCTGTGCTCCTCATGCTCCTCTCCCTTCTGCTGGGTTTGCAGCATTTAAAGGTTCTCAGGAGCAGAGGGGATGCCAGGCTGCAGGATGAGGGGCTAGAGCCCGAGAGCACGAGATGCATCCTTGTGGGGCCAAACTCCCATAGGAGCACCCCCTGTGTCCTGGGCTGTGGTTTGGCACAAAGGGGGCTGGGGGCTTGGGGGCCACTGATGGGAATGGCAGGATGAGGAGAGCAAATGCCCCTCCCTCTTCTTCATGAGGGAAACTGAAGAAGGGGAGGGCAAGGTGGTGGGTCCTGGAGAGTCCCCAGTCCGGTTGTGCACCCTCCTGCCTCGCACTTACTCATGCCCGGTGCTGCCATGGTGATCCTGGAGAGCACGACCTGCGCAATGCCCTTCACTGCTGCCCTCTGCAAGCAAAAGCAGCAGGTGAGCCCCAGCAGCGCCATTCCCCAACCCATGTCCCCATCCCCAGACTCACCCTGGAGTGGCCAAGCTCGTTGTTGTTCTCATCTGTCACTGTGATCCCATTGATGATCTCCCTGAAGGGGACAGGCAGCCGTGAGTGGAGGACGGGGTGGCCAGGAAAGCATGAGGACACAGCAGCGGGGCGAGGGGGTGCCAAGGGAGCCCTCTGGGCAGTGCTGGCGCAGCAGCCCCGGATGCCCCCAGGGCACGGGGCTCCACCAGCCCGGGGCACCGCGGTCTGCAGCCCAGCCGATGCTGCCATCTTCAGGGCACAGCTGCGAGCCGGATCTGGCCGTGCTAGGGATAGGCACTGCCTGGGACACGCAGCTGAGCCAGGGGACAGTCCCTCACACAGCACCCGAGCTCCTTGTGCCGTGACTTGTGGGGGACCCCGAGCAGCAGACACAGGTCACCGCGAGGACCCAACCCGGGGTGTCCCAGCACCAGAATATCATGGACTGGGATTCTCCCATGACATGCAGGAGATCTTTGGGTCTGAGGGATCTTCCAGCACAGATCCCAGAACAGCTATCCCGAGCCAAAAATCCCCTCCTGCTCTAGGTAGAGGCTGAGCCATCCCACCCAGCACCTGCCACCACAGACACAGCATTGCAAATGCACAGACCCCAGTTCACCTCCCTCCAGCTCCCAGGATGGGAATCTGAGGCAGGGAGCCCAGGCAGCCCAGGAGCCCGGCTGCCACCAGCTTGCCTTTGGAGGGAGCTGGGTCCCTCAAGCGCCCCAGCCACAAGTGACACTTACTGTTGCCGCATCATGGGGATATTGACACAGTTGGCAGCAGCCACAGCTGCAAAGGGGACCCAGCGGGCCAGCAACGGGGGGGCTCGCTGTGGGAAACAGGCTGGCATCAGCACAGGAGAGCAGGATGTGCCCAGCTGCCCCACCTGGCCCTGACCTGGCATACCTTGGTGTAGAGGTTGAGTCCCACTGCGGTGGCCAGGGCTGCACCAGTGGCTGTGACATAAGCCACCCCGATTTGCCTGGACAGCAATTTCAAAGAAGGGAGACAACAGAATCACCAACTCTAACTCAGCCCTGTTCCTTCTGTGCCCAAAACACGGCATATGGAGTCTTTACAGGGCATCCAGGGGTGCATCAAATAGACACACTCCATCCTGCGGGGCCTGCTCACCTCAGAGAGATGGGGGAGGCAGCGTTGCGGTTGGTGTAGTTGACAAAGGCATTGAACGACTGGTTCACCCACTGCCAGAAAACCACAGCAGGCACTGTCCTGTGGAGGGAAGGGACCGGGAGAGCACTTGAGGGCTATCAGGGATACCTGGCCTGTGCCCGTAGCCAGGCTTGGCAGGGAGACAGCCAAGATGTCCACAATCCACTCGTCATGGTGTCTCCAAAGGGAAACTGAGGAACTGTGGCAAAGTCACAAACCAGTGGCAGAGCTGGGAAGTGATCCCAGTTCTGGTTGCCCTGGGGAGCATAGAAAGGGAGGGCCCAGTCCTGCAAGGCACTTGGGCAGGGGTGGGAGACAGTGCTCTCAGCAGGGTGGCAGCCATCCTCTGCTGGGCTGAGATAAGCCTTTGTCAAAGCAAGCAGCAAGGAGGGGACACATGGGGACAGAAGTGGCTCTGGGGGACAAGGGTGCCTGGGTTTCTACTGGTGTCTCAGGGACAGTGGTGTGGGGCTGGAAGGGACACAGGGAGATGTGGGTCTGAGCAAGCTTTGGGTTGCAGCGGGGTGGAGAAGGGAAATGCAGGGAGCTGTCAGCAGGGGCTGGGGATGCTGAAGCAGCCTGGCCTGGGGACGCATTTGGTCCTCAGTTCCAAGGACTGCTATGAGCCACAGACCAAGAGCAGGAGCCAAGTAGGATTTGGTTGTATTAATCATTACAGGGGCTCTGGGAAGAGCTCAGCTGAGCTAAGACCATCTCCAGCCATGCCAGGGAACAAGGGAATCTGTGATGGTTCTACTACAGGCTGGGTGCTGGGGACAGAGCCCAGAGACATGGGGCTTGACCACAGAACACAGACAAGCACAGCAGCCATGGCCATGCCTTGGGCAGCACCCAGCCCCAGAGAAGGCAGACTGGCCATGCTCTGGCCACCGGGGACCTTGAGAGGGACTTGGGGCTGTCAGGGCTGTGTCCCCAGCCTGGTGTACCCAGGAGCTCACCGATAGAACTGGAGCATGCAGCCAGTGATGGCCATGCCCCCCGGCACCTGGAAGGACATCCTCCCAATGAAGTTCATCTTCTCACCGCTGTCAGGGTGGAAGGCTGAGTCGTACAGCTTCTTGGCATAGAGCAGCTGCTCCTGGCTGCTTCCTGGCGGCACCAGCCCAGCCCTGCAAACCCAAAGCCCATCAGGGGAAGCTGCACAGACCCGCCAACACCCGGCACTGCTGAGGCACAGAGCACTGGGCACCACATGAAAGACAGGGGAAACATCTGAGAAGAATGCATGTCACAGCTTGAGGCTCCTGGGAGAAGCCTGGGGAAACCCCCACAAAACTACCTCCCACAGATGTTACATCACAGCATACCCGCTTGGGAATGACTGCCTCCATCCCCCTGCAACACTGCACAGCAGTCGGGATGGCCACACAGGGATGGCACCTGCCCCAGCTGCACCCCTGCCCCTCACCTGCAGCCCTCCACCAGGGCCTTGGCCCGGTCCAGCTCCTCCTCCGGCACCAGCACTGTCCGAGGGTCGGTGATGTTGAGGAAATGCTTCAGGCGCCCCACGAACGTGCTCTGGTCCCAGCGTGGGGAGTCGATGTTGAAGCCAAGGGGAATGGTGGCCATTTTGGCGTGGGTCTGGGCAAGGGGAAAAGGCCACTCAGTAGGATCCTGCCTTGCTTGCTCATTGAGTGCAGGCCTGCCACGGCCACAGGAGCAGTCAGCTGGGTGAGAGCCATGGCAGGTTTATGTTTAACAGGACAATTGGACTTTCAGCAGCCCTGAGCCCAGAAGGCCCCTGCACTCCTGCTGTCAGCAGAACACTGCAGTGAGGCTGCTCCTCCACACATCACCCTGCTTGCCTGCGATCCCCCCACTTGTGCTGCACCCCACAGCACCTGGCACCCCCTCCTTGGGGTGGGATGGTGCTGCACAGCACTGTAGGGCCCAGCTCAGCCCTCCACAAGGCAGCCCTGCAGGCACTCCCACAGGGGCACTGCACTGCCACCCCCGTTGTGTGTAAAGCACAGTACCCCCACGCTGTGCTGTGTCCCCCACGGCACTGCCCTGCACATCCCTCTAATGCTGCTCTGCACTGCCATGGCTCTGCATTGCCCTGTGTGCTCCCCAGGGTGCTGCACCACATGCCCACTGTTGCACAGCACAGAATCACAGAATGAATTAGGCTGGAAAATACTTCTGAGATCATCTGAGTCCTACCTATGACCAAACATCACCATGTCAACTACAGCATGGCACCAAGTCCCACGTTCAGTCTTCCCTTAAACACCTCCAGGGACTGTGACTCCACTACCTCCCTAGACAGTCCTTTACAATGTCTAATCACCCCTTCTGTAAAGAAATTCTTACTAAAGTCCAACCTGAACCTCCCCTGGCACAGCTTCAGACTATATCCTCTCGTCCTGTCGCTGGTTGTCTGGGAGAAGAAGCCCACTCCCACCTGGCTACAACCTCCTTTCAAAGGTAGTTGTAGACAGCGATAAGGTCCCCCTGACCCTTTTCTCCAGGTTAAACACTCCCAGCTCCCTCAGCCATTCCTCATGAGACTCGAGCTCCAGACGCTTCACCAACTTCCTCGCCCTTCTCTGGAAGGCACAGCACAGCTCGGCACACCGCAGGCTCAGTTCAGCACAGCCCCGGCACACCTCCGGCACGGCTCGGCACGGCACAGCCCGGCACA
>VZRO01006754.1:310857-343937 GCA_013397915.1 Daphoenositta chrysoptera
CGAGAGGACGGAGCCAGGCTCTGCTCGGGGCTGTCGGGCAGTAGCACAGGAGGTAACGGGCAGAAACTGATGCACGGGAAGTTCCACCTGAACGCGAAGAATTTGCCGTGCGGGTGACTACACACTGGAACAGATCGCCCAGAAAGTTTGTGGAGTCTCCCTCACTGGAGATATTCCAGAACCATCTGGACACGATCCTGTGCCATGTGCTCAGGGATGACCCTGCCTGAGCAGGAGATGGGACCAGATGACCCACTGCGGTCCCTTGCAGCCTGGCCCATCGTGCGGTGGGTCTCCCACCCAGGGAGCCTGGCAGGCCGGGGGTCTGAGAGCCCACCTGGGGCACCCAGTCAGGTGTGGGGGCCTGGGGCTGTGCGGGCTGGGGGCACCCGTGCAAAGGGATGAGAACTGTCTAAGTTTGGTGCCTCCAGCCATGGAAGACCTTGGCTGGGGTTGGGGCCCTGGTAGGACACAGACGTTATGGGAGACACTGAAAAGGGGGTTGAATTCCAAAATAAGGCAACAGAACTGGTGAAGGGCCTGGAGCACAAGTCCTATGAGGAGTGGCTGAGGGAGCTGCAAGTGTTTAGTCTGAAGAAGAAGAAACTCAGGGCTGACCTCCAGCTACCTGAAAGGAGGTTGTAGACAACTGAGGATCAGCCTCTTCTTCCAGGTAGAAGTGACCCAAGTGACTGGACAGGAGGAAATAGCCTCAGGCTGTGCTAGGGGAGGCTCAGATGGGACATTAGGAAGAATTTCTTCACAAAAAGGCTGATTAGACATTGTAAAGGACTGCCTAGGGAAGTGGTGGAGTCACCATCCCTGGAGGTGTTTAGGGAAAGATTGGAAAGATTGGACATGGCGATTGGTGCCGTGCTCTAGTTGACACGGTGATGTTTGGCCATAGGTTGGACTTGATGATCTCAGAGGTCTTTTCCAATCTAATTGATTTTGTGATTCTGTGAATTGGGCCTAGGCAGAGGCTGGGAGGCTTGAGGATGCTTCAGGGGGGGTCTTTGCTGGGATGGAATCAGCGTGCCTGGAGTTGATTCAGTCAAGGTGTGGAAGGTGTGATGGAGGGGTGGGTGCTTGGGAGGGCTGGGGAGCAGGATGGCAGTGGCCTGAGGAGGGAAAGAGTAATGGAAGAGCCTTGCAAGGATGGAAGGCAGTGTTCAGAGATTGACTGTGAAGAGTCTGGGAGTTGCAACTCTAAAGGGGCACTGGACAACCCAGCTGAGGTGCGAGGAGGCCACCCTGGGACTTGAGTCCTGGCTATAGGAATTGAGGGAGCTAGAAGAGAGCTTGCTGAGGTGGAAGGGCTGGCTTTTGATACACAGCCTTAGAAGGGGAGTTCAGTCATGGCAGAAAGAGCCTGGATGAAGGGGTTGGGTGTTCAGAGATCACCACGACTGAGACAAAGTGCTCAGGGACTGAAAGAAAACTGCCAGTTGGGTGGGATGGTCAGTCTGGTGAGTCACTGGGAAAACCCAGTCAGTGTTGGCTGGCTAGGATAGTCTGCTGGGATGTTGTGTGCTCTGGGGTTTTCTGCCATGGCTGGCGAGATGAGGGACAGTCTGGGTTAAAAAGAAGAAACGAGAATAAACTGGGGGAAAGACTGGCAGTGGAGTTTTGATGCTGATGAGAGAAAGAAAGATCCCAGGGAGAAAAGAAGTGTTGGAGGAGAGAAATTAATTGTTTGAGAGTTAGCAGCGTGGATTGATGGAAGAAACTGGGATCTTGGGTCGAGGGTGATGCTGGGAGACGGGCGAGGTGGTGAGGATATGGTGCAGAATTGAGGTTGGAGGAAGCATCGGATGATGGACCAGAATCATCCAGGTGTTGGAAACAATTTGGGTTTAGATGCCAGAGTAGCTGGGGTGTGACAAGTGTGATGCTGGCCAAGTGCAGAGAGGACTGGAAGGAGGGGTTGGAACTATGGGTGAGTGGTGAGAGTGAGCTGCCGTGGATGTGGAGCCACCCGTGAGGATGCTGCATGAAGAGAGAGCACAAGCAGAAGGAAATAGCAATGGGGAAGGAGCTTTCCCAAGGGGAAAACCTTACTTTGTCCAGGAGCCCTCTGGACACAAGCTCAGTTCATGCAAGTGGAGGGATTAATGCATGGGAGGAGGTGTAAGCAAGAGCACCAAAGGCAGCTTCTCATCTTCACTGGGTGAATTCTGGCTGCATCCCTACCTGCTGGGCCACAGAGAAAGAGATTGAGATAAGGCCTGTGGGATCTGCTCTATTTTAGATGAGTTGGTGATGGGGCATGTCACACCAGGCACCAAAGCCATAACAGGATGGACATCTGCTGTAAAGATGAGGGCAGCTGCCTCCAGCAGTGCAGTGCTTTGTGGAACACATTTGGCCTGCAGCTGCCAAATCTGCTCTTCTGCCTTATGATGTCCTGATAAGCTGGTGTAGTCTGGGATCTGGCTGCTCTTATCCAGGCACTTTGTGTGCAGAGAGGGTGAACTGGGTGTTCTCCAGTGTTCGTGTTATTTGATACAACATTTTACTGCCTCTTTGTCTATTTTCCATTTCTTGGAATTGTTTTTTTGAATTGTAGCCTTTCAGGCAGGGTGGGTGGCACTTTGGGGTGCCTGGTGGGCTGGCTGGATTGGGCAGCAGATTGGAGAGCAATACACTATCTCTCTAGATTCTCAACTTTCACTAAAACAGAATAATAATTTGTGGTAGAAACTCTGAAACAGCAGCAAATACATCCAAAGCAGCTATGGCAGCCTGGGGGTGTGGGTCAGCAGTCAGAAATGATCCAGACAGCTTGATGTAACAATTTACTGCTTGTCATCTGAGCCATGGTAGCTGCCCGTGAGCACGTTCCTGCCATGTCGAGATTGCACTGGGAAGTGCTCAAACTCCCCTCAACGACTGCTTGCTCCAACTCCAGTGATAAGAGGGTTAATGCTGAGGTTTAAATTATTTCAGTGTTCATCCAAGTGAGTAAGTACAGAGGGGAAGTGTCTCCTTCTGCAGAGCATACCAGCATTTCTCACAGCTGTGGGGCAGGGGTGCTGGAAGGTCATAGTTGGAGCACGGAGGGAAGGATGAGCCATAAAACTGCAAAGCATGAGAGATGTGTAGTGCTGAAGTCTTTGGCACCGTTAAGCAGCATCTGCAGTGGGCGCATGGCAAGGGCAAAGGGAGGCTGCTACATGAAAGGATATGCTGCTTTCCAAAGTTTAGGAAATGCGCTGTGAAGCAGAGCTTGTGGCTTCCTCGTCACTGAAATAACAATCTTTACCAAGACAGATGGTATGTTATCCATAGATGCTGGGGCCAGAGGATGGACAGTGTTTTTCTAAAACCATTGATTGAAGGTGACATCATTGTGTCAAAACCAGATTTGTCAAAGTATGGCCCTGTTGTACAGTTGAGGAAACTGAGTCACAGAGTGTCTAGCTGACATTAGGCACATCTGGTGGAGAGGATAAAATACCAGCATAGCTAAATGCATAGTCAGGCATCTTTCTTGTGGTGCTGAGCTTATGTTTCTAGGAAAACCAGCATCTATGTCTTGCCTGCCCTAGGTGTACCTCATACCCAGAAATTCTTTCTTTTGTCCCTTGTTCCTTGGCAGTAAGGCTCCATTTAAAATGGCCCCATAAAAAAAACGCTTTCAAGGGTTATAAGTGTCTCACTACTTTAGGTTTCAGTACAGTTCAATGTCATGTTTTTTGGTTTATTTTACTGATTGCTGAGAGGTTGATATGAGAAACCACCTGCAGATAGGAGAGTATACCAGTCACTGGCCAAGACTTTTAAGTTCTGAAACCAGACAGAGACTGCTGACATTGTCCAATGCTGGGCATTGGCTCTTCTCTGCACAGGGCAAAAATACTTCCTTCAAACCTGCTGAAACCAGAGGGGTTTGATTTTAATTATGAAAAGAGGATTCATGCTGGTATTGGTTTATGTATCAAACTGGAAAGTGCTGTGTGACCTCTTTGACAGAAAACTACATTAGTAGGTTTGAGCTGGAAAAACTCTGTAGGTGACTCGACTCCATTAAATTTTGGATTTCAATGCAGGAAAGAAAGTCTGCATTGAATGACACCATATGGTGGAGACATGCAGCAAGCAAATGATTTTTTGGGAGTTTTGCCAGAGTAAGAAGTATTGAATAAACTGTGCTCAATAGATTAATTTACTTCGGTTGTATTTTGAAAAAGACTGGATGATTTTATGACCATTAGTGACATTCGCAGTTCTGCAGCCGAAGATAAAGGTAATCAGACGTCATTCTTCAGGGCACCAGCTAATCAGTGCAGTTGTCAGGAAGGACTCCCCTCCTCCAGCTCTGTGTGTGCAGGATTGCACCCTGGATGACAAATGTAGCCTCATATATCCACTGTGCAAGGCAGGATATTTGGCTCAACTAAGCCCCTCGTCCTTCCCTGTGTCATCTCCTCCTGTGTGACTTTCTGAAATCGTCACGTGTACCCTCCATCTTTAACTTACTCTTTAAAAATGGTGAACTGCTACCATATTGCTTAATTAAAAGTATATAAATTGGTGCCCAGAGCTGTGCTAGGTGCTGTGCCGGCACAGCATGGAGGTGCTCCCATGCCATGGAAATACAGTCTGTCTGGGGTGAGAGATAACCAACTGATATGAGTAAGGAGAACCCAAGACAGGTTTGAACTTGACAAGTTTGCTGCCTAAACCTCATCAAGGATTGTAGGTGTGGCAGAGAAGGAATTAGCAGAAGAATAATGGGCTGGTTTTATAGTTATTTTGTGAAGTTTCTCCCACGGTTGTAGGAAAAGCACAGAAGTTTGAGAATAGAGCTCAGCAGTGCTGGGGAGCTGTTGGGAGACAGATGCTGTCACCTCAATGGCAAATGTGCTTGGCTTGAGGATAAAGACAACTTACTTGTGGTTGCAGCAGTGGGGGAAGAGGGCATCTCTGCAGGGGTGTAGAGGTGGGGGAGATGTGGTCATAATGGCAGGCTGAGCTGCTGAGCTTTGTGGCTGTATTGCATCTTGGTGAAGTGATTTGATTCTACCTAAATATCCACATCTAGTAGATAAGCAATTGGTGGTGACTGAGGGTGGTTTTATTTTAAATTCATTATCTGAACCTTGTGGCTAATAAAGTTAAACAGAATACATTTACTTCTCTTTCCTAACAAGAATCAACCATGCTCTGCAGCAGCTTGTGGGCCATGCTTTTTATCCATGCCCCGTGTATCCCGCCCTCAGTACAAGGGAAGATTAAGATTGTTCTTTCCATTATGGCTCAATATTGCCAATCTGATACAATATTTAAACAGATTATCTCAATGCTCTGTTTGTCCCAAACCAATTTTTGCTTTGGCCTATAAAGTGAATCTTCCTTTCAGTGGCTTCTGTGGTACAGGATGTAGTTACATGCATCAACTAGTTCAAAAGATCCATATACAGCATGGATTTAAAGCTGAATAAACCCGCAAAACCCTTAGCTCGGACTATAAATGTCACTGTATTTTTATATATGTCTGATTTTTTTTTTTCAGAGAGAGAATAGGATTACTGCATGCAGCTATAATTGAAAGTCCTTTGATAATTTGGTGGGTATTTTAAACCTAGCAATGATATACTTTCATAAAACCACACATCCCTGTTTTCTGAAGGATGCTAATAAGATGGTTAGCTTTGCTTTCATGCTCGATGTGTTTATGAGTGCTCTTGCCCATTTAGTTGCCTCGCCGAATTTAATGCCCCACTCTGATTTCATAATAATTGTCAGGAGTCTCTTTTTCTTATTGTATGTTCCCCGCTCACTGTCTGGAAAATGCAGTCTCCTCATTGCTGACCCCATCAGTCTGTCTCCTCATGGTGCTTGTAAAGAAAACCCTCTCCACCAAGGACAAAGATGTTTTTAAACAAGCCAATCTGATACAAGACATAGTTTGCTTAACCCAGAGGTGACCACGAAGCGGTGTCTGGCTGACTGTGCCCAGCCTTGAGTTGCTCTGCCTGGCTGCCCTTCTCCAAAGGCTGCACACGCTGCCATGCTGTGCTGTTCATTATCTGAGCAGCGTCTGCAGTTCCCTTCTCTGTTACAGATGCCGCAGTCTGCTTAGTTTTGTGCAGCTGACACGCTGCCCTTACACTCTTGTGAGGCGTCTCTGCGGCTCCTCAGCCAGCTCACGTCTACCCTGGCCTGCTTGAGGCTTGTCCTGCTTCTCAGCCTGGACACTCCAGTGAGCGAGTGCCGCTGGCCTGGCTGCCATGCAGGCGTCCTGGGAATCCTCCCGTCTCACTACTGGCTAAGTCCCAGCACGAGACATTTGTTACCTGCCCCACTTCAAAAATCTGCTCTTCCTCTGTTGCTTCTGTGCATCCTCTTTGCACCAGATCTTCCCTTTTCGTGGCTTTCTACCTGACATCTCCCACCAAAGACAAGGCATTGCTTTCTGACTCTCCTCAGCCCGTTAGTTTCAGCATTGTGTTTGCCAGCAGAGGAGTGCTTGTCCATCAGTGTGTGTACAACAGGGGCTGCTTGTCCCACATAGTGGTGGCATGCAGCTGGGAACTCTGCTGAGTTATTTTTTCCAGTCTACTAAGCTGTCAGGAAATGCCTTCTGTCTTCCTAGCCAGTGTGCTCATAAGACCAATTAAAAAAAATTTAAATGAAAAAAATGAGAAACGCATCTCAGCATGGCTTTCCTTAGTTTTAAATCTTTGCTAACTACCGGGAGAATGCTGGATTTATGTTTTAAACACTATTTACAAAATAGTAACAGTCACAGGAACCAATACTATTATTTGGCTCTTGATTTAAGTTGTATGTACAGACCATGTAACCTATGCCGGCAGCTACTGAAATAAAGTCCACTTCTCTATGTTGGCTTGCTTGTCTTCCAGCCTTTTAAATCAGCTTACTTTATACCTTAGAGAATACTTTTATTTC
This sequence comes from Daphoenositta chrysoptera, assembly GCA_013397915.1. Taxonomy (NCBI): domain Eukaryota; kingdom Metazoa; phylum Chordata; class Aves; order Passeriformes; genus Daphoenositta; species Daphoenositta chrysoptera. Next base: position 317,776 of record VZRO01006754.1, read on the forward strand.
TATATATATCTTCTCTTCTATTGGCTACCCCAGATAATCCTGTGATCAGCCATGCAGCAGTGTCACTTGAGTAGAATATGGAACGATGCTGATCGTTTTCTCATAGGCTGTCATACTAGCCCAGAAATAGCATCCATCTACAATGGGAGAAGCTCTATTAACATTTACAACTGTTCCTCTTCCGACCCTTGAGAATTGCTCCGTGGTAGATAAGCAATACTTTGTAATACATTTCTTCGCGCTCAGTATTTTGGAGTTGAATTCTGAAATATAAAGGCACCTAATCCTGATCTGCTCTGGGATACACTGCTCTGCTCTTAGCAAGTGGTGCTGTGAATAGGATTAGCATTTCAACAGCTTCTTTTTTTAACTGTGAGCAATAAACTAAAATAATAGGGCCTGATTCATAGCTCTCCAAAGTCGGCAGTAGTGCTTTGGCTGATGTACATTGGCTTTGGGTCAGGCCCATAAGAATGGGAAATTCAGTGTTTCCCTAGAAAGGAAGGAGAATGTGTGAATTTTAGAGTTCCTGCTCCTGTGGAGTCTGTCCACACTGAGCTGAAATCCACGGATTTACAAGCCAACAAACACAACCGTAAATTTGATGGCAGGTGAAAAGAAAATGTGTTGCTAGTCATGAGTTAAAACTTGTGCTTTTTAATGATGTCAAGGGCACTTAGGACATGCATATAAACAAGTAACCATTAAAGGTATTTTTGCTGCTGTTCCTTTTTCTTCCCTCAGACATGTGGAAGCGCAGCCCATCATTGGGGCAGAACATGGGTTGGGCACTGTGGCCAGGGAGATGAGCTGTTGGGCTGGCAGGGCTTGCAGTGACTGGCTGCACTGAACACAACCCTTCAAATTCATTAGCCATGGGCCCAGGGGTGAGAGCCAGCTGTGAGCATCTGGCCCTCAGGGCCCAGCACGTGGTGTTACAGGCCTGTGCACTTCAGCTAAAAGCTGTTTGGGGATTTACTGTGCCTGTGCCTGTGCCTGTACTGAGCAGCCATGGCACCCTCTACCAGGCAGAGCCCTTTGCTAATCAACAGCTCTTGAGCAGGGCCTGGATTCCCAGTTTTTTACCTGCCTATCACCTATGAAATAGGTGATACCTCGAGCCTGCTTGTTAGGCAGGAAGACTGCAGTTTTGCTGTTCCTTGCACAAGCTCTGAATTTTTGAATCTCAGCTTTCCACAGTGCTTTTTAAAAGCACAGCAACAGTGGCAATCCTGCAGCTTTCTACAGATATCTTTCAAACCCAGTTTTATTAAATTCCTTCTCTTCTCCCTGTTTTTTACACATTACACGTGTATTTTGAGCTGTGGTATTAAATTTTGGTAATTTAACAGAAACCAAATAAATTACTCTGAAATCGAAAAAGCTTACAGGGGTGGATGTCACATGCGTTTGAATCTCTGAGCATTACTGAAGGCTTTAGCATCACCTGTAGTACCGTGTCCTTTCCAAAGCATTCCCACCTGGGAGCAGTGAGGTGAGCAGTTAGAAGCAGCGTTGCCGAGTGGCTGAGGCTGAGCTCTCCTGGAGTGGGCAGAAGGACGCTGCTGGAGACGGGGGATGTGTTGCAGCAGTGACAGTTGTACTGCGACGTGCAGCTCTTTATCTGGAGGACAAGTTTCTGATTGCCGCGATCTGGAGGGGATCGGGAGCAACCTTCAAGGTTCGGATAGTCCTTGGCTCTCAGCAGGAATATTTAGAGGGTTTAGTTCCTCATAGCAACAAAGCACTTCAAGACATTTAACTGATTACACCCTTGCAGGTCGACAAGAAGCATTGTCTCCAGTTTGCAACTGGGAGAACAAAAAGGCTTGAGATATGGGCCCCATGGGCTCAGGTTTCTGCTGATATTTGAACTTCCTTTCTCTCTCTGGGTCTTAGTGGGCTTCAACAAGGGAATTGTCTGGGAGATATGGAAAAGGAATGCTGAGGGCTCCAGAAGGGGCTGTAGATGTATTTCTTTCCTGTATTTTCTCAGGCAAATTAGTAGCAAGAGCACCTGTGTCCACAGGCAGGGTCTGAGTGTGGTGTGTGCTGCTTGGGCTCTGAGAGGGGTCCCTGGCATGCAGGGGCTGCAGAGCAGTGTGGCAGCATGCCCAAAGACACCCAGGCATTCCTGGTGTCACACCCTGCTCCTGTGCCCTTGGCTGCAACAGCCCCTCTCCTGTGCGGTGGGCTGGGCAGTGAGAGGCAGGTGGAAGTGGGGTGATTTGCATCTCGTGGTTATGTGCCAGGATCCAGAATATTTTTCCAGCCATTTTACAGAGGTGCCGATCTCTGACTGGTGGCACTGACAAAAGCTTGGGTGTGCTGCTGTAAGGTGCATGGTTGTAAATGAGCTGACCTGCGTATTCTGTTTCCTAATCCTGAGTGATACTGTCAGCTCAGAGAGCTGAGCCTGGCTAATGACTGGAATCCACTGTGCTTTTCTTAGCGAGGATGTGTGGTGATCTGAGATAGTTGTTAAGTGCTACATCCTGAGAATCAGAAATGCACGTGCCCCTGGGTCCAGCATGTTTTAGACAGATAAACGGAGTTTGAGATGACCAGGGAGTGAAAAGAACTGTGAAAAGAACCAATGTCAGCTACATAGTAACATGCAGTTAACTAGGAGGCAGATCAAATTCCTGGGGTTTTCCCTCTGATAAAGGTAATGAAGAGCTTGCAAGGACTTGGTCTGCAGCTTCTGCACAGGGTATGCATAGGCACTGTCTCCCTGGCATAGGGAATGCCAAACAGCTATGTGACAAGAGCAGTGCAGTCAGCGGGGCACCCCACTGTGTGACATTTGTGCTGAGACCTCGTTGATGCTCTGAGATGGAAGAAAATAGGAGCAAAGGGAGGAGTAGGAAATGAAATGGGAATAGGGACTGCAGAAAGGTATTCAGGGTGTCTTGGGACCCACCACCAGACAGAATCCATTTCAAGGGAGAAGGGCATGACATACTGGGGGATGAGAGTTGGGGTGGTGAAATAACAGCTGTGATCTCTCTTGTGGATTTAGGGTTTACTGTCAATCTTGCGCAAACTAAAAAGCACCCCAGACCAGGAGGTGAGAATCCTCCTCTTGGGACTGGATAATGCAGGCAAGACCACACTCCTGAAACAGCTGGCATCAGAGGACATCAGCCACATCACACCAACACAGGTGAGGAAGGTCTTTCCTTCTTGAGGCAGCTATTGTGGTCCCACCTGATGCCTTATACAAAGCACTAATGATTCATCAGAGTCTTTCAGTAAAAGGGGAGCAACTGGAGCCTGGTGCACCATTAAGTTTGTGTCTTTTCTGCCTAAGAGGAGGCTTCCTGAAGGAGCCAGAGAGCTTCAGGCCAGATCGGTCAGGTAGTGCAAAAGTGTATGAGTGCTGTGGAGTTCTGCAAAAGGCTTTTGGGTCATGCTAGGGTTGCATGGTTGAGACTTTGTTCCTGTTGTCCTTGCCAAATGGGGGACATGTAGAGTGGATGCTGCAGCACTGGGCAAACTCTTGTCTCTTTGCATCTTTCACCCAACCAGCTCCAAGGGTCCTGCATATACCAGTGCTCTCTCTCCTTAACGTCTCTCATGCTCTTTGTTGAGCTTTGGGATTGAGGAGGGATGTCTCCCATCAGAAGCACTGCAGCATTGCTCCAGAGGAGGTTGCTAGAGAGCTATGGGAGATGCTTCCCCCCACCCTGTAGCTGCCTCCCAAAGCTCCCAGCCCTGGCACCCTAATTCCAAGCCTTGGTCCCTTGGGTGGTGTGGCAGCACGTTGCCAGCCCACGCCACATCCTGTTTTTCTACTTGAATGCACTTTCAGTTGGTGCTCTAATTGATGAAATGGACCCTTCAGACGTGCAGCTGTTGCTCTTTTAAGCCCAGCATTAGCTGTGTCGTGTCGAATTGAGCTGAGACCTCTGGCTTCATATTAGTTGCGACTGTCTACTCAGCTTTCACAAGCTCAGTCCTGCTTCTCACAGTGCCCTTGTTTCCTCCTTATCTGCAGCTCTCCCACCTCTTCCTTCACCCACCCTGCTGAGCCCTCTCAGGGCACTAACTGCATCATATGTCTCCATAGCCATGACAGCATCAACCCTAGACCTAAGAACACTGACAAACTGATGGTTTGGCGGCTGCTTTTGCTGGTGCCTCTCCCACAGCTGATCCATCTTTGTGGCTGCCCAGCCCATCTCACTGCACGTTGCAGGCATGGGATATATAAGGTGTTATTATCTGGCTATGAACATGCTCCAGCCATTCAGGTTTATGCTCTATGTGGCTTTGTTTCTGCTCTTTCCAGGGCTTCAACATCAAAAGTGTACAGTCTCAAGGCTTCAAACTGAACGTATGGGACATAGGCGGACAGAGGAAGATCAGACCATACTGGAGGAACTATTTTGAAAACACTGATATCCTTGTGAGTATTGGCTGCAGTTGAATGCTGTGTTCATGCAATGGCTTTCCAAGGTCTCAGCCAGAAATTCAGAAACAAGTAATGTAATGTCCCAGCCCTCAGCAACACCATTGCCATTGTAACAGGAGTTATTCTGAGCTAAATGGCAAGATTGGTTGGGTGCAGTAAGAAAAATACAGTTATGTTTGCAGAAATCATTCAGTTGCCTGTTTTTACTCTCACAGGATGGTGCTGTTTATAGCCAGTTCCTTTCCTCTCATCTCAGTCTCTTTCAAATGAAAGAACATTAATAACTTGTACTTTACCCATCTATAGCTCCTTTCACTGGAGACTCTGAGGGCCTGTCATGGGCATTAGTGACTTAAGCATCGTGTGTAGAGGTAGATCAGTGTGGTGCCCTTGTTTTATAGATGGGGAAACTGAGGCATAACAATTAAATGCTATGTCTGGCATCAGATAGGAAGGCTGCTGACAGAGGGACACAAAGAGACCTCTTGTCTTTTCTTTTGCTCCTTTAATCATAAGACTGTCTTTTAATGGTTTTGACAACTTAGCTGTAATTACCTTACAATTAGCTACAGATGACCACAATTATATTTACAGTGCAGGATCTTTGTTTTTCCATGCCAGAGTACATTGCCCTGGGATCCTCCAGGTGCTGTCTTGGCTAGTTTCAAAGATCACCTCTAGCATGCAGCCACATATGCCAGGATGAAGGCAGACTGGGGGCTGCAGGCCTCTCCCTGCCCCAAGCAATATTGCCTGTGGGAACAGAGAAAAGCCAAGGTCTGCAGGCTCCCATGGGAAAGTGGGAAGCTCTCTCAGAGAGATGCCATTCCTCCCTCCTGTCACACACATACTCAGTGATGTGTCAGGAGCTTCAGTGCTCTTGCACGGAAGGATCAGTGCAACTACGAGTGGGACTCTCTACACCAAGGCTCATGTCCAGCTGCTGAAAGGCCTGGCTGTGCCTGCAGGCTTAGAAAACATTGTCCAAATGAAGCCGTTATTTAAATATGATAATAAACCCTTGGTACTCTCTTTTGCCAATCTTCCTTTTTCAGCCTTAATGTGGAATCTAAAGTTTGAGGGCAGCCACCACTGCATAAACCCAGATGATTGCTTTTGCAAAGAGAAACTGTGAGATTTTCCATGGGGTAAGATCTGGGTTTGAGAAACGAGCAGGCCATGCATTGTGCTCCTCTGTGGCCGTTGAGGACAGAGACATGGCGTGGCTGTGAGGTGACTGTGCCTCCTGAGCCCAAGCTCTGGCGCTGTGTGTGGTGGGGAGGCAGTAAGTGTGCAGATCAAAGTCAGCCCTGCAAAGCAGCAGCGTTGGGATCTCTGCCTGCTGTGGCAGGTGCTCAGGCTGCAGAGGCTGTGCAACCACAGAACAGTATCTGGAAGACTCTGCTGGCAAAGGCGATGAGCTGCACTGGCCTGTGGGCTTCCACCCTTCCCAGTGTGTGCTGCATGGGAGGTGCAGAAATAAAGGTGAATTTGAAGACTGAAGGAGATGAAAGCAGTTGTTTTCCCTGTCCCTCTCTCACCCCAGTCAAAGCTATGTACAGAGAAACCCCTTCTTTTCATATGAGTAAGAAAATGGGTGGATAGAAGCAGAATCAATTTGGAGGAAGCAGCAGTGTGAATTCAGAGAAATAGCTAGTGCACAGATGGACTTGAGTTCCCCTAGCTGCACTTCATGCTGACACTCAGTCCCAAACTGGGAGATGTTGGCATGTTGGGGCAGTGCTTTGCTATTTCTGTATACACCAAAACGGGGATCATGTATATATTGATGGCTTGCTCTGTCTTCTGCCAGTCCTCACCCCTATTTTAGCCAGTAATTTTACCCTCTGACAAACCTGGTGCAGATTGTGCATTTGTAAATTGAGCCAACTTATCCCTCGTGCTATTTCTTCATCTAGTCCCACCACTTGCAATTTCTGCCCAACCCATTTACTCCAGGTTGTGTTTTGGCTTGTTTCTCAAAGGAGGTACCCAGTTTTACAGGAATTTCTTTCTCAAATCTCCGTTCTCCAACATGGTGTTCAAATTGGCAGACTTTGTTACCAAGCACCACAGCCAAAAACAGGCTCTTGTGTGGCCTTGGCTGTAGAAGGAAGTTGGAGATGAGATACACTACAGTTCCCAGGACACCCTGCTTCTTTCTTCTCCTAAACTGTGTTGCATAAAACAGAAAGGACCCTCTAAAGAGTATTAAAAAGCAGGAAGTAATTACAAATTCAAATCCATGCAGGTGCCTTTGAATGAGAGCTTGGTCTTGCATCACACACCTGTGATATTTGGAAGCTTAATGCAGGCAAATAAGGTGTGGATATCTGGCTGATTGCATATTCAGACAGGCACCTGCAGCTATTTGGCACAGTGCTTGCTGGTTTGGAAGTAGGCACTCGGCGCATACTTTACTTTCTCTGTGCTGTGCTTTTGTGGCTTTTGCCCCAAGCACTGTTGTCTCTAGTTCTCATCTTGCAAAACAGCTCCCTAGCGAGGAATGAGCAGTGCAGGAGAAAGCCTGCCTGGTTGGGACCCAGAGCTATTCCTTCCCAGTTAAAAAAGCACCGTAGTATGGAAGGTTCACAAGTAGCACTCGACCACTGCATTCATGTATTGTGGACTTCCCCAGAGATGTCCTGAGGGAGGACAGATGACAGTGCAGTCTCGCCCCAGAACACAACTGCCAGCCCTGCAGCTTCTTCCTTCTTTTGGTCTGTTTCCTACCCCAAATGGGATGCACAGGGGCGGATGCCTGGTAGGGGCGGGGAGGACGTGTGCAGCTGATGCAGTATTGGTGCACGTCCTGGGATCACGGTGCAGGGAGAGGCCCCTGTCCTGCCGCCGTGCCCACGGGCTGGTCCCCATCGCGTGGCAGCGGGCGCGTGCTCTGCTGCCACCTCCCCACGCTGCTGGTCCCGCCCTGCCCCGTGTCCCCCAGCCCCTGTCAGCGCACACCAGCCCCCAGGTGGTCTGCAGAGCGGCTGGGAGGTTGCTGGGTTACCTCCTCAGGCCTGGCATACAGATTCTCCTGCTGCCTGTTTGGTCCCATTTCAAACAACTCAAATGCTTCTCATTAAGGGAGTGCCTATAGTTTAATAGATATTGCTGCTAGAGATCTTCCCTCCCTCTACTATTTGGTTGAAATTATGCTGGAAGCATGGAGTCTTATGCTGAGACTGCCTGCAAGAATGCCATTTATCTTGATGGCGGGGTGCTGTGCTCATCTATTCCCTGAAAACCAGGCTGACACTTGCTCCTCGTAAGCCACCAAAGAGCATGCAGATGATGTGCTAGCAGCTTCAATCACTACTGATGGGGAATGGCAGCAACTGGAAGCAAAATGCTCAGTGTTTGTCACCAGTCCTGTCCCTGTCTGCTGTCCCAGCATCCTTATTCAAAAACCTTCATGTATCAAGCAGTGAAAAAGGGATACCAGTCTATTCTTGCCTGCATGTTCCCTGTTTTTTTAGATGGCAGCTGAAGATAGAGTCTTGCAGGCTGAATCCAGCCCTCATCCCCAACCACCCTCTCCAAGAGGCTGCAGTAGGATTGCCTGATGGAGATGAACTCAATGTCCCCAACACATTCATGTATCCCCTGAGTGCCATTGTGTGCCTTGGTGGCTTATTGAGGAGGTGATGCTAGAGGGCAGCACGGCACAGTCACACCAGGCCGGTGTTTGTACACTTTGCTGGGGTGAAAGGCCGTGTCTGGCTCCCCAGGTTTTGCCCTCCTATGCTCAGCTTCAGCTTGTAAGCTGGTCATTTGGAACAATACCAGCAGTCTCCTGTTCTCTTCAGATAATATATGCTATGGAGATGGTGACAGCATCCCCAGTACTGCTGCCAGCTCCTTTCTGATTCTACCCACGTGACTGTCCACTCCTCCAGCTTTAAAAGAGGTGGTTCCTCTCAGAACATCATGAAGTTTTGTCAACATTTGCTGCAAATAATAGCAAGGATCTTTGTGCCCAAAAGCATAATTAGTAGGTTCAGCTCACTTAAGCACATGCTACTGTGGAAGAGAGTCTTCTGGGAAGAGTAACTTTTCCTGTCATTTCTTTTTTTCAGATCTATGTCATTGACAGTGCAGATAGGAAGAGGTTTGAAGAAACGGGTCAGGTAAGTTACTTATGCCCAGCTTCCTTTGAAGTAACTCAGTGCTTCTGAGTGCCCCTTGCTCACAAAAGTTAGGAAGAGGATTTTGTTGTTTATGAAGGAAATTTGCATTTCAAGAGACTTGCCTTTCAACATCAATACAGATTATTTTGGTAGATGTGAAACAAGGAAAATAGGTAGCCTAATTCCGTTTAAATAGAACAGTGTTCATTAAAGTTATACAATAATAGCAAATGGAGCCTAATACTGAAAGCACAAACTTCTCTAAGTCCTTTAAACCTTGCCAAACCAAGACCCTGAGGAATCCTATTTTCTTATTTACAAAGCTGAAATGGAAATCATATTGACTTGATTGTCTTTTGGATGTAATTGAAAAAGAGCTAAGAACTTTCGAACTAGGACTGGCCAGAAAACAAGATTTCCGTTTTGCAAAGTTTTGATGTTTTGTAACATTTTTTGTTTTAGGTTGGAACAAAAATAGGACTTTTAAACTTTGTTTTGTAAAATTAAGAAAGTGACAGTGTCCCAAAATAGCTAGCAATAAGTTTACCCCACAGAAATGGAAGATGTAGATTAAAGCCTTCTGTTCTGCCTGATTTGAAGGAGACTCTTGATCTTTTGCCTCTCAAGTCTCATGGACACACCCCAACAGCAGAAGTGTTGGTTGTTGTAGGGGTGGAGGAATCTTTCCCCTGCTGGAGCTATTTCATTTTATATCAGTAACTAAATATTCATTGGGCAAAAGAGATGGAAAGGAAGCAGCAGCTTAGAGCACTTGCTTGAGTCAGGCGGAGTCAGCCTGGACCCCTCCTCATATATCCACACACACTTTTGGTTTCAATAAATCAGCTGTGTCAGATGAAAGACCTATTTTGTTGAAAAATTCCCAGCCAGTTCTGTTTATAACTTCATCCTCTCGTCCTGGTTTCCAAACCAAACATTGCTTTTGGGGGGATGGAGTTGTATTTCCACTGCAGTTTAGCATCTCCCCAACTGTACTTGTTTAATCCAGAAGTTTCTATTCAGTAGATAAAAGATGTCAGAACAGTATCTGAGAGCATGAGACCTTTCCAGCTAAATAAGGAGCCCACAAAAATCTCCTATACTCATCTGTCTGCAATGCCCGCAGTTCTTACAGGTTCAAGTTCTGCTGAGTTTGTCATATGCTCCCATAGGGAAGGGACTTGAGACTGAGTGCTGGTTTCACATGAGACCATTGCACAACCCTGGACGTGAAGTATTTCAGCCACCATTGATCCACTGCAGATTCAGATTTGAGCTATTCAAAAATCTTTTTTTAGTCAACGACTTTTGAATGAACAAACCCATTTTTTAAGATGCCACCCAATGTGTGCTGTGCATATGGAGCCAAAATCCAGCTGTTAAGGCTGATCTAGCTTGTCTTCAGCTAACCAATGCCTTCAAAAGCATCAGCACTTTTCTGTGGGAGGGAGATTTCCATTTTGGGGGGGTGGTGGGGGTGGGAAAGTCCTCTCCTGTTTAAATTGCAGTGATTAAAACTTCGAACAACACCTTGAAACTCATTATTAGCAAAGATATCAGGGCCAGTGTCAATGGTTGCTCAGGTACAAGTGCCAGTCAGGCAATAACTTAGGACAGATTCCTCATACTGCCAATTTACATGGTTTTTTTGCTGTTTCATCAATTTTGGTCTCCTGGGATCAGAGACTGGTAAAACATAGAGTTGTAGCCTTTAAGGCAACTGCTAATTTCAGACCAAAATGAAGATTTTTCTAACCTGTAATTGGAAGAAATAGCTTTTGAACCTTGGGCAGAGATGATTGTATACATTTTTGCTCTCTTATAATAAGATCTAGGTTTCACTGGAACACACTCTTCTAGCATTTGCCCTAAATATATTTCTAATTAGAGACAACTGCTGGTGGTTGAAGGTTTTCTTCCCCTCCCTCTCACCATCTTCCCCCCACCCCACTCCCTTGTAAATGATACAGGAGCTGGCTGAGCTTTTGGATGAAGAAAAGCTTAGTGGAGTTCCCGTGCTCATATTCGCTAACAAGCAGGATTTGCTGACGGCTGCCCCTGCGTCGGAGATTGCTGAGGGACTGAACCTACACACAATCCGGGACAGAGTCTGGCAGATCCAGTCTTGTTCAGCTCTTTCGGGAGAGGGAGTACAGGTGAGGCTCTGGAGAAGGCTTGCTGTGCCAGCAGGCCATCTGTAAGGATTGTTGATCTGCAGGGTGGGGCTGGACCAGCTGCCTCAGCGATGAGGGTCAGCACTGCCAAAGCCTTGCAGCGCACAGCGCGGGGGCTGGGTGTCTTGGGGCCCGTGCAGAGGGAAGGGAGAGCTCTGGGCCCTTGGGATCTCTCCATCCCTGAGAAAGGGGGGAGCAATTGCCCCCCCACCCAGGAGCCCTTAGCTGGCCCAGATGAAGACATTGATTTCTTTTAAAGAGACTGCTGTCAGGTTAATCATTCTCACAAAACAAATCGTCTTTTACTATTAACCCTTTGACTGGTACAAGTGTGCACTCCAGAAATCTGATTTACCTTTGCTGCTGATGTCATTTGGCGTTTTGCTCAACCCAGGCGCCAGGGAGAAAAACCGATCAATTTTTCTGATCCAGAGAAATGCAGGAGTTGCACATGGAGCAATGACCACTTCTAATGGTAGCATGTGGGGCAGCAAAAACCCACCGAGGGGTCTGTGCTGTGTCCCAGTGCTGAACTGTAATAGCTGTGTCTTGGGCTCCTGTGCTGTAGTCAGTTCCTGCGGTATAGTAGCTCTTTGTAATGTAAATGGGACCTAGGTTTGTTTATTTCACTCTTAGGCTTTCCTGAATTAATGAAGTATTTGCAGAGCTCAAAATCCGAGTACTCCCTTCACTGATATTTAAAGTAACAGAATGGTGAAGAGATTTATCTTCATTGCAATTTCAGTAGAACCTTATTTGCAGATGCTACAAAGCAATTCAGGATAGTCAGATCTCAAGCTGAGTATGAAGAGTCACAGAAGCAGCCCTCCATGCTGAGTGGGCAGTAAAATGGCAGATGAAATTCAGTGTTGACAAGTGCAAAATAATGCACATGAGAAACAACAATCCTAATTATACACATACGACGATGGACTCAAAATTAGCTGCCATTACTCAGAAGCTGGTCCTTGGGAACAGAACTCCTCAAAGGCCAGAGCGGAAAATTCAAATGCTAGACAATTACAAGAAAGCAAACAAGAAACATTTTCTAGCAGGTTAAAGTCGTGGTGAGCCCATACCTTGAACATGACCTTAATTTCTGTTCTTGACACATTTAAAAAGGCTTTAGTAGTAGGAATAGAATCATAAAGTCTGAAAAAAATTAGGTAGAAGGGTCTTCAGAAGATCTTTAGATCAATTTCATGTTTAAAGCAGGGATAAGTCTAGAGGAGGTTGCTGAGAGTGTTGGCCAGTCAAGTTGTAAGTATCTCTAAGCATGGAGATTTCACATCCTCTCTAGGTAACCTTTTCTAGGCTCTTAACTACCCCAATTAGAAAAAAATATGGTCCATATATCTACTCAGAATTAGGAGAGATTTGAGGATCCTCTGTCAGGAATGATCAGCACAGAGTGGCATCTGTATACAGGGATAATAAATAAATTAGGACTAGCAGCTTGGAAGAGAGAGGACAGAGAGTGGGAACATCTCCAGGATTTATAGAATAAGGTATAAAAATGCCAGATAGACTGTATGCTATTTTTTACATTGCTAGAGGAAGGGTGTTCCTAATGAAATAATCAGAAAACAGTTTAAAAGAAGTAAAAATAAGTGCTTCTTTGCAAGTTGCATAATTACATTCTGGATCTCATTGGCACAGGATGTTGGGGAGACCAAAGGTATCAGAAAAATATTTAAGTGCATTTCTGAAGAAGGGATCTGCAGGTAATCACTGACCACTAAGGTCTGGAGGCAGCTTTTGACTGAGGAACAGCTTGGGCTGTGGACTGGGAGGGAAGAAGGCAGATCCTGTTCCTACATGGTCTTTCCTCTGGCATCCAGAAAGAGGGTGCTGGGCTTGATGAACCATTGGTCTGACCCAGTACAGTAGTTCTGATTTAAAATTCTCAACCTGATTTTTAGACCTGAATGTAGAAGATGGTGTCCTCTAAAAGGGCCTTCGGTTAGCTAAGCTACAAATTCAGCTATGTTGTAGCCAGTCTTGTGAAAGGCTTCAGCTCTAATCTTTGCTCTGGAATCTCCAGTCCAAAGAAATGTGACTAGGAAAGTGAGGCTGCAGCTGACAGGGTTGCAGGCAAACATAGGTCACCTTCCTCCCTCCTCCGGGCCCTTCTCTAGGTTGTGGAAGTCCAAGGGAGCTCTCCTGTTGCAAAGGGGCGGTAAAGAGATAGACAGAATTCAGAGGTGTGTGTTGGATGTGGAAGAAGTGCATGATACAAAGTGTCACTTTCTGTTCCTGCGCTTGAAATGTGCTTCCTTCTCAGGCAGGCCTGTGGGCTCTCTGGGTGGGCTGCACACTTCTCCATTGACAGCACCTTCTTACTGTGCCTCCTCCCTGAAGCACAGCACATCCCTAATCATCCAGTAGTGTAAAATACTCAGCCCAATACCCTGTGCCAGGGAAATGAAATATGCTTCTGCATTCACTTCCAGAAAATAGAAGACCAGAACTAAATAAAAGTATTTGCAGGCCTATGTATTCTGCTCATCATACTTATCTAGACAAATTAGTTTAGATGCAGGCCAGATAACATCCCACTTTGTAGTAGGCAGTCTCATTGCCCTAAATACTGCAGCTTATTCCATAAATGATTATTGCAGAAAAGTCAGGAAAACTGCAAACTCTCTATAGCTTATAGAAGAGCCCCTACATTTCTCTTTAGCCATAACTTCAGCCCTGTCAAATCAGACAGCAAGAATGTCAAGCACTCCCTTTCCTTGCAGATTGAACAAAATGTTTTGGGAGATGGCCTTTAAAATAAACACAGATCAGCCTAGGAAGAAATGGTGTCTTCAGTCTTGGGACGTTAAGGAGAGGTCAAACTTTGGGAGAATCAAAGAACTTGTTTAAAGAGTGAGATTAGGAGAGACGTTTTTGAGGATCGTGGTACACCGGGGCCGCAGGTACCAGAGGCTTGGAATAGGAGCTCTCCATGTGTGGTTAAATCTCAGGTCACTGCTTTAAAAACTTCTTTGAGAAATTACAATGAATGACAGCAGAATAAATGAAGATGGGGAAGCATCAGGTGTTCAGAATGAAAGCCAAGGAGTGAGCACACCAACCGTCACAGCTGATGGAATGTGTTAGCTGGGGTACAATTGGAGACATTGCTGATGGATTTTGCAGTGAAGAGTGGTGGCATATCTTGTACTGAGCACATAGAGGAACAGAGTTCATATGGGAAGATGTTTCTGATAGCTTGAAAGAAGAGCAATGAGCAAAGATAAATAATGCCAATACGTGAAGGAGAAATAGTTTGAAGGTCATTTAATTAGTTTAGCAGCTAGCACCATCGTGTATAGAACTGGGTAGTTAAGACTGGGGATTTCAAGGTTAATGAGATTAGATTATGGTTAATAGAATGATATAAATTTAGAGAATTTAACTATTATTTGAAATGGGTTATTTAATAAAACTGTTAATTAAGGGGGGAATCCATATAGTCATCTTCTCTTCTAAAATTACCATTAGGGACTCTGGAAAAGGGGCCTAGCAGTGTCCTAAGCAGGCTCAGAAGAGAGGTGACTGGGTTAACTGGAAACTCTGTGTAGTGTCTCTGGATGCCAGCTGGCAGCCCCTGTTATGCCAGCTGAAGACTTCATTACCTCCTGACTGTAACCGTGGGCAGCACTTGTCTTGTTCATCAGACTTCATGGTGCCATCGAGGTTTTTTCAAGCAAAATGTCTGCTTGGGTCTGATCTTACCCTCAGCCCCCGTTACGAAAGCAGGAAAGCCTTTTCTCCGTGCCACAGCCATCTGGGCTCTGCCTCTGGAGCAGAGTCCTGGCCAGCCTACACCGAGACCCTGGCACAGAGTACAGCAAGCAAGGGAGGTGATTACTGATGACAGCAGAGGAACATGAGGGAACTGTTGCCTCACAACGACTCTCTGGTGCCATGTAGGCTCTCTTGGCATTGTATTTGTGACCAGATCTCAAACTGTAGCCCCTAATGTGCAAAAGCTATGTACATTCCACCCTGGCCAGCCAGGGTGGTGTGAAACCAAGCAGGACCCTTCTGCTTTGCTGCCTCCTCTCTTGCTGAGGTGTTATTTAGGGGCCAGGGTGTGATATTAAACATGACTCAAGGCTTGGGACTGATCTGTGCTCTGCAGCTTGTTTCTTGTCTGAAGCAAGATTCTCCCTCCGATCAAGGCAGCGGGAGTTCAGCCTGCCCCGAGGAACTGTCCTCCAGAATGATGATGCAGCGTATTGTGTCCAGAGTCTCCCAAACTTAATGGCCCTCTGGAGACCATTAAAAGCCAGTGAAACTGAGAGTAGCCACTAAACTTCTCCAATTTATGTCAGAGCCCGTCTGGCCCAAAGGACTGTGGGAAGGGCTGAGCCTCTGTCTCCTCCCTGGCTGTTTCAACCCAGTTGAGAATGAAGCCCAAGACCTAAGTTACGTCTATGCTGCAATTCATCACTTTCATAAGGGCAAGATTCAGAACAGGACCATCCCTGGCAATGTGGTATCTGCAGAGTTTAGGTTTTGTCCTAAAGGTGTCTTAGTCAGGACAGGCTGGATGGGGATCTTCCACATCTTAACAAGGTTCTGGAGCTACTTGTAAATGTGATTTAAAACCAGTTTTGATGACTGCAGCTCTCTTGGGGCAGGCAGAGCCTGTGCATGTTGAGGAAAAGCAACCATGTTTCCAGATTACAGGGCAGTGTCTTCTGATTTTTAAGTAGGGTAAGGAGGGAGTCTACAGTACTGCATCAGGGATACAAGGTCTCAGAGGACAAAAAAATAAGCTTTTACCCAGTCAAAAACCAATGGATTATGTACTGGCAGGAGCCTGTAAGAGCCAGCCTGTATGATCACTGAAGGTGCAAGGAAATGACAGATAATGAAGGCACAGACCTGGCTGTGCAGAGGGAGAAGAAAGTGACAGTTAAAATAACGCATACCAAAAATGCTAGAGATTGAGAATTTTGCACTTGCCTGACCCAATTTGTTATGGCAGACAGAGGATTACATGAAAGGATTAAGCTTTGCTGTCCTTAAGGTCACATTAGGGGTCACAAGTTTGTGGCCTTGCCTGATCCTGGGCTTGCAGGGGAGCAGAAATCGCAAGGCTTTTTATGGGGTGGAAAGGACTTGTTCACTGTGTTTGAAGTCAGATTACTTCACTCCCATAGCCACAAAGCTGATAATGCAGAGAATAAGCAAGCAGTGGGCTAATCTTAAGCAGGACTTTTTATTTCTCCCAGGGAAGGCTCTACCAGTACTTTCCCAAGGGGCATTGGAGTACAACTCCCTTGGCACAATAGCAGATGGGACTGCAGCAAGGCGGGGTTGTGTGAGCAGCATTTCTCTGCAAGGAGCGTTATCTTCTTCCCTGGGGTTCTCTCTCTTTGCTTTGGTAAAGTTTACTAGCTGCTTGTTAAGGAGCTAAGAGAGGCAAAGCTGAAAGATCTGAAATCTTTCCCTGGCTAAGTTTTCCCAGGGTTGACTTGAGGCTGGAATACTAATATTGTATCTGCCTCGATCCTTAGAGTACCTGCCAATGTCTCTGTGTCTCAACAAAGCAGCACAAGGACATCTATCAAGATCTAAATGTTACTGTAGGGATTATACTTTCTTCACAGAACCATCTTTTAAACATGCAGATATAGGGACAGAGTGTGCAGGGACAAAGGATGAAGGATGACAACAGTTGACTCCTTGAGGACTTGACTCTTTCAAGCACTGTTTCCTCCTTCCCGTGTACCTTTCCCATAGCAGCTCTTCGTGTTTGTAGCAGCTTCCCTGGATTTCTCTCTTACCAACTCTCCATCCTGCTTCACACTATAAGTAGAAAAACTGCAAACATACCTTTTAGGTTTTTTTGCTTTCCATTGCATTTGGTAGTCTCCAAATCTGGAGACACTGCAGAACAACCACCCCTCCCCCAAAAAAGTTGCACCAGAAGCTGCAGACGTAGCTGAGGAAGGCATCTCACATACACCTTTTTGATACAGCTGAACATGTTAATTTTCCCTTTATCACTGCCAGGCAGGGGGATATTTCCAATTAAATGTGATTTTTTCTGTCAATTAACTCATACCAGAAGAGAGTTTTTAAAATCTATTCCTGCTTTAAAAGTTTGGTGACCTACTTACGTATTTCAAGCGTGTTTGGAGTTCACCTTTCCTCTTGCATTTTGCTATGTCATTCTTTTGCCCTCGTTAAATGCTCCATGCAGCCAGGCTCCCAGCCATGGTAAATCCCATCATAAACTCTGCTTTATGACCCTCGCTGCGCTGGTGCTGCAATGGTCTTCCTTTCCCCTTGCCGAGCTCCCCAATGGCAGCAGGCAGAGTTTTAATCACTGTGAATTCAGGTTGTGGTCAGATTAGGTAGAAGATAGGATGCGTGTTTGTTGTTTTGCAGTGATGTATTGTTTCTGGGATTACTGTGCTGAATAGCAGAGGGTGTCAGCTGATATTTATTACTTTAAGCTGTCTCAGCTGTTCTGGTTCAGCAAATAAACCTACATTCAAAATGAATGAGGAGCTCTGCTTGCCTTGTATGCCATGATGTGTGCAAATGTGATTATTGCTTCCGAGGCAGGGGAAGCTGAAATCATTGTGGGAGCATTTTTAGTTATTTATTTATTTTTACTCTTTGCAGGCAATCATGCAGATTTCTAAAGCACACAATCAAGTCAAAGGCTTGACACCTCTCCTCCTAGCCCCATTGTTAAGCCCTGGCATTCCTCATGCTGGGAATCACTCACTCCCTCTCTCTCTAAAGTGATAAGCTTTAAACCATGCTATTGATTGCTTAAGGCATTACATGTTTTACACCTAGGTTATCAGTGTTATTGAAAGGGGAAGACACAAAGCTACCGGGCCTTAAAATGAATCTACTGCTCATCTTTTCCCATTTGCTCTGAGGATTTCAGACAATTTGTTTTACACTGATCTCTGCTGGGGAGATAAATAAATGAAACTGGAGACATCAACCCTCCCCAAGGTTAGAGTTAGAAGTGTTATTAGTGTAGGGCCTCATGTGCACCCCAGCACAAACTGGGCTCACTTATTCTTTATTTAACACAGCAACAAGGGCTGATTTCAAAAGTTGCTGCTCCCCTTCAGATAAGAAGTGTCACATAGCGCAGTTATCAAGGTGAATTGGTATTTTCAAGTGAGAACCTCTCTGCTTCTGATTAAGCCCTGAGGACTCCCTCTCTTCTCTCTTAACTCTTTAGCTCCCCTCTGACATGGCCACCACCTTTGTGGCTGAGGGACAACATAGAGGCATGGCAGTGAGTGTCAGCTCACCCGAAGGGCCTGTCATAGTCTGCCTTGGGCCACCTGTCCTTGGAGAAGTTGAGGTCCTTGGCAGCCTTTTGGCAGTCTGGGAACAAGGGTATAGGAAACCAGCAACACTGCTACCATGGGGCTACCAGTGACGTTGGCCCAAAAGCTCTGACCATTCGTAGGGTCTAACTAAGGTTGTTGTTGTAATGATACAAAAATGACCACTGAACATAATACAGTGAAATCCTCCCACTCTGAACTCAGTGGTGACATTCACCTGATTTCCAAACACAAAGATGTGCTGCTCCCTCTCATCCCCAAAATCCTACCTTTTGCCTTCAGCCTCCCTGACTGCAGAGATACCTTTTAGGCAGGATAGAGGGAAGGGATTTGATGGGACACAAATATGAGGAGACTGTGCATCTTGCGCTCCATTGTGCACGTCTCCTAACGGATAAGTGACAGGAGCAGATGAAGTGTTGCTTTGGCTTTCAATAGCATATCCCATTCTGGGATCTCAGCAATAAACTCACAAATCGGGTATTCACGGCACAAGTGTTGCTGTCCTGCTTGCAGTGGCCAGAGAAATCACCCACACATTTTTACAGAGATGTCTTAAAGAGTATATCAGCCTCTTAAAACACGACCACATTGCTTCTCACTGAACCCCTGTGGGACCCCTGAGGGCCCACTTTCTGTGGGGGCCCTGAGGAGCAGGGAGTAGGGTCCAGGTCTGGTTATTGCAGTGACTTTCATGGATCTGGATTGCAAGGCTAGCGGATGAGCTGTTTTCTTAACAGGGGGCTGACTGTATAACAAAGTCCCCTAAAATCCAGTCTCAAAGATAAGATGACTTGCCCGAGGTTACACAAATCATCTGTGGCTGAACCTGGAACTGAGCCTTCATCTGCCACTGACGTACCTTGACTGCAAAGTGATCCTTCCTCGAAGGACCTACACATAGCGACGTGATGAGATGATGATACTTTTTATGGTCAGATGAAAGATTTAATAACCTCTGTGTGACAACATCAACCAAGCAAGGAAGCACTTATTTTTTTAACCCACAGTGGTTTTGGGCACAGAAGGGCAGGCAGGGAATCAATGAACAGGCAGAACACAGTGCTTGCCGTAATGGTGGGATGGGCTTGGGGGATTCCTCCTCCCTTCACTTGACTAACATTACCTTTCTCTGTCTGAAGGACGGCATGAACTGGGTGTGCAAAAATGTCAGTACTAAGAAGAAGTAAAGCGTTCTGAGCTGCATGGAAATGGAGGAGCGGTGGGAGCAGAATTCTAGCCTGAAAACACTAATTTGCTGCTTTCTGACCAAATGTTTTTCCATCTGTGCACAGCTACAGCTGTTAAACGAAAAAAAAAAAAGAGAGAGAAAAAAGGGAACATCGGTTTAAACCTACTGCTGGATTTGGAACTTGACCTGCTCTTAAGTATCATTTTTTTTTATCCCAATAAAGGAATTACATATTTCCTCCCTATGCATAAATAGTATTAAATGTCTGATTAGCAAGCAAGTTTGTAAGCACAGAAGCAAGACTGATTCAGTGTGGAGCAGAGGGAGAGGTGAGTTACTGTAGTGGCTTAGATGCATAGGAGCTGCCCTGTATGCACGGTTGCTGAGGACACGCTCGGGCGTCAGTCACAGCTTCCCCTCAGTGACAGATAAAATGCAGTTGTGTTACCAATTGTGGGTAGTTTCTTAAAATAAAGCTGCTAAGGAGTCGTTTGTGTAACAAGGGTAGGAGACTTCCACATATTCCTATAGCCATAAAAGAGGAGTTTGATGATAACGAGGCACTGTTGCATTGCGACACCGCTGTAGAAGGGAGAGAAGGGTTATATGTGTATAATTGAAGCTCTTTACAGTTGGAATAATGCAGGATGAGCGTGCCTAGGGCTTTTCTCGCAGCTGAAGGAGAATTTAGCCCAGCATTTCACCTTGAGCCAGCAAAAACGTTGTTCCTCCGTTCAATAAGTTCCATATGTGAGATTAGTCTTGATGTTGAACAATCCCTGTTGATTTTCCCTTGATGTTAAGGCAACTCTGCAGGAAAATGCAATTAAGTCCATGATTACTTTCTAGAATGAGATATCAGGTCCCAGGTTTCCTTCTTTGAAATGTGCAGAATGTATTCTCCTACCCCACCACCTCAGCATGCCTTGCCTGGCGCTTCCAGGTTCTTGGGGCACTGCCCCACAGTGGGCTGGCTGTCCAGGGCCTGAGGTGCCCCGAGCCTGGTGCTGGCTGTGGATTGCCCTGGTGGAGGGTGAGGATCCTGGTGAACGGCAGATGGGAAGTGCTCTTTAAAACGAGCATTCATTCTTCCCTCAGCCAGCTTCCCTCTAAAAGGACGCAGTTGCTGAAATAGGAAAGAGAACGTGATTTCCACCTTCTCGTCCCCAATTCAAATCTAGCCCCAGACTGACAGGGAGCGGGAGCGATTAGCACACCAAAGCAGCCATGTCCTGCATGAAGCGAGCTTGGTGACTCCTGGGCCAGTTTCTAATGCACAGATGGTAAAATAATCCCACTGCCCTGCTTGCCAGCTTTGTTTGCTGCCTGCCTGCGAAAGGCCAGAGAATGACTGGGGACTGCATTACCCCTTCCACCTCCTGGAGACGGACGGTCGCGCAGGATGGGGAAAGCTGCATGTACTAAAGCATGTGGCTTTACCACGCGTCAGCGAGTTGACTCATGGACCCAGGCAGACGGCTGACACCCCTGGAGCTCCCAGCTCTTTTTTCCTCCCTTCCCCTGGACATCTCCACCTCACGGCACAAACATCTGCCCTGTACGTGAAGCAGCCCCTGGCCGCCTACGTGTTACAGCTTGGCATATTAAAGTCATCTGGGGTTCATTCCAGGTCCCCCTATACATCAGGATGTACAGTAGCAGTTCAGGGCTGATCCGTGTGTAGTTCAGCTGTCTTTGCTGTGGCTGGGGGCACAGGGACAGCTGGGACAGCAACTGCTTTAGCAATCCAACTTTAATCTGCCTGCGTCCGTGAGTCAGCACCCTCCGAGTGCATCTGTCTCCAGCAGGGAGGCAGGACACGCATGCCGGAGTAGCAGAGCCTTGCTTTAAAAACCAGACGACTGGGGAGCGGGGTGGGGGGGAAGAGCGGGCTCAAGTGAGCTGTTAAGCAATCGCTAATGACACAAAGTGACACAGCTCCGGCTTTGCATGGATTGAGTAAGGAGTCATAAGATGAGATGTTCATTTAAATGCAGCTTGCTCGGTGACTCCCCAGCTGCGCAGGCTTATCGGGAACGCTGCAGATTTGAGAATGGCATGTTCCTGGGTCAGTCCAAGGAGGAGAAATTCATCTCGGCATCACCCTTTCCCTGCAAATAATGCATTTGCCTGATGCAAGCAATGTAAAGAATTGCAACCCTTTCCTGTGGGCAGGCTTGTGCTGGCTGAGAGACAGATACTCCCCGAGCTTTGGATTTGCCCACATTGCTTACCAGATGCAGAGGGAAACGCTTAAGTACCTCTCCTCTGGCCCAGGCAGGGCAGGGCAAAGCCCCCGTTAGGGCTCAGACATTGATCCTTCACACTTGCAAGGGAACTGAGTTGGTGCTTTCTCGCTCCTTACTCTTTTAGCAGTGGCAAATTTAGTCTGTGACACCCCACCAGTGCTACAGTTGACTTCCTGGGGCTGAAAAGCATCCAGGAGGGTAATTTGGTTTTTTTCAGTCTCACATTGGTTAAACTTGGAAATGTGTGTAAAATAAATACGTAGTAATTTTCCTATCACCTTTGTTGGGAAGGAAAAATTGCCTTATTGAACTCAGGATCCAGAAACATTTGCTGGCTCAGTTGTTACGGTTGCATGTAGCCACATGTATTGGTTGCGAGCATCTGTACCTGCCAGAGTGTCACCTGTAACCCAGTAGCTAATTTGGTTTTCCTGTGCCAGGTGGTAAGAGAGGAAGACCGTGATAGAGTGAACTGTGCTGGGAGGATGGAGGTGGAGGCTTAAAATGATCATGTCTTAAATATATCATCCTGCAGTGATGGCTGTAAATGTTCATTGTATTGTAAACGTTTCTCTGTGCAACCTGGTGAAAACGTGTAAAGGATTTGAGGTTCTGTTCACTTGCTGCTCCTTATCTGAATGTATTTACATCTGCTATGGCCTCTGCAGGGCTCTCTGCCCTGGGCAGCACCTGGCTAAAAACCACCTGGACAAGTGTCTGGGGCCAGCCAGGAACGCCCGCGGGCGAGCAGCGCAGCCTCCGCCCCGCCCCGGGGCACGGCAGCGGCACACGCGGGGCCGGCCCTGCAGCGCTGCCAGCTGCACCCTCCGCTGAAGTTCAGCTTCACCCTCCTCTGAGGCTGGGGGGACCAAGCGTCTCCTTGGCATGGGTGGGGCTCTGCCACGCGTCACATCGATGCCCAGGTTTTCAAAGCCAGAAGGGACCGTCGTGTTCCTCTGTCCTGACCTCCCGGATAACACAGCCCATCAAACCCCACCCCGCCGTGGTGACTCACGGCTGAACCAGAGCCCCTCTGGAAGGAAGAAACCCAGCCGTGATTTAAAGGCTCCGAGTGACAGACAGGCCTGGGGATGTTTGTCACAGGGGTTAATTGCCCTCCCGTGCTTCACTTTCACATCATTAAATCTGGTTCTACCTTTGCGATAGAGGAAAGAAGCCACTCCCGCTCCTGCCCCGTTGTGTTCCCTGGAGGGGAGAGGTGCTGGAGAAGTGAAATTCTCCAAGGGCACGTCAGAAAACCTGAGTCCGTGCCCCTGCTCGGACCGCGAGTGCTGGGTGTGGGGACTCATGTCCTCCCCCAGCTGTGGCTGTGTCCCCACTGCTGCTTTGCTGGAGAATGTTTCTCCTGCCCTTGGAGAATGCTTGCCAAAGCCTCTTGCAACCTTCTCCCATTTTCCCCACTATGTTTCTTGCATGTTAATGACTTCTCTCTCTGTCAAAACTATAACTGGTCACCAGACTCTTTTTATGAAGTGTACTGGGATGAGACCAGCTCACTCCAACATGCTCACTCTTTTCCAAAAGCAGAAGGTGGCGGCTGTTGCATTCCCTGGGCAGGCCAGGTCCACGCAAGCTCTTTCTTTTATGTTCCCTTTTTGTATTTCACCAAAAAGGGATATTTGCAATATCTGGTCATGTTGTTACTCAGTGTATAATTTAGATGTCTTTGTCAAAAAAAATAAAAAGGAAATAAACTAAAATTTAGTAGAAAGACAACTGGTGTTTGGGGTTGATCCTTTTTTCTTCAGCAGGTTCATCTTCTGACAGGATTGTCTCTTCCCAAGGAGCCCCCAGTAAGTCTGCGAAGCTGCTCTTCCATTGCTCCCGTCACCCCACCAGAAATGGTTGCTGGTACTAGAAGTGATCAAAACTGTTGAAGAAGCCTTTTTCTTTTGCGTTTTCACTTGTCCAAAACTATCAGAGAAGTCAGCCAGTGAGAAAGGGAAACTCTGGGAGGATCTTCTTTTTTTAAAAATCATGTTGTAGGTTAAAAAAAGCATGTCATGAAACACGTTCTCCACTGACCTGGCAGGAAAAGGGAAGGGGAAAAAGGAAAGCAGCAAACTATTTGGGTTTGGTTCAGTGAAATAGGGTTGGGAGGGGGTTTGGAGGGAGGGAAGCAAATCTGAGATTGTTGCTTTCCAACTAATCTGACTCATTACTGTTCCTGCAACACCCAGATGGGCCAAAAAGCGAGAAACTGTTAGAACTCTTTAAAGCATTAGCTCCCTCCCTGCACAGTCAGGATGCCTGGAAGGCTGTCAGAGCCACTGGAAAAAAAACATTATAGATGGTCACACTTAATTTCTTTTCTCTTTTTTTTTTTTTTTTTTCTTTTTTGAGGCACACTTTATACTCAGTCCTGGTATTTTTTCAGCAAAGTAGGAAATACTTTTTCATCTTGTTTGCCTAATGGATTGGATGTGAAAAATATTTCTCTGGCAAGTGAACACCCTGAGAGTTGTTTGACTTGTCACAACGTTATGTATCGGCCCCTGCGGCCCCCGGCCCCCGAAGCCGCCGCGCTTCCCCTCTCCTGTTGCTGTTTACGGTGGGACGCGGTAATTTATGGGGAGGCTGCGTGTGACCTTGCATGCGTCTGCTCGAGCGAACCGCGGCTCCCTTCCCCGCACAAGCCCCGCTTCACATCCACATGATGAATTTAGTGCTCCCGAAAGGACGAGGAACCGAGCGGATTGGGTGTGGGGAGGGGAAAAATAAAAAGAAAATAATAATCAGCAGCCTGCAGGAGAAGAAAACACTGAGATTTTTGTTCCTCTTTGACCAGTATTTCCCTGTTGACGGCCTCGCAGCCCCGGGCGCCTGCCTTTATCAGAGCAGAGCAGTGGTCTGCGGCCGCAGAGCCGGATATTTCAGCCTCCGCGTTCTGGCCGCGCTGGCAGCCCCCGGCCCGGCCGTGCTCTGCTGGGACACGTCGGAGCGGGGCAGCTGGACCGATGGCCACGGCCGTGCTCCAGCCCACCCACCCGGGCACCCACCCAGGCGCTGGCTGAAGCTTTTTTCATTTTATTTTGTTTTGTTTAAGTGGAAACAAGCTCCCACCGCAGCCTCGTGATTGGCTCCTGACGAAATGGCAGCTCCGGGCTCAGTTGGCTGAATTTGGGCTTGTTGGATTTTTTATTGCAATCTGTTCACTTATTTCCCTTCCCAGCACCGATTGGAAGCAAAACTCCTGTAAAGCTGCGGTCGGGCTGTGCCCGTGCTGGGGGACGCTGTCAAAAGCTTGCTGGAAACAGCACGGGGTGGAGGGTGCCCCCTCTGCATTTCCTATGTAGCTGTCTGACCGAGATGAATATCTGTATCCTTTTTAATGGGAAAAGGAAAAAAAAAAAAAAAAAAAAAAAAAAACCCCCATTCAGAAGAGGAAGGGTTGGAAGGAGCCTCTCTCCTGCAACGTGCCGTGACCGCACGCCTCGGAGCTGCAGCCCTTCGGGCGGCACAGCCGGGCAGCCAAACGCAGCCTCCAGTAAATAACCCTGGGAGGAAGGGGAGCTGGCAGGTGGGTTAGGCCCCCAGTCTGAGCTGCATTAGGAGCTGGCAGGAACGCCCTGCAAGTAAATCACCTGGATGAGAGATATTTTTAAATAGAAGTTGTCCTTGCTGCTTGGCTTTGCAGTCTTTATGTTACCGATGGGAACCACAGCCTGCAAGCTTTAACGCTTCTCTGCCTGGGGTGCCGAGGGGACACTGCAGGGGACAGCGGGTCCCCCCATGCCGAGAGCATCACTGTGGGCTGGGACACTGTGCTGTCCCCAGCCTGCGACAGCTGGGTCCCAGCTGACCAGGCAAAACCCAGCGTCTTGGGGTGGCTGAGCCAGCTGTCCTGCCCTGGCTCCATCACCCTTCTGATGTCAGACAGGAGGATTTATATGTATTTTGGGTTCATTTTTATAGCTGGCACCTGTGAGGCCAGAGCCAGGCAGGGATAAGCAAAGGGGCCTCGCTGGGAGGGGCTGGGTCAGTGGCGTGGGCATGGAGAGCTGGTCTGGGGAGTGGGAAACAGGCACGGCAACCTCTGCACCCGGGCACAGAGCTGGGGTCTGGGACTGGCTCGAGGCTGCTTTTGGAGCTGGGGCAGGAGCTGCAGCTCTCACAGCCCGGGGGGGCTGGGGGGGGCCCTGAATTGGGTGCATTCAGTGCGGCACAGCTGGTGTGGGCTGCGGGGCGGGGGGGCCGCAGTTGCTCCTGACACTTTTGCCTCTGAATGTGATGATAAACTCCCTTTCCCGATTAGCGCTGATCCCTCTGCCTCCAAAACAGTTGGCCCTAATGAACATACGGCCCAACAGCTGTAAGCGGTTATACATATGCATGGATATATATATTTATCCCCCCCCAGCCCATCCATATATACTGGAGATCACAGCTGTTGCTATTCTTCNCTATTCTTCCTTGCAATGCAGATCAGACGCTCTCTCTCTTTGGAGTCTTACTTGACCTATTTTGCAGGCGCAAGATTTTTTGTGATGATGATTTCCCCAGTTGGTGCTTTTGATTCTGCCTGAAACATCTTGATTGAAGGCAAACAATGGCAGCTCCGGCAGCCGGCAGCGCCCCGCACCCACGCGCCGCCCGGCCCCGGCAGCCGCCACGCGCGGGGGGGCCCGGGACAGCCCCGGCCCGGCCCGGC
>VZRO01006758.1:0-23193 GCA_013397915.1 Daphoenositta chrysoptera
CTTTTTCTGGGTTTCCCACAGTAAGGAAAGAAGTGAGGGCAAGGGATCTCCAGAAAAGAAGTGACAGGGTTGAGCAGTGGTGCAGATGGCTCGGGGCAGTCTCGACTAGCTTTGGAGGCTTCTGTCATTGCCTGCTGCAGGCATACCAGGGACATGAGAAAACAGACATTTTGGGTCACACGTGAGGTCAAGGCCTTTCTCAACTCACTTTGTGCTATTACCTGTGGTCTGGAGTCTCCTGCAGCTCACTAGCCTGATGGTCCCCTGACCTGCTGGTGTCTCGCAGCTCTGTGCACCTTGAAGCACACCCATTCCCCAAAGCTGACCACTAAACTGGATCCCAGTGCTGATCCTACATTGCTTCTCAGAATACACTCTCTAATCATCTGCTTGCCTTCAAGGACATTGTGTCATTATTCTCCATCTCTCCTTCTCCTTTCCTCCTCCTCAGTTATGGCCACCTTGAAACTCCCCTCACCATACCTTCCTCGCACACTTGAGCTAACAGCTTTTTCCATTTGGAAGGCTTATTACAAACTTTGCAGAGGTAGAGTCAGGCTTCTCTCCTTTCTGAAATAGGTCACTTATTTTGAAATAAGAAAAGTTAGACTAAAATTAAACGACAACCTGATGAACAGGCAACACTGGGGATTCATTTGCAATACTTACTCAGAGGTGGGCAATTTGTACCAAAGCATAACTACTGTATTTGGTCCAGCTTTACTACTCTCTTTGCAAACTTAGCTGCACACATTAGGTGATGTTTTGTGTATCCTTAATTAAGAACAGGGGCTGGAAAGATTGCATATTGCTGGGTCTGAATGCCTGCTTTCATAATCCTCAACTCGGATGCACAGATTACATCTGGGAAGACTCCTTTCCTTTCATTACATGTCCATTTCATTTTAGTCAATTAATATTGACTGATACTTAATGATTGCTACTGGGACTACAAAGGGAAAGGTACTACATGAATATGGAAACAGGATAAGCAAATTTAGTTTGCAAACACAGATTTGGATTTTTAGGACTTTGTTCGATTATGTCATTAAACAATGGATAATAAATTCCAGAGATCAGGGATTTTGTGTGTATTCTGTAGAACACTTTAGCTATAAAATCAATTATAGTTGTATTGTGAGTTTTGCAATTTTTGGTAAAGGTGGAGCACAAAGTGCACAAGTAGAATATTAAAAAAGGTTCAATTATCTTAGCCCAAAAATTTAGTGTTAACAGTGACTCCCTCTGAATTAAGAAAAGAAGACAATATTTTCAGCTTCAGTTTGGAATTTCTTTTCTGTAAATTCCTTCACAGAAATTAAGTCCAAATCAGAGTACCAGATAAATTCACCTGCTGATCCCAGGACACCTAGTATCAAACTGATGCCTTTTAGATAGGCTGAATATTACCAGCTTTCCAAAACCTAGCAGCAGGTTTTGTATGACCTCAGGCAGTAAAACAAGCCCCACATGCACAGGCAGGTAGAGAGTTCCCAACCTCCTCAACATGCCTGAGCTTATGGAAAATGAAAAGACTCTCCTGTCAGGCCCCAGAGGTATTTGGAGCATGTACTGATGGTGGCATGGAGGGTGTTATTTTTTCCTGACCCTGAAGCCTTGAAGCATGAGATTTGATTACGGTCATTGTCCCATTGCAGAGCTGCAGAATTTAGGAATATTAAGAGCACAGCAGAAAGTTTCCTTTTCTCTGCAGAAGACCACTGGTGGGTACATAGGGTGACCCTCAGATTTCAAATGCACACACACACATAGAGCTTTCCTTACCACAGTCACAGGCAAGAAGGAGACAGCTAATTCACCTGAAAGCATGTAAGCAGCATCTTTTTCTCTCCTGGATGAAGCGTTCAGGTATTCATCACTCTTTCTCTTCAGCTAAGCTCACATGGAAATTCCTGAACCACATTTTCCTTCTATTTTCCAGGGTGAAACCACTGCAGCTTCTCCATGTGTGATATGGTTTTCCAATCACCTTCCACCTTTCTTTTGTGAAAGGTTTTTCCTAATCTCTGACTTACTTGTGGATCTCTTCTCAAGGCTGGTGCAGTGTGGGCACTCTTCCAGCTGGGCTGCACAGGGGACAGATTGTCCCCCTCACTTACAGGCCACCTTCGTCCTGACATGACCTCTCCTTTCTTACAGCACCATGATTTGTCTTTCCTTATTTTCCCATATCTTCTCCTTGGAGCTGCTAATTTCCAGCATATTCTCTTACACTGAAAATGTGTAGAAATATGCTTTTCCCCCCAATAACCGGATCTTTCTTTTGTAGATGTTAGAACAAACCCTACTGCATCAGGATCATGCACGCAGCAGATCCAGAGCACTAAGTAGCTGATTCCTAGTACCCATGACCAATGACATCTTCTGAGATCCAAAATCTTGCCAGCAAAGGCTTTGTGACTCATCCTGTGAGCCATCAACATAAATGCTGAATAGCCTTGGACCAGAAACTGAGTACTGGGAGACCTATCAAAACCTGCTCAATTCATTGGAGATCCCCATTCTCATCTACCTTGAGACATGTCTGTAAATATCTGGATTTATCACTTGCCTTCTTTCACCAGATAAAAGCTTTTAGATCTAAACACATAAATAAATAATATAAATTAAATATGTTAATATATAGTAGATACATATTGTTCTACAAAATATATATAAATACTTTGCCAAAACCCAAGCAGATGATATTGACATATTGTCACTGTTGCCCAAACAGTGTAGCTAAGTCAAAGACAGTGAAATTTGATTTAAGAAGACCTACCTGCCATGAAACCATGACACAGATTACTTGCATTTTTCATAGAATCACAGAATCATCAAGGTTGGAAGACACATTCAAGATCATCCAGTCCAACCATTCACTCAGCAATGCCGCTCTAACCCCTAAACCACTAAATCACATCACCCAGCATCAGATGCAGACAGGTCTTGAATGCATTTCTAGCCTCACCTCTTTGCTGCTACATCCTTATAGAAACCATTCCAGTGTTTTGCCTATTAGGTTTCATATATTTTTCCCGTCTTTCTGAAATTACAAATGCATATAATGAAATAGTTCAAGACATTGAAATATTAGTGCTAGTAATCAAAAAACTCTTCATTTATTTCCTTTAAAATACTAGGTGTGAAATTTCTAGGATGGTATATTTGAAAAGGTGCAAATTTGATAGGCACTCCTTTGAATTTTTCCATGTTAATTTTAAAAAAATGAAAAAGAAAACTTCTGTGCCAGCTGAAAATTTGTTGCTGTGGTTTATGTTTTTCTTTTTGCCTACACAATCTGAACAGAAAACTGGTCCTTTCATACCGCTAAAATATGCAGAGCAAATCAGAGCTTCATGTGAGAGCTTCACACAAGGGTTTTTAGGAAGCAGCTTTGGGGACTGTCCTTGCCACTGCAGTGGTGGGTGCTTGGGGCTGCACACTCCTTGGTGCCTGCCACACTCACTGATTCCCAGGGTACACCCCTGGCTACTTCATATTCACCTTCCTCTTGGGAAGCAGCCATCAATTGAATAGATTTCAGCTACATGGTCGGCAGGTTTTGTGTTTGTACCCTGATCACACGTGATTCAAGAGATTATTTTTCTAAGCATTTAAAGAGCTGAAAAGAAAGCAATATTTCCGGGTTTAGTACTTTAATCACTGTTTAATGATGCACTGTGCCTTTACTGCTCCCTTGCTCTACAGTTTTTCTTTCCCCGACACTTATTTCTGATCTTCAGGGTGTATTTAAGCACTACAAAATTTCGCAGATCGCCAAGCACTTACTGTGTATCTTGGCACTAATTGCATTACCAGTCCTGTTTTCTCTCCACAGTTATTACTTATGATACCTATGTGAGGCCTTCCCCCAGATATCTTAATCGATATTGATGTTATTGATCACTGTGGTTTGAGAACTCCTGCCTCTGTTGCTGTAGGGCGTTTTGCCCCCAGATTGCACGAAATACTAGTTATCTTTTTTACTGTATTGGATTTTAAACCACATAGATGTTAGTAGATTATTTAAATCACTTTTCCTTCAGTGTGGAAATGGGCTTCCTACAGCTAGCTTGAACTCATCACTCGAGGGGAGTTAGAGGAGACATCACAGTACAGCCACAGCAGTCCTGGGAAGATGACTGTTTGGGAGGTTCAAGGTCACTCTGTGCACTCCAACATTTACCACATGACCTACAACCACCTTTGATTGTTTCTTGTCGCATTGCACCATGACAATCAGCAGGTTTTTTCCTCTGGACTACCATACCTAATGAAAAATCACAACAAAAAGCTTGCCGCTTCATAGAATCATGTAACAATTTGTGCTGGAATGGACTTTTAAGGGTTGTTTAGTCCAACCCCCCTTCAATGAGCAGGAACAACTTTAATTACATCAGGTTTCTCAGAACCCCGTCCAACTCAACCTTGAATGTTTCCAGGGATGGAGTGTCCACCACCTCTCTGGGCAACCTGTTCCAGAAGCTTGAGAAAGCTTCACTAAACTGAAGAACAAATATCATGGCATGATATGAAAGCTCCCAGAATTGCTTTGATTTTGTTCTCTATGGATGTTAACCTAAGCACTAGCCGCTTTAACTGAAATATTAAAATAAACCCTAGAGGTTTTCTACATTCAGTTGGTTTTGTAAAACATTTCTAATGCTTCACCAAAATTGTCCACAAGAGGTAAACATGTAGACAAATTAATCTCCAGCTAAGATAAGCTCAGATATGCTTAAAATATCACATTATGTTATTTTGGATTTTAATTGCCTGACAACATCTTTCTAAGATAACAGAGCTTTGAAGACTTATGTATGTGACCTTAACTCATTCTTGCTGTTAGAACTTTCATATATAATCTCTTACCACTGTTAATTGAGACACATTCTCGGGGAAGTTACATAACACTAAGTGGAAAAACTAAAATGAACCTATTTTTCATCATGAGTATCTGTGTCCCCAGTAGAAGCTGAGATACGCTAAAATATGTTGATTAAATGCTGGCATATATGGGCCAAGCATGTCAATCAGGTGAAGAACAATATAAGCATAAACATATAATTAAAGGTAAATCCTTTGTCCTAAAGGAACCGAGCCAGCCCTTCAAGAAACAGCAAAACCTGAGAAGTCTTACCAACACTGGGGCCGTGAACGAGTTGAGAGCAGTTATGGATTCTCCATGAGAGACCATGACTTGAGAATTACTCCTCAGTGGCAGCTGGATCGGAATTAATGATTTGGTTTCAGTAAGTTTAAAAAAAGATGTTCATTTCTAACATGTATAAGTTAGTTGAGCAGGAAAATAGAATAAGCATTAAAGCACAGGACATGCTTAAATGAAACATTATCACTAGAAAGCTTTTTAAATCTAGTGCCCAGTATAAGTAACCCAGCAGTAGAACAAGATGAATGGGCATTTCTGAGACTTTCTGTATGGCTGAGAAGCTAAAAATACGGGTCCTGATTTGTGACATTACAGAGCTTCAGCTTCAGTTTTTGTTGCCTTAAATGCTCCAATATCCCTGTGAGTACTGGTCTTCACTGAAGTTAACCAGAGGAGATTTATAGGGGAGATTTTATCACAAGTCAAAGACCGGTATGTTTTTTACTTCTGACATTCAGTTACTAAGTTTCCATTTTTCAGATTTCTTATTTCTTCTTTTTGATATCATAAAAAATGATAAAAATGTAAAAAAAAAAAAATGTAACACATATATTTGTACTTGCACAGCCTGCAAGCCACAACTTTGATGCTTTAGTGATTGGGACAAATGTGAAATAAAAAGACTTCAGGATAAAATGTCTGTCAGGTATGCTTCAAATTGAAATTCTCAAGACTTTGCTTTATTTTTTGGCTGTTAAAACTAGCTGTAAGAAAACAGGATCTTTGTTTTTTAAGACTTTGTTTCCTTCCCCTATTTCTTCCCTATCCTAAACCACAGATTGTAATCCTGTTGTCATCACAATCTGTCGTGGGAATATGATATGATGCTGTTCTCACTGACGGCAAAAAGTGTTTTGACTTAGAAACACAGGGAACCACATTGTATAATCTCTTTCCTCAGTTTATATGACATAGAGTCCAGTCAGCCCTAAAGTATTAAATGGGTAATGAGTAAAATGTTGAGATAAGGAAAAGAATTAGAAAGCAGAGTGTTCTGGATATATGAGAAATAATCTCAAATTAATTTTTTCAAGAGTGTCTTGAAACTGAAAGCTAGTTTGTGCACCTGGCTCAATCTGTTCAAATATCTTAAGTAAGGCTCTTCAGACAAGAGACACAAAGTCAGAGATTATGAACAAAAATTTCATCCTAGGCTCTATGCTTTCTGCATAAAACTGTGCAAAATGTCTTGCAGAAGCACATGATGTGCAGTGGCAGGATCACCCAGTCAGAAGGGCACCAGCCCTGCTCAGCATAGCATGGTTCATGGCAATGCAAAGGGATGCTCTGGGAACTGAATGAATCCTCAGGACCAGCCTTATGTAATTTGCTCTCTTGCCAGGGTGTGACTCCAGTTTTTGCATTATTTAATTGCAAAGAAGTCGTGACCTCTTTCAATCCCAGCTGCTGTTTTCCTCCACTACCCTCTTGTTAAATCAATATTAGCACAGGCAGTGAAATTTGGCTCATGAATGTTCACGTCTAATCTTAATCTTTTAAAAAATTGAAAAGAAAAAATAAAAACATCAATAACTGTACAGATTTTTTTTTTATTAGATACAAGGATCTTTATCAGAAAGGAAAGGTCATATGAGAAACAATATACAGGGTATTGGATGCACCACAATGATCTGCAGATTCCCCACTCAGCTTTTTGTGCACCTGGTACAAGGAATGTATTTTCAATCTATTTTTGTTTTTCATTATGGAAATATGCAGCCTAAGAAAAATGTCACACAGAATCTCCTTGGGTTAGGAGCGTATATAAAGGTCATCCTCTAAAGAACTGCTCACAATTCGTCTCTATACTTACAAGTAATCATAGCTGCAAACTCTACATTTTGCTAGCCTCATTTTGTGCATTGAGTTGGCTGAAGGCACAGTGAGATCCGCTCAGAGGATTGTCAACGTTATCAAAATACACTCCCAAGGTTTACAGCAAGTAAGTAAAATAATCAGCACAGTTAATGAGGGAAGAGATATAGGCAGCACACATTCAGCTTCTTTTTTCTGCTGATCTCTGAAGAAAAGGCAGGTCATTCTTATATTGATGAAATGCCAACAGGTAGAGTTAAGACTGGGACTCCAGGAAGAAACAAGACATTGTTGGAAATAGGTCTGCACAAGGAAGTCTTGAAAGCAAAGGAAAAATAGATGTATATTTTTGAGTTACAAAGTGCATTTTAACTACCTCATCTGTGAATGAGGATCTTGAGAACAGTGTGATTTTCCTACTCCCAGGATAACCCTCCCTCACCAGCATGGCCTGGTGCTTCTTGATCGGCCATTTCCTGAGGAGGTTGAAAACCTGGGATAACAGTCAAACAGATAAATCCAGGTGCAGAACACAGCTGAGATCTCCCACATGGTTTATAAGGATCAACAGCCCTGATAGCTATGGCAGATAAAACGGACATATCCTAGAGTGGACCACAGTCCATCCTGCCTTGTCCCTGAATTTAGCACTCCAAAGGCAGTGGCTGGTTTTTCTGCTCAGTTCAAGATACAGAACTCTGTGAATATGCATAGGAAGTTCCTGTGCACATTACATCTACAGCATTTTAATTGTAATATAATTCTGAGTTTCAGGAAGGCTGGTCAGATGTGAAAACATAAAGGGAACTGATCCTGATGATAACGATAAGGACAAGTAACTAACAAAGGAGCATTTGGTGTTTAGCTCATGTTCTCTTAGACAACAGCCTGATAATAAAAGGGAACAAAAGAAACATGATGAATGAGAGTGGGAGTCCTAAGAGGAAACAAAACACATTTGCAAACAAAGATAGTGAAACAATATCTTTGGCAGTTTCCCGCCGAACCTAAAAGACACAAAATTCACATAGGCCAAAAATGCTGATTGCTAAACATGTATGTGTTTGTAAACAAGGTGTAGTTTGGAATCAGGAAGATTCAGGGCTGGATGATGTGCTGGCTGAATGGAACATTAATTGGGTCAATTGAGCCTTCAGTGCTCCTAAAATTTCAAAGTCTTATTTAAATAACATAACTATCCTGTATTTCAAATGAAAAATAACCTCAGACACAAGGATTCCCCAGTTTTCAGATTTTGCAAAATGAAATTTGGCACTTAGCAGTAGAACACAAAATGGCAAGCATAATAACTCAGCAAGTGAATCTGCATTTTTTGGCATTCAGTTCAGATAAAATAGAAATAATAAAAAGTATCAAGGCAAGTAACCAGGTCAAGGCCTGATGTGTTCCAGTCCAAACAGATGCAGATGCTTTAGTTTCCTTTTATAGAAATATTGACAATATAGAAACCCCTTTAGCTTTCTTTGTCTCCATTGTAATCAAAGGCATTAGAAACAACAACAGAAATCCCATGTTGCCGTATGTGCACTGCGGAGTTTAAACATGGATTAATTCAAAAGTGAAAATTGCTGCATTTCTGATGCATCACTGGGCCAGTGTGCAATGCAGTCATCCCCAGAGTGCTCCAAAGATGCCTGGTCTAAAACCCCAAGGGAAGGCACCTCAGGCACCTCAGCAGGCCCCCAGGACCTCAGCTGTGCTGCCACTGGTCAGGCAACATTTTACCACATGGTAGCTCCCAAATACTCTTCTCGTGAATGAGTCCATGGCTGTGGTGCTGTTCCTCTCTGAGTACGGCCTGAGCAGAGTCACTCTTCCCCAAGAGACCCAGGAGCTCCAAACATGTGACAGTATTCCGCATTCCACAGTATGAGGATGGATAATTCCTGCACAGTTCCTCTGCACCCCCACCTCAAACACCAGTCAGCAGTTAAAAGAACCACACAAATGAAGGGAATTCTGAAGAGTGGAGTGTTACACAGCCCCTCAGATGGAGAGGAAGGTCTCCTGGGGCAGAGTGAGCAAGTGGCTGGTCTGGCACAGAGATGCAGTCAATGGTCATGTGGGAATGTTGACCCTTATTGATCAATATACAAACTCACATATAACCACATATGCATATATGTGCCTTTTACTTCTCTGTGTAAGATGTAGATTGGGCAGATACTGACTTGGACAAAAGTTACTCTTGCCCCTTCGGACTGTGGCAGTGGGGCTGTCAAAATCTGACCTTCTTGTCAGTGAGGAATAACTGCAGATGTAAGTTCTCGTTAATTGAGGGTTTGGGTTTTCAGGTTTTTTAGGTGTGGGAGGCCTATCCAGAGCCTTCCTAGCACAGATCCTCCCCTCCTTATCCCAAATAAATAGTTTCACTTGTTGACACAAAGATTCTTCTCATAAGATAGAGAATAACAGAGTAAAGTTACCTTCCTAAGTGAGAAGTGTGATCAACACATGCTACAAAACCCTTCAGGACCATTTGTAGAAATAGCTGTAGTTGTGTTGTTTGCATTAGCACTCTGAACTATTCCCAAGCTGAGACCAGATCTTTGTGTTTGCTCAGGCATAAGGGGAAGTGTTAATGTTTACTGAGTCAGAATGCTGTTGCTTAAGGAACTTAATTAAATTTATCATTCTTGGCCCATGGTGTTCTCACACACTGAGCACCAGAGAAAGGCAGATAAGAACAACCCAATTTTCTGTGTTTTTCCAGTAACTGTGACAAGTGGAAGCATCAGTCTGAAAATGACCCTATTCTATGAACGATTTTTCTTACCAAATCCTCACTATAAAAGAAGAATGTGGAAGTGGAAATAATTGAATTGTGCATTGAAAGAGATATATTTCATATGAATTAAAGATACTTATCTTCATTAAAATAACCTGGCAGAGAGCTGCTGTGCTTCATTCAGTTAGAAAGACTTGGTATTCGTGTTTATTTTCCATTTACAAATGAGAACCCCTGGGATATGGAAACTCAGCTGGAGCTGTTCATCTTGAAATTTTGACTTGGAATCCAGCCTGGTTTGCAATAATCGAAGGTTATTATCTGATGTGTAGCAGTGGAGAAAATAATATCTTGGGTTTTTCTTGCAGTTTTTAAATTACTTAGGTCAGAATGTGAGAACAGCAACCCCCAGATAGGCAGGGCGCCTTTCCAGTTCAGTCTCTGACACTGGATGCTGAGAAGTATGTGATGGATCTCTCTTATCTATGTCTGATAGTTTTTGAAACTTCTCTATGCTTGTGGTCTCTGTGACACCCTCTAGCAAAGAGTTTCTAATTTTAATCACACATTATATGAAAACTCATCTTCTGATAATTTTAAGCCTATGATGCACTTCAGCTATGCAAAAATAGCTGTTAACATTCTATATAATTAATGATTTACAGATTTCCTATAAATTTCTTTTATCCACCCTTTTTTTTCTATGTTGAAGAGTAATATAAGAGAAAATAGTCCTTATTATTTCCTCCCCGTGCCTAGCTGTTGTTTCCAGTCTCTGATCCTAATTGCTGCCTAGCTGTACCTTTTCTAGTTATACTGTTATCAGTGGAGGAAAAGTCCATGCAATACTCAAGACACAGTTTCACCAGTGGCTCAAAGGGTGGTTTCACCATGGTTTCTGTTTCATTTTGGTAACTGCACTTAATGCGTTCTGATAAACAATGTTTATAGTTCATTGGTGAAATGTGACTTCAACTTCTACAAGCCATACTTACTTCCTTACAAGCATTCACCTTTTTTTTTGACTCTTGTCATTTATTTCTGACTAATTTCACCATTTGTAAGCAGCTCCTTTCTTGAACTTGGGATGTTGGTGTCTTTTCCATTTTTTTGCATGGATACTGTATTTGAATGCCTTAGAGTCACTGCTAGAGAGCTATTCTTCCATAGTCATATGTAGAAATATTTCCTTCAAACTGCTCAGGATTAAATCTAGAATGGCTTTTCTTCTTGTGGATCATCTGACTAGCTGGGCCAAGAACTGAAACTATCTAAACCCATTGTCTGCATAATAGACTGCTCTGAACTCTTCCTAATCCCCCCGCAGACAGCTGCAGTCTCCCCTTGCACACTTGCAGCCTTTAATCTGAGGGTGCTTTGCAGCTGTTGTCACCACCCGTGTGAGTCACTACAAGCACAGCCTCGATCATCAGGTGGATTTATCATGATGAACTTTACCCAATGAGCAGGTAAATATTTTGTCAGAGCTTGCCAGGCAGACTCCCACGCTTGTCATCAACAGAGAGGCACAGGCATGCGCAGAGTGTTGCTGGTTCTACCAGCTTTGGGATGGGGGGAACTGTCCTCTAGATTGTCCAGGCTGACCTCCCAGTGCAGAACAACTGGTTTTTAACTATTGTTCCCTCTTGGATAGGAAATTTCAACCCAAACTGATTTTAGAGCACATATTCACTCTGTTACCAATGCAAAGCTGAGCTTTCTTTCAACAAACACTACTGCTCCTCTAATGGTGTAATCTCCTCTCTTTTTAAGATGTATTTGAACTCCACTGTATTGCAGTATAACAATGATTATTTTCTATCAGATGCCTACTACTATAAACATTAAAATTAAATATTCCAGTTCACTAACCTCCATCCTCAGACTCTCAGCAGTCACACAGAGCACTTTCATGTGGAGTACTGATCAGACCCCTATTTGTATGCCTGACTTCTCTGGAGTGTCTGCACCAATCTTTGTTGTCTCCTGTTTGGATTTTGTCATCTTCTTTCAGGCATGCAGAGTGTTTTCAGTTTTACCCTTTCAATAATGAGTCACTCCAACTGGCATGCTCTCCTGCATCTGTCACCTTGTCCTCAACCCTCCATTTTAAAGCACTCCTACAGTCTTTTTTTTAATCCTGAATTCTAGCAGACTCTTTCCCCTCTACACTGAAAGCTGGGTTTTTCACACATTCTGCATTTGCCTCTATTCTATTTACTGGAATGATGGTTTATGGAAATAAAGACTCTTAAACACAATGCTTGAGATGTTCGGGGAATAGAAATCTTAACTGATAAATAGGAATCTGTGTAATGTCCTCATGGGACACTCAATCATAGCAGCCCAGTTCAAAAAGAGAGCAGAGAGACATGGTGAGTCTGTCGATCTTGCTGACAGACTTCCTTGGTACACATCAGTTTGGTTAGAAGGCACAGGAAACACAGTTTGTGCATAATTTATTAAAAATGGAGATGTGTGTTTTTAAATAAGTGAACAAAATTCAAATGTTTCTCAACCTGTACACAATTATACAACAGAAATAAAGAAAAAGACATATTCTCAAACACAGACACGAACCTTTTGAAGTAAATGATTTATTAA
The DNA here is from genome assembly GCA_013397915.1 of Daphoenositta chrysoptera. NCBI lineage: Eukaryota > Metazoa > Chordata > Aves > Passeriformes > Daphoenositta > Daphoenositta chrysoptera. The sequence continues at coordinate 12,342 of VZRO01006758.1, forward strand.
AAATTATATCTTTGGCTCCAGTGCTCACTGAGGTGTGCTATTAAGCTGAGCTAATTTCTTGTGTCTGCCTTGGAAAGCTATTACCCCAACTGTCACCGTGGTTTGCATGCACATCACCGAGGAAGACACAAAAATTGTGTTCTCCCCCTCCAGGGAGTGCTCCCAGAAAGCTTTCTGGCCTTGAGTTCCATTACAGATTTGTCCTGCTACTTGGCCTGGAGGGAATCCCATATTCACGTAAAGCCCATGAAAATAACAAAGACTTGTTCTGCACATGCTCATTCTCCACTGTCAGCCTTACATGCATAGTTAAAGGGTGTGCTGGGGAGGCTGAGGCTGATCCCATTCATAGATCTAAGTCTTTGCAGAATATTCACAGTGCTTCCTCTCATTCCACTACACCAAGGGCATCTTGAATACAAGGGAGGATTAAGATTGGTCAAGCCAATACTTTCCAGGGGCATCCCACCCCTGGCGCCCCCCTCCAGCCCCCTCAACACCCCTAAAAATGGAATTCTCCAGAAGATTAAAGGTATTTGTATTTATGACTAAGATCAAGAAACGTAAAACTCCATGTGGAACTTCCTATACGTGTTGTGCATGCATAAACCCTTGGGTATTTTACACAGAAATGTTGATTATAATTATAGTACTAGAATATTTCTATCTGCCAAAGCCTCTGCCTCGCACCTGCTCTCCTACCACGGAAAGAGAGCAATGAGAGAGAACAGAAGCTGCATCAGCAAAGGGAAGAAAAATAGTAACCTCTTTAGAAAAGCACCATCAGTTTTTCTTTAAACAAATTTTTTCTTGGCTTCAGCTTGGGGAAAAAACAAGCATGGATCTTTCATTGTTTCCCTGCTCAAGACATAAGCAAACTCATGAAGAGCATCTCAACTCTCCAGTTCTTTGAAGAACTGAAATGAAAGGATGGATCCTCAGAAGCTGGTATTTTCTCTTTGTCTGATTGAACAGCAACAGGTCTTGCAGTGTCATGGCAGGTTTTTTTTCCTCCCTCTGAATAGAAAGTGTTTATTGGCACTGTGACATCAGCTGAGAATTCACACGGCTCCCTTGCAGGTCAAAGTAAAGTCCCTGCAGGTTTCAGAGGGAGCCAGGGCAGGATTTAAATCTGCATTTCCTTTTGAGGCCATTGAATCCTTTCTAGATTTCCTGTGTGCTGCCAGTAATAATGAGGTTTTCCTGATAAAAGCAAAATGTGCACAGGGAAATGAAGTCCTCAACTACTCTGCAGTTAATAAGCCCACAGCCCTGGGTTTCATACATAATGAAAATTATATATTAATATATATACTAATATATGTTCAAATGCAAAGAAAAATACTTTGTCTCAATAAGGTGCTTAAGAATGCTTATGTATAAAAGTTGCTTTAACGGACCATACACTTAATATTTTTAAAAATTATGCCTAGCACTCCTTATTCATGTCCTCTTAATACTCTCTATGTAACTCAGTAAATAAATAAATAAATAAACCCACAATTAAATATACATGTTTGAATGTATTTAAAGTCTTTATTTCAGACACAAAGGTACTTGGTGTGCACGTGAAACCATATTTTATGTTGGAGTACTTGCCAACAATATGAGAGGTCTCTTGCAGTGCTGAGAAAATGAATACCTAAGGTAATAATTTCCATGATTAGCTCTGCATTTCGGCAGAGCAATGCTCTTAAAATTCTTCGTGTTTTACATTTCCTCTTAATAGCAGCACCATTTAAAAAAATACTTATTTTTCAACATTTTTGCTTAGGAGGATACATCTGACAAGGTTTAGATTTGTTATTTGTCAGTTTCCAACTAGGTCATATATGTTCAGGTGAAAGTTAATTTACTATGTACTTCATATATATTTAAAAACTCCATATATATTTCATGGTATATATATATAAAAAAATATGTATTCTTGGATGGTAAGAATATATATACTCTCCTATATATACTCTCCTATATAATACATACTTTATATACAATGTATTTTTACAGTATAAATATAAATATAGCTAGAATTAACATAAATTCTATGAAGGTGAAAAAAAAGAGACAACAAGAATTGACAATATCTATTATAGCCACAAATTATTTCAGTAACAAAAAAAGATAAATTTGATATGATATGAACTGTTATTTTGATGAAAGAGCCAGTTTAGGAAGACAGAAGGTAAATGTAATGGAAAAATTTCAGACTCTTTTTTTATACTCATGCTGCAGTAATGCCTGGAGGCCAGAGAGATACTTGGCTGACTAACAAAATGCTAATTATTCAGAGACTTCTGTTTCACAGACTAAAGCCACATCAGTAGCTTGGAAAGTGGGATCTGTGGAATTCTTAAAGCCTAGCAATGAAAAAATGCCACAAGAAAATTTAAAAGATGAGATAGTAAAAATTTTTAATAATGTGATATCACACTTACTTGCTATCCTGTATTTCATACTGTGAATGCTAGGATGTGCAGTAATGCAATGTCTCATAATGAGACTGTGGTAATAGGTCAAACAGGAAAGAAATCAATAAAAACGTGAGCAGAGGAAGGTGATTAAAATATTGAAGATGAACTTTAAAAACATTGTGATAGTGTTCTTCCAGTCCTTCAAAAATTACAAATTTATGACTATCAGAGAAAATCTTCTATCTTCTACTTTGAAACTTTTACCTGTGTATGATACCTGTATCTGAGTATCTATATTCATGTCAAAACCAAACATTGTACTCCATAGTTTTCTGCTCGATATAAAATATATTGAATATTTTGATAAATTTGATAATAAATTTGATAGCAAATATTATCTTGAATATTAGTTTTGGGCATATAAAGACATGCACAAAGGGAAATTAAAATTAATTTTGAGGGAAATTAAAAAGGGGAGGATCTTAAGCAAAATTTCAAGATGGAATACACCACAGACATGTCTTCCACTCACAGACAATCGGGTGTCAAAACAACATTATAAAGACTGTAAGAGTGAGAACCAGAAAGTTAGAAAAACGTCAGAATTATGGTTGTCTACACAACTTAAATTCAGCTTGCATATGTATATGCCTTATGGCAGTCAATGGCACCACCACCTCCTGTTTTCCACAAATCCCTTGCCTCTCTCAGTGCCCAGAATAGGTGATGAGAAGGTATTGACTGGCTTTTCAACAGATCATTTGTTCTCTGCACAGTCTGCACACTCTGATGTTTTTTTTTGCACAGCAAAAACAAGACAAGATTTCAAAATGTTGCTCTAATGGCCAGGAGACTTGGACCTAGATGATCTTTAAAGTGCCATCCATCCCAAGCCATTCTGTGACTCTAAGATTCTGCAGTGCCAGTATGGGTGGTGGCTGCAGGAATTAAACAGAATTCACAGAGCCTGTAGGAACTACTGCTGCCATTTAATACCAGGCAGCTAATGTTAAAAAGGCTCTTTAAACCTGGCTGGCCAGTTTGAGATAATGAGGATTTCATTTTTCCATAGCCTTAAATTATATAGTGCTGCATTTAAGACATGATTCTGATTAATTTCAAATGCAGTCATGAGCTCAGATCCATAGTGTTCAAGCTATTTAGGACACACAAATGCAAGAGGGAATTTGCACTTCCAAACCCTGTGAGGGCTAGACTTCTACAGAAATGTCATTTGGATTCACATTACCTAGCTTCAGACAACTAAAAGCTATTTTCAAGCTAAACTAGGCATTTCAAAGTTAAACTGGTCATCTTTCAGAGACAGTAGAGACACAGATTGTGCCAGAGAGCATGTCATCTTGCCTGCCCTGTGCATTTTAGACATTCTAGGACATTTTTAAAAGACATCCTCTTCTAGGACACAATCAGTTGTCTCTGAAGGTTTCTATCAAACAGCAGCCTGAATTCACCATCTTAGTTTTAGATTACTAACCACTAAGCTCTTAAATTTGATGAGATATAACTCACATATGAACCCCACAGATTTTTTTTTTAAAGTTTCTGGTTTTTTGGGTGACTGACTGCAGCATTAAAATCTGGGCACATTACAGTCTAGAGGTGAATTGCCATGTTGTACAAATACAAATGGAACAACCAGGGAAAAAAAAAATCAGGTCATGCAATATTAGCACCTTGATAGAAAACTTCAGGTCTATGATGCAGGATTTTGTTCCTTGAGCTAGAAGAGTAACTGTTAGTGGTACTAACTTGGAGCCTCTCTAGGAGGTGATGGAACCTTTCCAGCAGATTTCTCAGGCTTTGCTGGAATAGGGTCTCCTGAAGTCCACACAGGCTGTGGAAGGTGTACACTGGGGCTACAACTCCTATACTTATTTTTTTCCCAACTCAGTTCCCCTCTCTCTCCCCCTCAATGTACTAATATTTCAGTCATGTATCTTCCCAGTTTTGACTTTTCATCTTACTTCTTATTACCCAATTCTGGGTTCTAAATTTCAGACCTCTCTTAGATCACATCTGGGACCAAGACATCCAGGCTCAATGTCCTTCACTAAGAAGAACGTGTCTCATGTGTTTTGACTGTTTTCCCAGTATTTTCCCATTTCTAAGCACTTGGAGCTCTTCCTGTCCTCAGTCCTTCACCTCAATCTTCTTACCCTGTTCTGACATCACCAAGTTATTCTTTTCCAGTCCAAACTGTCCTTCCCATGCTCAATGATTTCTTTTGCCAGCTCCTGTTCCAGTCACTCTTGCTCTGCTTCTGCAACGCTGCTGCTTGGTGACTGTCCTGCCCTTTCTCCCTTCCTGTTCTCTGCTGCCTGTTTGGGACTTGGATCCAGTCTCCTTGTTCAAACATTGTCTGTTCTTCCTACATCCTCAAGCTGCCTTTCCCCATACCTACTGAAGCCTTCTCCTCTCCAGAAAAAGGCACCAGCACTTTTTCATGTTGCAAGATGATCTCCCAATCCCCAGAAGAGTTCAAGGCCAGGTTGGATGGGGCCCTGAGCAATCTGAGCTAATGAGTAGCATTGCTGCCCCTGGCAGGGGGGTTGGAACTAGGTGATATTTAAGGTCCCTTTCAACACAAAACATTCTATGATTCTTGAAAATGGCTCAGTGATTTGAGCTGTCTTATTTTGACTGCAGTCTCCTCCATCACCACCTTCTTCCCCCTTCCCCCCCATTAATTGCCCTACCACAGGAAAATTTAGCCCAAATACAATTTCAAAAATTATAAGCAATGGAAATTGTGATTTTAAGGGTACTGACAAGCAGCCTTAAAACCAAGTGACATCAGTATTTACCTTTGGTACCTCTGGCATTTATCTGCGTCTTCATTAAAACAGACAGGCTAGCAGCCTGTACCAGTCTATTCTTTGTGTTCAGTGCTACCACTAGGGATCCCTGGGATGTGAGCATGCTCGAAGAAGTGCTGAAATTCTGACATGATGGAATTGGCAGCCTCATAACATCAGTCACAAGAAGCCAGGGAGGAACTGCAGGCTTAGAAGGTCTCTGTCAGCACTTATCTGCAGGCACCTGTGTAAGAGCTCTCACATCCCTGCAGTGCAGTACAAGACACTGTGTGTACTCCTCTGGCTGGCACTGCTTATCTTTAGTAATCACACCCCCTTTCTCAGGTGCTTGTTTGTCAGAGGTACAGCTCTGTTTCTTATAATTCATTCCTTATTGACAGAGGAATTCATTCCTTCCTGCATTATATACATCATGCTGCATTATATACATCATGCTCCTTTCGCAGAGTTGATGCTGTGTTGATAGCTTGGAGAGACAAGGGAAATTAAAAACAACCACTCTGCCTCCATCACTATCTTTGTAGCCAGGAAAGCAATATATCTGAAGAAACAGTTAATTGAATGGAACATTGTGGGAGGGGAGATGACATTGCTAGGGACTGTATTACCAGAGGGGTCAGACCAGGACATTCCAATGATTATCTTAATTTCTTCATCTCTTCTGTCAATAGCTGTTTACTTCATTTCATTTGGCTGCCTCTCACTTATTTTCAGAGGCAAGAGGGCAAATCCTGCCAGTGCCACACTGCAGCACTGTGTGCTCCAACTGCAGCAAACAGTGACATTATGCTGCATTATGCTGAGCCAGCCAGACACTTCTGCTGAGCCCTGGCATCAATGATGTATCAGTGTTTCACTGACTCCCATTCCATTAAAAGAGGTTAACAAGATTGGTGTTCAGCACTGATGTCTCTGGTTCTTATCTGCATGGAATTCAAAGCGCCCATAACTCAATAGCAAGTGATACTCCTATTTTTTAAAAGATCCCTGTAACTGGTAGCTGATTCCATTACACATTCTCAGTCCCTTAATGTGCTGCTTTCCCATGTGGATACATTATCCTTTACCATTTGCCAGCCTGGGCCTGGGAGCAGAGTGCAGAGGGAGCAGAGGGGGAGGGAAACGAGGAAGCCCAGCCTGCTATGTGCAGTCACACTTTGCCACATGGACACGCGGGGCTCTCACGTAGCTGCACGTGTGCCACGAACTCAACACATCGCTCATTTCGCAGCAGATTCCAATGATCACCCCACCACAAAGTTTGTAACAGCATCAGTTCTGGGATAAATCTAGGAAAGATGCAGGGTTTCAGTCTCATTGACAGAGCGGAGTGTAGAGCTGTGCTTCTTCAAGTGAGGCCATTCACTCCTGAATTACCAGGGGCTGGTTCCCAATAGCAAAAAGAGGATGAAAATATGTCGTTTCCTGGAATTGTATCCCTCCTTTTCACAAAGTTTTCCTTCCAGTGTTTCAGTTAAATAGAGGAAGGGGAAGAATAATCTTCTCCATAAAATGAGAGATTGATGATACTATCACAGCCTAGTCAAAATCCAGAGAAATGGGGAGAAATAGGATAGATGTGTCCATGAAAGACGATTCCATCTTTAGACCTCCAACATACCCCTCTGTAGGAATCACCTGGCACTTTGGTTTAAGTGGAATTACACTGTTTGAATATATAATGTGATTTTATGTATAAATAGGATGGAAAAAATACACACCAGCAACAGGACAAGCACAACCTTTATTAGCCAAGTAATCATTTTATAGCCATTGGTATCACTGGCAATGTGAATACACTGATTGCTGATTTAGTTCTGTTCCTTTTTTTTTTTTTTTAATACAAGAAGTTATGTTGCATTTATTTTATTTCTTGGACTCTAGTTTGGATCTCATATTATTTATTGACAAAAAGAAGTAATTTTGTGGAAATGCTGAATGAAGCCCACTTTCAGGTACAATAGGTCTTTTGAAAATACTGTATCAAATCCAAATAGTGGCAAGGATAAAGGTTGGTGAAAACATTTTGGTGGTCTTTTTTCTTTGGAAATTGATATTTTATCTTCAAACTACAGCAGAAGTAATGCTCTTTGTGTCATATCACAACTAAAAAATGCTTAAGGCCTCACAACAAACCATTGCAAAATTTTCAGTAAACTGTCATTGCACAAATGAACATCTATCAAAGTTGTACATAAATTTCCTGTGCAAACTTTGCTCCCAGTGGGAAAAAAAGAGATCAATTTATGAGCTAACAGACCAAACATGTAAATAAATGACATATGCATGTACAGTCAATATCTATATGCAAATATCAGGCATGAACTTAATTTCAAAACCTGGTCCCAAAGTGTTGACAAAAGTGGAAGCATCAAGGTGAAGCTAGGCTATAAAATAAGCAAGATTAAATTTTGTCTATTAATCAGTTTTCTCTGTTCAGTCTCAGTAAGCAGAGGAACAGTTCCACATGTTTGACCTTGCTTTTGTCACTAAAACAAATTCCTGACACGATCAAGCCAATTCTCTCCCTATTTCAACTCATGCAATAATTTTCATGCAATGTTCCTGCTTAACTTATAAGTCAGAGCTCTCTCTGCCATAAGGGAGGTGAATATGAAGCCAGCTGAGTGTCCCCTGTCCAGATATTCCCATGTCCCAGTGTGATTAGCACTGTCTTGTCAAACTTAGCTCTAAGCCATTTGTGAACACCTTCTTTGTTTATAGTAGCACACTGAAATCTGCACAGAGCTCTGTGTTTGCTTTTCTGCATACCCTATCAACAGCACACTATATTTCAAGACGTCATACTGCAGAGAGCCACAAAAGCACTTTTATTCAATTTAAACCAAATTTTAAAAACTGCTTTCATTCTGGATAAATACTGCCTGGTGTAATTCTGAGAAAACAAAGTTGGGGTTCAGTTCTACTGTTGTAAATTCAGAGTGACTGTACAAGAATTTCTGTACTGCATTTGAAATTCTTCAATTGCAGTTTTTTTCAAAAATCCCTATAAAAATCAAACTGGCTAAGCAGGATTCAACCTTGTAAATGACCAGCTATGATCTGCTTGGAAAGTGATATAAAGAAATTTTTAAAATTCATGATCTTGAGAGAAATTTTTAAAAAGCTGATAACTGATCAAAAGCCCAGATATTTTTATTATTGTGTAAGAGTAAATAAAACCATAAACCACAGTATTTCAGTTTTCATTCCAGTATAACAAAGCACAGTGTATTAGATCCTGATTCCCAGCCGTCTTTTCCTAGAGGCAGTCTAGTTACATATGCACAATCAAGAACAACCTTCAATGCAGGACTTGCACTTTTTTTTAAAAGTAGAAATACAAAAAAAGCAGGAACTAAGGGGGAATTAGTTAGATAAGTCAAGAATGCATGAGGGAACTGCCTCTATCAGTCTTCATGTTGAATTCAGAGCTATGTATTCCACTACCATATGCAAGGAACCAGTTTTAAGTGTATTCCATCACTCCCATTTGACCAACTATTTATTCAGCAGCTGCATGTAGGTCCTGCATGAAGAGATTTTAGCATGATAAAACCATGTCTCAGATAGTAAATTACCAATATACTGTTACTGTGCACAAACTGCAGAAGAGACAAACATGACAAAGCATCTTCTATCCCTGATTTACCAATTTCTAGCCTGTATTTCAAGTGTATATAAAAAGGACATAGAAAAATGTATATAGAAAGTACACAGAAAAATGTTAAGGGTTTGGTTTGGTTTTGGGGGGTTTTTTTATGATGTCAATGATAACAAGTTATTATTGCAAAGACAGACTTCTGTATTTCTCTCAATAAACAGGACTGCATTACTGAACTAAAAAGCCAAGAAGACTCATACAGTGTGAAAATATGCAGGGGAACAACAGCTGTTAGTCATTATTTTCTCCTTATCCTTTCAACACCTCTCGTTCAATTTGCTCTCTAATGGGTAAATCACACTTTCTCCCTAGGACATTTTCTCATTTCAGGCAGGTACTAAAAAGAATTCTGAGACTATTAAGAGTCATTGGTCAAAGACACCCCATCTTTTGTTGTTTTCACTGTAGACATTAAAACTAATTTTTATGCTTTATCAAACAGCTAAAGCTGATGTTGTGTTCTCCTAGCCCTTTGTCACAACTAATGTGATGGAGATGTTCCTGCTTTTCTTCATTAGACAATGAACCTTGCCTCTTTTTTTTTCCTTACACAGCCTGTGTTAAATTTCTCAAAAGAGAAATGTGAAATAAAAATTATTGCTCTCACTTCATTTAGGCCAAAGAAGAATCTACCATCAGACAGCTTTTAAACATTTCTTTTATGCTTTACCTCATCTGACAAGCTTCACAGTAGCTATTTCGAAAAAGAGGAAAAGCAGAAACAACTTTGCTTATGATCACATTCAGTTTATTGCACAAAATACTATACTTCGCTCTATTCTCTATTTCTTAGCTGTAAGATGAATAGGTATTGTAGTTTGAGCCTTTTGTTCACTCTGATTTTAATTGATCTGATTCTAGGCCACAGTGAAAACGAGGCAGGGAAAAACACAAACAGCTACAAACATCACATCCTACTAAACTGGACTTCTCCCTGGAAAATACATTTTCCTTTATTAACTTTTAAAGTCATAATTATCAATTTCTCCAAGTGGCCGAATGGCACAAATCTCCAAAATGACAGAGTATGTCCACTGGTGAAGTTGGAATGTATCACAGCATGCACAAGCTTGAATGTGGGCACTCTTCCAACTATTTCTTATTCAAAGTAAGTGGTTCCTTTTCTTCAGAAAGGCAAGTCAGTCTACATCTGGTTTTGACTTTAAGATGTGAAAATACACCTGATTACAATTCCCACACAGCTTCTAATATGCAACATTTCGTACAACTGGTACTGCTGGTACTATTCAGTGAAATGGATTGTGCTGAAGATGTGGAGAAGGCCCAAGCCTGTAGCGACTCTTTTGAGAGTAGCAGCTACTTGCAGCTACTCTTGGGCAATGCTAAGGTAGACACACTCCTTATGCCTCATACAAACTCAAAAAGGCAAAATATTATGCCAAAGAGTGCCTCAATATTTGTGGTGCCTCAGTAATGTGAGTCTTTAATGGGACAATAAATTACCTGGGGTTTAAGTCCTCCTTCAGCATCTAGGGCAGCTCCATCCCACCAACCCTCCTTAAGGCTGATATTATTACTGTTTACCAGCTCTTATATAACCTGCTTCTGCCCCTCTGACATGCATCACTGATTGCAATCTCAGAAAGAGAAGGTGAAACAAAAAATAATAATAATAAATAATAGAAACAAAAGCAAAGTCCCTTGGTACCAGGGAACATGGAACGGCAGGAGCTCAGTGTAATGACAGCATCCAGTGCTGGCAGCGGAATGCAGTGTTGGGACCACATGAAAAAAGAATGAGGGCAGGCACGTTTCCTCGGTAAATATGCCGTATTTAAAATAGGGTGTGAGTGTGTGTGTGTACGCATATATATACATATATATATATATATATGTATATACATATATAAAGAACCACCAACGTTGCTTGAGGGGGAACACGTCAGGGAGCGCACTGGGGCTGACGCGTTGTTGAGTAA